>OZ010737.1:108401748-108409248 GCA_963932295.1 Tipula lateralis
ACTTGACTCGAAATATTTTTATTAATTAATTGTGGCGTGAGATAATTTTTAATTGTGTTTGTTGGAGTTGCTCAAGAACGCCACATAACTCCCCCGAAAGTGAATTCCCCCCTCCGAAAGATGATTATGAATATCTGTGTCGTATTGCCGGGTGCCTTTAATTCGCCCGCTTAGTAAGTATAGGCTTGTGTTGCGACATGAAACGAACCTGACTGCATGCTGTATTTGTGGGTGCCCACATTCGCCCACCTTATTGAATTTGGCTTTGTTGCAGCATGAAACGAACTTCCTGGAAATATATATGCCTTGAAGCGTGAAAACGGAGCTACCACGTATTGAAAGGGAAGGCCGGGAAATTCCATTGTGGGAAGTTAAACTTTTGCCGTGTTAGGTTAGGCAGGAGGTAGGATGAAAATTATCGGGTGGTTTGTGTCAGAAGATCTTGACGTGTAATGCCCTAAACAGGGCCGTTGGGGTCACCATTGTAGAAAGCGTGTAGCTTTTTAATGTAAATTTTGAATGTAATTGTAAATCTGAGTTGTTTGCTTGTATCTTGTAATCCACTAGGCCGGTTTCAATCTGATGATGATGACGTCATTGAATGACCGTGTGATCGAAAAGATCAAATCCATCTCATCAGGCATATGCTACCGGACTTGATGTTCCTACTGTGCGATTCGTATATATATGTTTAGTTGTGTCGCGACAGTACTAGTGAATTACAAGAACTTGACTCGAAATATTTTTATTAATTAATTGTGGCGTGAGATAATTTTTAATTGTGTTTGTTGGAGTTGCTCAAGAACGCTACAAGTTACTTGTTCAGTTTTGGCGAATGAATTAAAACTAATCGACGCAGTACTCGTGACATGGCGTGGACCTTTTTCTGCTCTACTTAATTTTCCTGATGTATCACAAGCTGTATTTGAATACCCTCAAATGCAAACCGCAGAGATGTTCATTGAGAATCCATCCTATAAGAAATTCACTATGGTAATGCAGAGACTAAAGAAAAATCGTTTACATGGAGTTGATAACATTACTTCCGAGTTCTTGATTTTCGAAGGGCTAACTTTGTGGAACTGTCTTTTCGACCTTATTCAATTGGTATTGCGAAATGAAGTTATGCCTGGAGAATGGATAGTGGCCGCGTGATACTCAATATTTAAAACGTGATCGCTTGAAAAGCGGGAATTATCGCGGTGTAACTTTGTTTGCACGTCATACAAGTGATAATCTTGAAAATAATTACTCTTCTGGCATAAATTATCGGTGATTACCAAGGATGATTCCATCCAAATCGATCAGTGACTGATCAAGTTTTTTATTCTATTCAAGTACTATCAAACATTTCAATAAATTTCAAGCAAGCCTTGATCAATCGAGAGAGGCTATGGTATTTGAATATTTAGAGATATCAAACTAAAACGTACATCTTTGTAAAATGACAGTAACGTCATAATGCTATGTCAAAACTGAGAACAGGTTATCGAGAAATGTTTGCAATTAGTTCTAGATTTCGACAGGGACATCCGCTGCCCTCGCTACTTTTTAATTTCATGTTGGAATTCATCGTAAAAATAAAACAATTGAAGACATCTTATTCCGACAGTCCAATCAATTTTCTGCATATAGGGATGATATCTGCGTGATTGGAATAAATGGCAATGAAGTGAAAGATACTTTTTTTTATATATTTTATACTATGCAATGTGTTTTGTGACTCAAGGTTCTCCCATCCGGCCCTAATGGTTTAGAAAAACTACTTGATAGAGATAATTGATCTACTAGTGTACATTTTGCGTTGGTCTCAAAATCAACAAGTTCAAAACTAAATATCTCTGATTAAAGATATCAAGACGCAATTTATTTAAGTAGTAGAACCACACATTTAAGGAGGAATTGATTCAATAACATTAATGCAATATCATTATATGTAAAACTCTAAGAAGGAAACTAAGGGAAGGTTGGGCAGTGTTAACCGTGAAGTTTTTCATTTCTTGTTGGATTACTCTTTTATTTAAAGTAAGTACAAATCTTCAATAAAATTTCACAATTTCATAATATACTTTGATATTCATCTAAATCATACATATTTTGTCGCTTATAATAAGTGTTTTATTACTTATACGTACTAATTTTTATCAATCAATTGATATGCACTTGATACGAGTAGACTTTATTTATTTATTTTTATTATTATTTGGTTGTGATCACGTTTTTAAAATCAATTTTAATTTATTAAGAAACAGAATTTAAAATTTATTTTTTGTTTTAAAAGTGATTCCAAATGATTTTAATTTATTCACTTGTAAATACTTGATGTGTATCTGATTTATTATTTTTTTTATCACAAAATATTTTAATTGAAAAATACCAACACCATAATTGAAACAAATGAATTAACAAACGCAAAACAATCATAATAAACAATCAGCACAATCAACATATCAACAATCGCGTTTTTAATAAATTGCAAAAATGTTCGCGACAGATTGATGTCATGTGAGATGTGAATCATGGTAGTAACAGTTTTAACGATATTTCTGGTAGTTTTTTTTATTATATAGCCACAAACTTGTTATTAATTTTGTATAAAAATCCAAGGTTGTTCGAAAATCGTAAGTTAATACAAATTAATCAAAAGTTATACATGAATTCATCTGCAGTCTACTAGATTGTATTTAATATTTAGTATGCATTTCTCGTAGTTTACAATGAAAATTAATTCATCTACTCCATTTTGAAAATCATGTCATATTTAAATTTAAATTGCGTCATCGCATACAACACTCGCATATGCGAGTCTTGCTATATAAAATACGAACGGAAAACACCTGCTAAAAACTTTAATTTAATTTATACAATTTTTTATTTAGGTTTGCGCGTTTTCAATAATTGACAAGAAACCAATTTAGAAATTCGTTTTACATAATAGGTAGCAAGTATAATGTAGACGAGTTTAATTAAAATACTCATACAAATAGACATCATATAGGCAGCATCTCCGGCATGGGCTAAATTATTTGGATAAAATCATGGTATCTACATTATTTACTTTGACATAGTATAAGTATTTAACAAATTGTCTCGGTGATTAAGATTAAATAACCCATAGATAAACGACACGCAATCTACATAACATATGTATAATGTATTAAATCAATGCTATATGTAACAGTATGCACATTTCAAATATTAAGATTATTTTGTAAATAAGTAGAATCTTTTATGTTATGTGTATTTATATTAATCAATAGTATACAAAATATTACAAAATCAATGTTGCTCGAACTACTCTGTTTATACATTGCAGTAACAATTTTATTTAATATTCGATTACTTTACATAATAGATGTATAAATAAAAACTATGTAATTTCTACAACCTTATATGGTACACCTTGAATGAATTTCAACTCCCACTCACGTATACATTCCCGAAATTTTATCAATATCATTAGAGTTTTATATTTAAACTGTCAAAATAACGAAACCTTGATTAATCATTCAGTAATATTTACTACATATTAGTCTTATACTTACCTAACTACTATTGTTATCGATTAAATTTTAAAATTCAATTCTAGTACTTCAATAAATGAAGAACACGGTCCCTTTTATGCTTAGCTATGCATTTTGAATACTAATTTTGAAACTATACTAACGTGCTATGTGTATGTGCACATTATTATAATGTTATAGGTTACATATTTTAAAATACGTTTAATAAGCGAACAATTTCAACTATATTGTAACCCCTCCGTACACACCAATGTATGCACACAAATCATTACACGTAACGATTTCATTTCGATGTTGCTTGTGCAACATATGTTTAATGCTCGTATATGTATAAACGTTGTGGTTATCATGTAATTAGAATGCGAAAGAAGTATGTATAGTAAAAATATTACTCTTAAGGTTAAGGTTTAAATGAGATTATTTCACATATACTCGTACATATTTATGTAAAAAGACAGAATAAACTTTTTTAATAGATTAAAATTACATTGGTGATGGACTATGCAGTTTTATGTTTGTTTTACTGTATGTATTTATCAGTAGGATTTGTTTTCAGTTTTCAAGTTATGTGTACTGCTAGTCAAACATTTCCGGACATTAAATTCAATGGTTGCGGTAACTATTCGTATTTGAAATTGAAACTGGTTGAAGATGATCGAAAATTACTTTCCCCTTTAACTTAGATCAGGGCTGCGAGTCGACCAAACCACTCCATCAATTACCATCTCATCCAAATATCAATGAAAACGTTGATTGTACAACGTGAGTTGTACAACGGTCTGCGTTGTCATGAATTAATTTAAATCGGTGTCCAATAAATAGAGCGTATGGAACCACTAGAATCACAAAATTCGTACTGACGTCTATAGATCCACAGCAAATGAAATGATACTCTTGGAGATATGGCAAATTGCGAATATCGTTCTCTGAAAATTCGAAATACTCTTTCACGTCCTTTAAACAATGTATAATTGCTTTAACAACGGATATTTATGAAAAAAATTGAAAAATTTTATGACGAGCAATGTAGATATTTTGGTATTACCTTTTATAATAGCTTATATTCTGAATACTTGTAATTATAGTAACATGGGAAAAGCAGAGATCTGTATCCCATCTAATATTTGTAAATAAAGATATCTAGTTCAAGGTTACATAATATAAGCTTATTGAATTCTTGTGCCTTCTTTATTAATGTCTGTGAAGTTAGCACGAAAAAATAGCACGAAAAACGATGTGGCAACACTAATGGTTTTTAACATGGATTTTTTACTTTTTGTACTAAAACTAGCACGAAAAATGATTTGAGTATCGGCTAAAATTTAAGTTAGCACGAAAAAATCAATTTTTCTCATATTTATTTCATGATTTAATTCAAACGAAAACAATAAATTTCATATAATAAATTACACATACACTATCAAAAAAAAAACCACTACAAGAAAAATTAAACAACACATATGTGTAATAATTTAAATTAAACAACTTTAAAGTAATTAAACCTACAAAAATAAATTTAGAAACGTTTATTCAAAATTGCAAACCATACGTCTATGATCCATGTGAAATCTATGAAGGATTTGATCTCTTAATTAAATCTCTTTGTAATGTTTAGTTTTGACTATTTTAATCATTTAAATAAAAATCTCATATTATTCAATAATTAACAAAAAGAGTATTTTACAGAAATACAATGTTTGAATTTTCCTTCACTTAAATATATAACAAAAATGAAATGAGTTTAATAAAGAAACTTCTTCGCAGAAAAACCATAGATTTTGTTAAATATACAATAAATAAATAAGGTTCATTCGTATTTATAAGAAGCCGGTTGGAAATTGATTGATATTGATTATGATTGTATTGTCAAGCTCAAGAATCAGTAATGCGATTTTGGTTGAAAAATGAGAAAAATAGTCAATAGGAAAATCTTAAATTGTTAATTAGTGTTAATATTAATGGATTGTTTATGTTTCGTTATTTTAAAATATACTAATACAATAATAAAAAAATAGCACACAAGTATAGTTACGAGTATTTTATGTGTATATGCAACTCGTTATTCTCAACACTCATTTTCCGACCAAAATCGTGGTACAGAAGAAATATTTGACATTTTTACTCAATTTTATTGAGGTATTTTAACCGCTGTTGAAGCACGACTTAACTACATAGTTCTTGATCAGGAAAATAGAAATCGATTACTATACTATATATATATATATATATATATATATATATATATATATATATATATATATATATATATATATATATATATATATATATATATAGATAGATAAAAAAACACTCCATATATGTATATACTAAACTATAAATGATTATTAATTGAATATGTTTATTAAACAAAAACACATGACAGTTACATAAAAACAATTATGGATATGTAATCGAGTCAATTGAAACAAATTAAAAAATTCAGTAACTCACTAGACATTGTAATTTGTATATACATACATACCTACTTACTCGATATGCATTATAATGAATATAATATACCAAAACTGTGCAAATGTTAATACTTAACAAAAATCACGTTTCGTTAGACAAATAACAGTTTTTGGTGTGTTTGTTTTTTGTCTTTAAACAAAAATATAATTATTAATTTGTCCTTCAGTTCATGGAAATAAGCTGTGCTAAATACAACAATAAAATATTGATGCTTCTATAATTTTATAGAATTTAACATTTGACTTATATCAACTTCTAAATTGTTCGTCTTAATCACACGCAATTTGCGAGGAGTGGATTTTTTTCGGAATTCGTTAAGCATAATATGTGGCTCAATAATATAATTGTACCTGTATTATTATTATAGCAATAAATTATGTTTATAGTAATAACTTGTTGAAGTAATAATGGTGATTTTATTTATTGAATCATCACATTCACGGTCACGTGCTGCTAGAATGTTTATAAACTTTACCCATTTCTGAAGATTATGTTTGTCATGGAGATAAGCTATACACAAGTATAAGATTTTAATATATACGATAGTAAGATGTTATATATATATATATATATATATATATATATATATATATATATATATATATATATATATATATATATATATATATATATATATATATATATATATATATATATATATATATATATATATATATATATATAATATATATATATAAATGTATAAATCTTACTATCGTGTGTGTGGAGGTGTGTGTGTGTATGTGTATGAACACTATACATCAGTCTAATAAATGTATTTTTTATATGAATCAGCGCCAATCATTATGTTGCTATATTATATACATACTTAACAATATTCATCTACCTCAACAATTTATTTAACACACATATATTTATTATATGTACAAAGTGTAGAGCTATAAATGTAGGCAAAGTGTATAACAATACATATTAACTTTGATAGTTCATTCGCAAGTAAAAGTTTTCTTAGGCGCAATTACATATTTATTCAACATTTGCTATTAATAATTATTATATAAACTGCTTAACAGTATGTATTAAAACTTTATCAAATCCATTTAAGTTTTATTTAATATATTTTATTTATTTAAAAAGAAAAATATTTGGCTTCATCGTAATAATTGGGAGTTGTTCGACTAGTAACTTTATTTGGCTCTAGAGAACTGCTACTTTTTTTTCAAATAAAACGGAAAACACATTTATTTGTCACACTTGTTTAAGAACAGTTGTAACGGGTGATTTTTTAAGAGCTTGAGAACTTTTTTTTAAAAAAAAACGCATAAAATTTGCAAAATCTCATCGGTTCTTTATTTGAAACGTTAGATTGGTCCATGACATTTACTTTTTGAAGATAATTTCATTTAAATGTTGACCGCGGCTGCGTCTTAGGTGGTCCATTCGGAAAGTCCAATTTTGGGCAACTTTTTCGAGCATTTCGGCCGGAATAGCCCGAATTTCTTCGGAAATGTTGTCTTCCAAAACTGGAATAGTTGCTGGCTTA
>OZ010737.1:108414248-108429248 GCA_963932295.1 Tipula lateralis
TATCTTTTAATGTGCAGATGGTCTTTAAAACTATAGATAAGATATTTAGTTTTGAACTCGTTGATTTTGAGACGAACGGAAATTGAATACCGTTACTGTGGATTAAGCTTATCTTTCATTCCATTGCCACTTAATCGAATTACACAGATATCATTTGCATATCCAAGAAGTTAAATAGACTGTCATGTCGAGATGTGGTATAGGACGTTAAATGGAAACTGTGAGAGTTGGAAATGTTTTGAATTGAACCCAACACAGATAGTAAAAACAAAACACAAATAAATAAACAACAGGTGAACTACAGAATTATGCTTACATCATGTGTCGAGAACTGCATCGCTATTAACACAAATGCTTCGATTCAGGTCTCGAATGGTAGTTACCAAAAGAATCCTCTAATTTTATTTATGTGCTTTCGTATCGAAATGAAGCGAAACCATTCTTAACTCATCTGTGTTTTTTACCAGGTATAAAAACTACTATATTTGATTCTATTGTACAATCATATTTCCATATTAAAACATATAAATAAATAAGTAAATTAATTTTTAATTTGAAATGAATCAGAAAGGGCATCACAAATTTTAATATTAAATGACTTCAACTTCATTACAAAAATATGTTCTTCGTAGTTTAAAATTGAATTAACTTTTGGCAAAATATAAACAAAACTTGTTTATTGGGGCGGGCTACTTTAATTTCTAGCCTTTTATTTAACTTATCGGTTGCACTTAATAGAATAATAAACACTTATACGTGAACTTTTTATATTTTTCCAATTGTAACGCTTTATGTCACGCTAATTATTATTCGTTACATATATATTAACAGTGTACTATACATATACATATATGGTTTTCATGCAATGGATAAAAAAACCTTTCACTTGTGCAGCGATATAGCAGATTTAAAATATACTTTTAATATAATGGTAGTATAGTTGTTTTTATGATCACAAGGCATTTTTGTCCTATTACAAATGACAGAGTTATGTACAGCAAAATGCTTATACTTATACATTTCTTTTGGGTTATTGCGCTTTTTAATAAAATATGTTTTCTTATAATGAATGATATTCATTATCGTGCATATTGCAATTTCAAAAGCTAGCACATTTATATGGCGTTTTAAAATAATGAATGACTTGACTCGCAATAACAAAATTTCCCTTTAACAGATAATATGTATGCCTGGATACAATTTCGAATGTCAGAACTAAAATGTATAATCTATTCCGAAAGTCTATTCTAAAGAACTTAGGACTAAATTTACTGTTAATCTTATAGTTTTCACTGGCGTATTATTATAATTTGTTGATATTAAACCATTAATAAATATGGTTAAAAATTCAAGAATTGTTCGTTGGGCAAATTCCTCGTACTTTCGAGACATAAATATAATTAAATAGCTTGTTTTGAAAAACTAGTACTTTGAATTGATACATATTTGCTGTTAAATAAGTTATGAGACATTCATACCACAACAAAGTTTCATTATGTATTATTATATAACTTTAACTTGAATAATATACTCGCATATCTATATTATAAATATTTTAAAATTATCAAAAGATTTGCAATCTTCCAAAATATCTAGATGATCACTTTATATTGTTTGTTATGTTATTGCATAAACTAAACAATATAAGAAAATTAACAAATATTGTACAGCATGTCGAACAATATTTACATGTCAGAATTAAGTCCACAACCTTAAACATTTACGATTTCGACAATTTTAAACTCTAACAATACAGATGTTTTTCATAGATTCATTTCTATGTAATGTGAATATTACAATCTACGCATCGTATGCATACAATGTCATTTTCAACTAACCTTAATCAGTAATCATTTAATAAAATAAAAATGTTACATTCTTTGATAATTTAAGTATCCATTTGTGAAATTCAAAACATTTGTGAATTCGAAATTGTGAATTCTTCGTTTGCCGAATAAAAACAACATATAAGTTTGTTCAATATACATTAATTAAAGCCATAAAAAGAAAACACTGCTTTCTTAAATTAATTGTATTATTTATAGAAACATGCCAAAAGCAAGAATACGATAAAATAGTCGTCGAAGTACATGACAAAACCGATATATACGGTGCGAATGAGAAAGCAGAACGACTGAATAACTATCGCAATACAATGGAAATGCTTAAAATCAGATGGTACGTACACAATAAGGTTAGCAACAACGCAACTTAAGTCTACAAATAATATATTAATACAAACACAATCACATCAATGCGTCACTGATGCAAACATACAACTAAATCGGCAGCGCCTGCAAAGAAATACAACGTGCAACCGGCTAGCCAGAAAGTAAGGTTAGATGCCGAAGAATTTATATATATTTTCTTTTTTTCAATCCTCTTTCGCTCACTGCAAAATAATTGGTTGTACAATCCAATTCACATAAATATGATCTGAAAGCTATAAACGGATTTCTTCTGATATAAATATAGATTCGCCATGCGACGCGAATTTACCTCACTTGATTTTAATATTCTTCAACTAATCTATTTATTTAAATAATTGCAACAATCACTTATAACGAATTTGTTAGTGTTGCTATATAAGACATGCAAAATGAATTTCTTTTTAATTCCAAATTACAGTCAAAACATAAGTCAAAGATAAAATGAAATTTGATGTGAATGACTGCGTGTTGTACACTGTCGGCTAAATTTTTCGTTATTTAACGAAATCCTGATCCAACACAACTGGACTTTTGAAAACTTATATCCATTTTCCTAGTAGTATTATAATTTATTTGAAATGCTAATTATAATTTATTTGAAAAATATCTACAATCTATTGTCGGGCCTATTCATTACAAAATAGAATAGAATCAAACATATACGAAATTTAGTTTAAAAACGATATTTTTTATATAAAATTAAAATATTTTATATAAAAAAAATATCGTTTTTAAACTAAATTGATCAGCCTTTGGTCAAAACTAAATTGGTTAAAATTTTGAAAATTGATTGTGAAAATATTAAACTTTTATGTGGTATAGTTATAAAAATCAATGTTTTGAAAGTAGGAAAATCACATGACATACAACTTTTTATTTTTGAGGCGCGACAAATAGATAATTCGCTTCGCAAAATAGCAAAACAAGTCCACGTGAATCATCAATCAGTTAAGAGTATATACTAATGACAAGTTTAATTCAACTAAAAGTGTAACAGATGGAAAGATACTTGCCAGAAACCCAATTAATGCGAATATGAAGTTAGAAAAAATTCAAATGTATCTAAAGTCATCAAGATATCGCCAAAATTAAATTTAAATTAGCACACACTTAACAGAATTTTAAAAAGACTTTAAACTTCTGAAAATAAATTTCATTATTGAATTTGCACGATTGGTTATCATACTCACCTAATAGAAGTTGTTCAAATCGAAAATTTATGGGCTATTTTAGATTGTAATAGTTTGTTCTGAACGCGAATAAATGAAACAATATTCTGAGAAGTAATACAACACGACTGAAACTATATTTCTAAATAAATTTAGTAAAATCTTGATTCAAGCATGCCAGAAAATAATGTTCAATTTAAAAAATTATTCCATACCGAATTTTTGATACTTTTTTAATTGTTGATCTAAAAATAATTCACCAAATAATCTAATGTTTCATAATTTTTAACATATATTTTGGAAATATGAAATAGACAATAGACAATTGGGCAAACAAGCATAAACTGCGTTAAAAAATGATAAAAATATTAAATATCATTCATATCCTGTTAACAATGTGAGGATTACTGTTTTATATCGTTAAAATTTGATTATCGCCTATTAGTTCATGTTTCTGTATAACGTCAAAGTTTAAACCAAATACAAATTTTCATAAAAATTCACTTTACGTCAAACAAACAAAATTAAAATTAACAAACAATATATTATTTCAACAATACACATTTGATAAATAATAAAATTCGATTATTGTATAAATTTTTAATTTCCGGTTAATTAAATCATTTGAAATAATTAGTTGATAGACATAGATATAATATATGTATGTAGGTTCTTCTATGCAAAATAAACGTATGGAGCTTGCACAAAACAACATTAAAATTTATTTATTTATTCTCTCTATATTTGAACTTTTCTTAATAAGAGTTGCTAAACATTAATCTGAGCATATTTACGTCACTTAATTCCATCGAAAAAATAATTAAGAAACTCGCGTTGAATGCACCAACTATTAACACATGAATGCAAGCATCAATTTGTTAACACAATCAGAAATTAATTACACAAAATAAAAAGACACATAGCTATTTTGAAATAAGACAACTTATTTAAAAACAGTAATTACCTTTACCTTTTTAGATAAATAAATCACTTATTAAATAAATATTTAATATTAATTAATGTTTTACTATTAAACATTTAAACAAAACAAATAATAGTTTGTGTATTATTTTCACTTTTAACTTAACTATATTTTTATTGTCATTTCACAATTTCTTAACAATTATTTTTAATTATGTTATCATATACATCGTTATCTAACTGTCTAAGTATCAATACATTCAAAAAACAAAAAAGAAATATTTAAACAAAACTAACTTTAAAATAAAACTTTTATTTTATATATAAAAATTACTCTTTAATATGGTTTTTACTTGAATAACTCTTGCACTGGTTTTGATATAATGCACAAAGTTATTATTTTCTTAAAAACAAAATTTTAAAAATTGCATTATATTTCATTTAAAATAAATTGAAAAAGCTATTGTTACAATTGAACACAATAAAACTATTTTAAAATTACAGTAAAACGCGTACCGTTTTTATAAAATGTCAACACAGCAAAAGATTGAAAGGTAAACTAAATATGTATGTACAAATATATTTTATTTTTGCTTTTCTTGATTTTTATTTTTTTTTATATTTTTTTTATACACACGGTGAATGAAATGTGTGCTGTTTGGTGATATAATGTGTGGGGATTTCAAACGTAGAGTATTTAATGCATGTATGTACAACAATTATTTTGTTTTAAGTTGTAACACACAGAACAAATAAAAAAAGCATAAAAGAAGAACAAAAATTGGATACTTTTTGTGTTGTGCTTTTTATTTTTTCATTAGTATACACTGAGTAAGTGGAATAAGTCTCACAAGACTTGTTTTTTGTGGTGTTTGTGTATGTATGGATGATGAAATATAATAAAAGAAATTAAATTTATTTTTAGATATCGCTGCTGGGTGTCGATAAACTTATGCTTATCGTTAGTTTACAATGAATACATACATATTATGCTAGTGAATTTTGAAAAAAAACAATACAATTCTTCACATTAAGGATTATGCCAAATTGCCAATAACCAATTCGGCTAAAATGAAAACTCAAAAAAATGATCAACACCAATTGCCGTAGCGATTTAAATCTCTCACAAGTTATAATAGACTAACAGAGAAACAATATGCATATACGCTATGATTTTCGGTTAGCAAGAGTGTTGAGTAGCCTTTATTAGTTCATTTTGTGACACTTATTCAAAAATGTTAAACTCTTCAATTCAATATTACTATAAATAAATTACGAATACGCTCAGTTTCATTTTTTAGTTTCCATTTTTTATCTTTAGATAAAAAGAAGTCCATTTGTCTGGAATATTTGCATATTAACTGGTTAGTTCCGTGTACTGTATATTTTACTGTTCTCTTGATTATTTTTTCCGAGCGCATTCTGCGATTAACGATTTTCTCATTACCAGACTTCTTTAATACCAATAATACCGAACATATTAATTATAACAACACTGTAAATATCGAATATTATTTTAATATTTCCTTTAAAGGTTTTCTATGTTTGTTTTATTCTATGTTATTAAAGTGGACCGCAAAAAACACAAAGCGAGAGCGCTAAAGGTAACTGTTTGAAAACCAGCGTAGGTTAGGTTAGGTGGTTGTGGCTGCTATCGCACACTTAGACCAGCGATTGGTCCGTTGTGATACCACACTATGTACGGCTATAGGTCCGAGTTTTTTCGTAGTACCATCTGCGCATTGCATAGCTCCATGTCAGTCCTATAGTACTGACATGGAAGATAGGTCGGCCCATGGATTCTAAACACGACAGGGGATCCAGATATATGTTCATTTTTCACACCGATCGCACCGCCCAAACGATCGAAGGTGAAAAACCCATTTGCATCTTGCCCCGAATCGGGATTCGAACCCGGCACCTCTCGCTCCAACTGCCGCAGCCTTTACCAATGCGCCACCTGGGCGGTAAAACCAGCGTAACTCTATGAGAAAAAGCTGTTAGAAGATAGAATCTACGTTATTTAGTGCTACTAGTCAGTGAAAATTTAACAATGTTTCGTTTAGCTTCAATAAAATTTTTCAGTCTTTTAGTCGAGCATAACTTTTAGGTCAGTTTCGATTAATTTACATTTTATTATGCTGAAATTGGGTGCAGTGTTGAACGTCACACTGAGCGGAAGTAATTTTTTCGCTCGGTGTTTGATCAAACTAATAGTAATAAATAGATTTAATTAAAGATAATAAATAAGTGGTTGAAACTGTGATATTTCAGATGAGTATTATTATTATATTCACAGTATCTCCTTATGACTGCATCTGACGTGTGTTTCTTTTATTTTACATAGCGCGGCTTTGACTTAGAATCGACGAGCCTATACCATAATTCGTGTCAATCTAACTTAATAAATGTTATATATTTCCCTTTCCCTTAGACTATTTCTACAATATTTTCATATTTGTTTTATGTATGCACAACAGTAACACCTCCTTTACTATAAGCTTAACTTTACGCATACGTATGCTGTAATAGAATATCAAGCTTTAGCAGTGTTGGTAAATATTCGTACCACTGACGTGAATAACTATGGAGACGAAATCTTATAAAATTAACATTGAAAAAAACCTAAATTAATGGTAGATTTTTACTATAGTTATACCACTCATCATAATATATGCCTTTGGCACTTATAATGTATTTTCAAAAAATTGATAAATTTAACAGTGTCAATCATAAGTTCTCAAATTTCGAGCTCGCACAAGTAAAAGTCTAAAACCAAAACTAAACTAACAAGTTCGAAGAACACATAATTTTTATTATTTTTTATGCATAATTAATATATTTATTTATTCTTTTGGGACATATGAACTAAATAATTTGAATTTATGATTTATTTAACCGTTTCCCAACATTTACGTTTTAACTGAATTTAAATTTGATTTTCGAAAATTCGAGCTACAAGAAAAAGAAAGAAAATGTTCTCTTTCTCTGTTACACAATAAAGACTTGTTTGCTGACATTTATATTTAAAGATATCGTCTTCATAGTTATTAACCTCAGTGATTCGCACAGCTTTTGTTTATTATAGATATTTGAACTATCTGATTATAAACCAAAATGTAAAAGGTTTGAGGTTAAGATATTGTGCTATGAAATTATTTTTGCAAACAAATAATCACACTCATTACATAATCACAATTACACGATTGTTTACCATTATTGTTTTTTCAGATTTTAGTGTGATGTAAAATTGAAAAAGTTTATTTTGATAGAATGACAATGTAAATATTAAATAGTTTTCTGTCGAACTAGATCTACTTACTGTTTCAAATCGGATTTAATCACCAAATTTTTAATTTCATTATTATTATTAAAATGTATTATTGAACAGGTTGGAAATAATTTTTAAGATACTTTTAGGTTTTTTAAAATTATTACTCAAATAAATAAACTCTACTTATATTTTAAATAAGAATTTGTTTTTCTTAACTTACTAGTTTAACTAATTAAATTAAATAGAATGAAATTTTGTGGAAAAATGTGGAGCGTCTGTTCAAGATATTCCAGGGTTATGTTAATTCTACTTTGATTCTCCATGTTGTTTTGATAGAAAATCAAAATAATAAACTATAGGTTTTTTTATGATATTTTATTGAAATGAGAAAACAATATCAATAAATTTTAAGCAGTGTTTTACTATATCCATAAAAAATGTACTATAGATTACCTTTATACTGTATACAAGAATATTTATAATAAAACTTAATATAAGATGTAAGACTCAGAACACCAAATTGAATAATGTTTTATCTTATCATTATTATTTGTGCAGTTAGAAATTTTAATTAAATTAATGTAATAATATTACGAGTGAAATAATTACTTTGAATTACTATTAATCACATAGATATAGAGCTGACTGATTACAATACATTAGAAATTATATCTAGTTCACATTTTTTATTACAACTAAATCAAAGTCTATCTGATTTTTTTTTTAATTTAACAATTTAATTCGTATGATTTAAGAAATTTATTAATTGAATGACAGCGTGATTTAAAATATAATTCTCATTAGGATTGTGCTTCCGGGTTTGGTGTTTGTACTGCGTGACTGTTTAAATTTTTAGTAAATTAAACCGAATGCCAACTAATTATTTTTCTCAGTGTAATATATATCAAAAGAATTGAACCGGTGCTAAAGAAATGTATCATATACTTGCTTTACTAGCATGACCTTTAAAGCTAATCTTCTAATGTAAATAAAATGATTCGTCACTCCTTTCCGACTACTGTGAAAATACTAATTATTATATATATACTAGGACTCATTAGACTAGCAAAAATTGATATTCACTAAAGCAATCGAAATTTCCCTAAGTTCTACAAATTAAAATAGAAAATATCAAATTGCATAATAAGTCAAAGAACATTTGATATTTTCTATTTTAATTTGTAGAACTTAGGGAAAATTCGATTGCTTTAGTGAATATCAATTTTTGCTCATATCTCTGAAATCATACACTTTACAAAAATTATGTGTGAGCAAAAAGTGTTTACTTTTAATTGTTTAACAAAAACAAAACACTCAAAAGTATAGGTTCTAATTTAAAAAACCTAACTTTAGCCTATATCTCCGAAACTAATGAGTTTCAAGGTCATTGAAGATCACCACTAGACATCCCCCTCGACTCTTAATAAATTTAATAAAAGCCCTGCATTTATTAGGAAACTCACCCTGTATAATAGGCGGTGTTTTAAACGGTTAGTTTTATTATTTCGTTGTTATCTTTATTTTAAAAGAGAGACAATTACTAGCATCCACAATAAATGTAATCTCCTTTAAATAATAATGATGATAATTTTAAGAATAGTGTGTTTACCAGTAAAAAACCTGTGCCCATAAATGATATAGGGACTTCAAACGATCTTCGATGTGTTACAAAGTACACATTGTCATATACAATTTTATTCTGATAGTAAAACTGCTCCACACTAATTTGAACAGATAAACCTTGTTTAAATGTTTTTCTTCAAAGAAATAAGGTTGCCATTACAAATATTAATAAATGGAAGCTCACAAACCATTTATAGATTTGTTTACACATATGGTAAATTTGTTCTGAGAATAATGTGATATATTTACTGCTTAGAAATTTATATATATATATATATATATATATATATATATATATATATATATATATATATATATATATATATATATATATATATATATGTATATATATATATATATATATATATATATATATATATATATATATATATATATATATATATATATATATATATACGTATATTTATAAAATAATAGATTTTAACAGATGCATAAATTTATGGAGCCACCAACAAGATATATATATCTGCACAACACAGTGAATCTGGATCGCAAACAAAAGTATTATTATACATATGTAGTTTACAACTTCAAAACTAAAATATTTATATATTTACCCGACAGATTTTTATTTGTTATGAAAGTAATGCCAAAAATTAAAACATATCCAAACATAGCCAAAAATTAAAACATATTTCTATATAATAATATATACAGTTACACTGACAATTGTTTCTAATTTCTCCAAATACCGTAATTAAAAAGTTTTACTTGAATATGTTGCGATCTATTTCAAATTATTTCGTATTGCTCTTCTGTGTTGCGGTGGTGATAAGTACAGCATAGTGGTGCAGAGTTGGGCGGTGGGTGTTGAGGATATTTGTAGGCAAAAACTGAAAAGGAATATTGATGAAAAACATCACTTTCTTTGTTCTCTTGAACTTTTCTTAGGAAGTGTCAGTCAATAAAATCACATGTTATGATATAGATTATGCCAAGTGTCAGTCAATCCTAGTAGTATATTAGAAAGTTTTGGATGAATCGACTGAGAATTTTATATACAAATGGATTTCATAAATGTTAGAGTCGGAATAGCAATAATTCTCTCTAAAAAGGGAAAAATACAATTTAGTATTATTATGTAACTAAGGTAACCATCAGAGAATATCGCCAATATAAGTCGAGGAAAGTCCATGTGTCGAGGAAAGTGTTTCTTTCTCTGGTCAAGTAACTAATTGGATACAGAAAAAGGAGTATGTGTTTCTTTCTCTGGTCAAGTAACTAATTGGATACAGAAAAAGGAGTATGTAAAAGGAGATGAAAACAAATTTTTAATCGATTGATATTATGCTATTAACTTATAAAACAAGATACAATTTTTTTTAGTATATGTATCAAGTGCCACCCTGTATATTGGAATAATTCAATATTTATTCAGTGGTATACAATAATAACGAGGTCGTAACCATCACCAACTGCCTGAACTTTGATATAACATAAAACTTATATATATATATATATATATATATATATATATATATATATATATATATATATATATATATATATATATACACATATATATATATATATATATATATATATATATATATATATATATATATATATATATATATATATATATATATACATATATATATATATATATATATATATATATATATATATATATATATATATATATATATATATATATATATATATATATATATATATATATATACATACATAGAGTATCAAAAATTTTCAAGATTAACGACAACCAACTTTTTTAGTGCCGAGATTTTTCGCTGTAAGGTACTTATTATATTGCATGTTATACATATACTTTGCACGAATACATATGCGTACACAAAACTTAAACCTTCATTTGTGTCTGGTAAATTATTAACCTATATATAGTTTAAATGATAGTCAAGATGTTTTATTTTTAATTGATTAAAAAAGTAGCTAGCATTCAATCGACAGATCTTACAAGAGATTGTAGTTATAAATATTATATGATTAATTAGGCCAATCATATTTATATATAAATTATTGATAGAAATATTTTTTATTCATTTCTATATTATATAAATGAATTGACGTTTTAGCTCCATTCAATTTAGAAACATTGAGAAATTTATTATATTTGGAATATCTTGATCATATCATACTGATCGTGGGGTGATCTATCATAATAGATTAAATAAAGTATTAATAACCTACATTTGGTTCGAAGTAAATAGTCAGGATATGATTTAAAAGGAGTTTTGAATATTTTATTTTGCATGTTATTAAGGTCAATAATACATTTCAGTGCGAGTCATTGATTTTATTTACAATTTACTTTCAACTATACATGTCTGTTGACTACACAATACACACGATTTTCACTCTACGTCATTGGACTGTGTTGGCAAAACACGCGTTGTCACACTCGCGTAAAAGTGTTAATAAACTTTAATATCATAATAAAAATAAAGAATATATATATATATATATATATATATATATATATATATATATATATATATATATATATACATATATATATATATATATATATATATATATATATATATATATATATATATATATACACATATATATATATATATATATATATATATATATATATATATATATATATATATATATATATATATATATATCGTTTATTAACAACTATTAACCGACGTGAATTTTAAATGTGTTGTAAACTATTTGAAAATGTTTGATTAGCACTAATTAAATAATTAAAAAAATTGACTTCATTTTTAAACCTGGCGTTGATTAAATATAATCTAATATATTTAATATAATTGAAGGTTATAAAAGTAAATAAGTATACATGTGATTTGTTAATTGATTGTATGACGATAACAAGTAGGATGGCCAATAAGATTTCTTACATAATACGTATATATATATATATATATATATATATATATATATAT
The DNA here is from genome assembly GCA_963932295.1 of Tipula lateralis. Classification (NCBI taxonomy): domain Eukaryota; kingdom Metazoa; phylum Arthropoda; class Insecta; order Diptera; family Tipulidae; genus Tipula; species Tipula lateralis. Next base: position 108,426,367 of record OZ010737.1, read on the forward strand.
ATATATATATATATATATATATATGTATATATATATATATATATATATATATATATATATATATATATATATATGTGTATATATATATATATATATATATATATATATATATATATATATATATATATATATATATATATATATATATATATATAGGGATCCGTTCACAACTGCATATTTTAAAATGACAATGTTTAAAACGGCATATTCCAAAACGGCATAAGGTTCAAAATGACATTTCTTAAAACGGCATTTTTCAAAACTACATAAGGTACAAAACGGCATAAGGTTCAAAATGACATTTTTTAAAATGGCATTTTTCAAATTTGCATAAGAAACAAAACGGCATAAGGTTCAAAATGACATTTTTTAAAACGGCATTAGGTACAAAACGACATAAGGTTTAAAATTATATTTTTAAAAATGACATTTTACAAAACGGCATAAAGTACAAAACAGCATTAGGTTCAAAAAAACATTTTTCAAAACGGCATAAGGTACAAAACGGCGTAAAGTTCAAAATGTCATCTTTCAAACAGGATAAGGTAGAAATGGAATAAAAAATGTTGCACTAGACTTTTTGTATTATTTCTTAATCGATGACAGTGAAAGTTAGATGCTTAATGAAAATGAACTTTTAGACCGATGTTTCGATTAAAATCTTAGTATGAACAAAAGAAAAGGAAATGGATCCTTTCTTTATCGATTAAGGCCAAATTTTAAGCGTTCTTAAGTTAGGGTTGAAATTCAAAAATGAGTTTGAAGTAAATGAAATAGACTATGGTATTATACATATTTTATATACATTAAACTTGTACAATTGATTATATGTAGATTATTTATACGAAAGAAGAAAGTATTCCTTCACTAAATATATTAAATTTGACTTGATTCGGTACAATTATATTCTTTATAATATGTATTATGATGTTTGAAAGATATATTATACTCCTTCACTTAAATGTTTAAACAAGTCCCGGATATATTACGAGGATATAGAAAGCAGAAGTTTTGAATTTCTTGTTGTATATTATTAGGGTCCGGGTTACACTCATATATTTTAAAATGTCATTTTTCAAAATAGCATATTTCAAAACGACATTTTTCAAAACGGCATAAGGTACAAAACGGCATAAGATTCAATATGACATTTTTTAAAACGGCATTTTTCAAAACTGCATAAGGTACAAAACGGCATATGGTTCAAAATGACATTTTTTAAAACGGCATTTTTCAAAACTGCATAAGGTATTATACAAAACAGCATATGGTTCAAAATGACATTTTTTAAAACGGCATTTTTCAAAACTGCATAAGGTACAAAACGACATAAGGTTCAAAATGACATTTTTTAAAACGGCATTTTTCAGAACAGCATAAGGTACAAAATGGCATATGGTTCAAAATGACATGTTTCAAAACGACATAACGTACAAAACGGCATAAGACACAAAATAACATTTTTATAACCGCATAATACAATAAAAATAGCAACTACATTCTAATATTTTTATCATCTCTCTAGTAGTTTTTGTCATATTCGTAATTATTGGCAACAAGAAATTCAAAACTTCTGCTTTCTATATCCTCGTAATATATCCGAGACTTGTTTAAAAAACATTTAAGTGAAGGAGTATAATTTATCTTTCAATATATTATAATAGATATTATAAAGAATATAATTGTACCGAATCAAATTTAATATATTTAGTGAAGGAATACTTTCTTCTTTCATAAGTGAATTTCATAATTGTATAAGTTTAATGTATATAAAATATGTATAATACCACAGTCTATTTCATTGTCATCGATTAAGAATTTCATTTCTACCTTATCCTGTTTGAAAGATGACATTTTGAACCATATGCCGTTTTGTACCTTATGCAGTTTTGAAAAATGCAGTTTTAAAAAATGTCATTTTGAACCTTATGCCGTTCTGGAATATGCCGTTTTAAACAATGTCATTTTAAAATATGCAGTTGTGAACGGATCCCATATTATTATTATACAGGTATATGAAAATAACCAAGGCGTAATAAAATACGTAATATTTTTATTATCTCTTTAGTAGTTTTTGCCATATTCGTAATTATTGGCAACAATGCATCAAAATGTTTTTTATGAATGTAGTTGCTATTTTTATTGTATTATAAGGTTTTAAAAATGTCATTTTGTGTCTTATGCCGTTTTGTACCTTATTTCGTTTTGAAAAATGTAATTTTGAACCTTATGCCGTTTTGTACCTTATGCCGTTTTGGAAAATGCAGTGTTAAAAAATGTCATTTTGAACCTTATGTCGTTTTGTACCTTATGCCGTTTTAAAAAATGTTATTTTGAACCTTATGACGTTTTGTACCTTATACCGTTCTGAAAAATGGCGTTTTGAAATATGCTATTTTGAAAAATGATATTTTAAAATATGTCAGTGTAAGTGTATATATATATATATATATATATATATATATATATATATATATATATATATATATATATATATATATATATATATATATATATCACAATGTCGACACCATTGTTTCATGCTTGTTCGATATCTCATCCAATGTTTCACTTTGGCAAGTGCCTTATTAATTCCAAGGTGACCACCTGAACAAAACGCACTTTCTTCAGTACTATTGGTACTCTGCTCCTCAGTTGAGTAGTATCAACTGCTTTACATTTTTCCATCAGTGGATTCGCATCTTTACTGTTAATCGTATATAAAAGGTACCGCTAAGCCCAGTAGTACTTAACCTCCGTATACTCAACAGTGCCACTTCCTTCCATGTTGGTCTGCGATCTTCCTTCTCGCAGCTAATAACTTAAACCATGCCTGGATCTTGTTATTCCTTATTTGTGTCATCATGGTTCCATTTTTCGAG
>OZ010737.1:108434248-108604248 GCA_963932295.1 Tipula lateralis
TACCCTTTATCTAAAGAATCTATTTCCGATGTTAACTCATTTTCGTCATAACACGAGTTATTCCGTTTTGCCTTGTTGCCACAGAAATATTTTAACTATGATTTTATTTTTTCAAATCCCACTCGTTCCGTTTTACTTCGTTTCGTAATTTTTGGAAATGATACAGTTGCGCTCCTTTTAGTAGTTTTAGTCAAAACACAGTTCACTGTAAGCCCGATTGAATACTTAGTGCCAGTTCATACTCTCGGATTCAATGGTAGGATTTAAATCCTACCCCTATTTGTGATCAAAAATGGTTTATTTTATTTGACACTTTAAATGACAAATTTTTATATTCGATTTGAGCTTGGATTCGATTAATCTAAATTTATACTATATTTACTTTTTTTGTATTGTGCGTTATTATTGTTTTTGTTTTGATAATTATCAAATTTCTTGTAGTTTCGCACTAACCATACAAAAAGCAATAAAAATATTTTATGTGGTTCAAAAATATTTTATTGCTACGACAAAACATATTAGTTTTGCATGCAAATAGAAAATGAAAGGAGATGAAATAGAAAAATATGGTTATGAATGACGAGTTTTTTAAAGATGAATTTCTTTACAGATATTTTCAATTTATATAATCATGATTCGTAATAATAATAATTTTTCTATATATTTTTGCTAAATTGTAATGCAATATATTTATTATTTATAGCTATGTATTAAATAAAAAAAGTAATAGATTGGTATGATAAAAATATCTTAGTTTTTGTAATGAAAACGTGAGCATAGAAATAATTTTAAAAATATCGCAATTTTGTCATTATACGAGGTTCGCTCGACCAAGTATCCAATGGTAATGATTAATGAAAAACATATATAATGAGCATAAATTTTGCTAAAATAAATATATATTATTTTTTAAAGTGTTTTCCTCAAAGTTGATTTTTTTTAACTTAAAGGGGCGTGGTTTACATCATTTTGAGTAATTTTATTGGAGTTTATGATCGAATTTAAATCCTACCATTAACATCCGACCGTATGAACCCGCACTTACGTATGCTGTAATAGAATGTCAGCTTTAAGCGGCATTGGTGAATAGTCTCCTATTAATTATAATAATTTGAAAAAAATACACATAATACAATTAGAATATTATGTGTATTTTTTCCATATATATATAGAACAAAACAAACAAACGCATCCACTAAAGTATTATTGATAAAAATGTTCAAACAAGTAAGAAAACCAAATGAGCGTGTTGCCCTGTTCTAACGTAAATATTGACATCAACACTGGAGATACAATGTTAAGAAAGAAGTGGAAAAGGGAAATAAAAACGCTCAAATGGTACTAAACCTTTCTTAGTATGTTCATTTTCGAATAAACCTTAAGTAGTGCTAGTGAGAATCGAGAGATCTTGAATATTTTTTTACATAAACTTTTCCGTTTACCAACACACTCTAAGGTAGACTTTTCATATCATTGTTGCGTACGAAAAAAATAAACAGGTTTGTTTTTGTAATCATACGCACTTACGACGGATCCGTTATTAGTACATTTCATTTCATTTCGACCTAATTCTTGTATTTTTCTTTGTTTAAGATCAATAAGAGTTGTCGAAATGAAAACATATTTTGTTAAAAATTGAGATGTTTTATTAAACAAATCTGTTTTTAAAATGAACGAAACATTTAACACACTGAAACTAATTATAAATAATAAAATGTTTAAATTAATTAATTTACTGTGGCATTTTTACTAAAACTATAAATCGAGTAAATCTACAGAAATTAATGTTAGTTAAAACATGTATCTAAACTATATTAAACATTTTAGAGGTAACTCTGTCTATTACAAAGTTCCAAGGGACCGAAAAAAAATTCAAGATAGAAAGAAGATACTTATTTTTACTTATTATTTTTACTTATACTTATTTTTAGTATTAGGAAAATTTGAGATAGGAAAAAATTCAAGATAGAAGGATAATTTTGGAACCAATGATGCTACCATTTAAGATAACTCTATCTATCTCAAATTTTCAAAAAATTCAAATAGGAAATGTTTTGATACAGAAAGGAAATATTTCACAAAAGGAATATGCATAACAAAATGTGCAAATTGCTGTAATTCATGTGTAATTTATTAAAAAAATGTAAATGTTTAAAAGTTAAGTACATCTGTATTTTTGATGTTAAAAATTTTAATGATAATAATATCTGGAAGTTTCGTTTTTTGTTTAAAACTGTAAATTCGTTTGTTAGTTTCTGATGCGAAGAAGGATTGATTAGTTCTGAAGAAGTTATTTCATCATTTTAAATCTCTATATCCCTTTCATAAGCCGGTGATGTTGCTGTGCGGCTTTGCCTTCAAGAGTTTATTATGAAATATAACCGAATGTTAAAAAATTCACGAGTTAAAAAATTTCGATATAATAAATCAATTCGAAAGAATAGTTAATCACATCACATTTCTTGCTTATTAAAGAATCATTGACTAACGAAACATCAACAAACCTAAACATCACGTGTATGCGTGATTTTATGTGATAAATAATTCCATCAATAGTTTGTACCAGCCATCGAAATTCAAAGGAATATGCTATTTTATCATTGACCAACCTAATGTTTTTCAACTATTGAACCATATTTAAAAGAAAGTTATAAGTTTTACTTGTTTCATCATTTCGTAGATATAGCAATTATGTACAAATTTTAGCTAAATTTTTTAGCTAAAATTTGGTATACTAGTCAATTTTATTTTTAAAGAAAATTGAATACAATCAAAACTGCTATACATTATTTTTGTGTATGTAACCAATAATCAAAAAATTCGATAAAGTATGAAAACTTTTAGATGTACGTTGGTAGGTGTGAATAAAAATAAATATTTGAATAAAATATTTGAATTTCAACAATATATTTGAAACCTATTTAGTTAATAAATTATAATAGAAAAAAAAGTTAAGTTGATGTGGCTGCTATCGCACACTTAGACCAAATTTGATCCGTTTTGATACCACTCTATACGGCTATAGGTCCGAGTCTTTACGTAGAGCCATCTGCGCATTGCATAGCTCCATGTCAGTCCTATAGTACTGACATGGAAGATGGGTCGGCCCAAGGATTCTAAACACGACAGAGGATCCAGATTATGTTTATTTTTCACCACCAATCGCACCGCCCAAACGATCGAAGTGAATGAAAAACCCATTTTGCATCCTGCCTCGAATCGGATTCGAACCCGGTACCTTCCGCTCCAACTGCCGCAGCTTTAACCACTGCGCCACCTGGGCGGTACTAATAGTGCCTTGAGTCCCAAAACAGTTTGCATAGCAATAAAATATATTAAAAAAAAAAAGTTTATCTATGGAAAATATAAATATTATCTCCTTTTTTAGATTAAATTAATGAATTTTTAGATAGCTTTATAAATAATTATTATTTATTAAACCCAAATAGAAAGGTTAGTAAAATATTTAAATATAATGCTGAAATTATGAAAATAAACTAATATACGAGTATATTTATAATAAATCAGTAAATATGCAACGAAAATACAAATTATTAAAAAACCTAAAATAGATGTTCATATTAATCAAATTTGGTTTTTCATTTTGAGGTGTTGAGTTAAATTTTTGAATTAACTCCTACTACAAGAAATTTGGGTAACATTCGGCAATACAGCCGAAATGTGTCCATACATCGCCCACATATGAAGCGATAATACCACTTATTCGTTAAAGAATGTTGATTTAAATTTTTCGAATTTTTTAATTAACTTCTATTAAAAGAGATTTGGGCAATATATGGCGATATAGGTGAAATGTGTCCATATATGGCCAATATTATCCATATTATAAAGCGATCTCCAAACGAAGACCGTGGATACTTGTAAATAACACTTTTTAGTATTTTTCTTCAACTCGTATAACAAAGTGATACTAATACATATGTATATTTTTGATATTAACCATTTTTTTAGAAACTTCACACCGGTGTTTTAAATGCAAGTTGGCTGTAATATGATTTTATTTTGTATCTATCTCTTGTTTCGTTCATGTTTTTAATTCCTATAGAAATTTTTAGAAATTTAAAAATAGTTGTGTTATTCGTTGCCTTTATTAGTACATTTTATATTATTCTAATTTATTCTTGACTTTGATTCTTTATTTTATTTCATTATACGAAAGTATGTGTTCGTTGACCAAAAATTTTTATTTTTCAATTTTGTTTAAGTTTACGTAAAATTTTTTGTAGATTTTTCAAATAAAATTAATCAAATAAATTTATAATATATAATTTTTATAAATTTATTAAATATATAAAATTATATATTTATTATCGACGGTTGTAGCCTAATGGTTAAGAGAGTTTCTCATCACCCCGGTCTTAAATTCGATTCTCGCCGTTGACCAAAAATAAACATAATCCGGAAACGACATAAAAAAAGATTGTGTGTAAAAGAATTCGTTGGGTTTGACCACCTACAAGGTAATGTGTATCAATACGTATAAATGGTGGTATAAAATGAAAATAAAATCTGTAAAGTATAATATTGAGAGTATTACATATCAAAACTTTAAATAAATATAATCATATTTAGATTATTTGCAAACGAAAATTAATGTTTATGCCTGTATTTTAAGATACAACAATGTAAAGCGCGTGAAATCGACTTGACCGAATGAATTGTTCAAATTTGTGGTTTTTTAACTATTTACCCATACAAATGCATAAATGTTCCTATTCGGCCGAGAATAGTGTGTTGCGAATGGGGATAGAAGAGAAAAATATTCTCTCGCAATCCGATATTATTACACTTCAAGACGCATGGTGTAGTGTGAATCATTATTTTCTCCTTCAGTCACCATAATCCTTCCTATTCATATTTTTTCTGTTTCTGTCTTTCTATTATTTATTATTATTTTCTATACTAAACGATCGGTCATGCCTTACCATTTTGACGACCATTACCATTTCTAGGTTGTTTGAATAACGTTAGCGGTTTCACAACAGACTTTGAGACAGAACTCGCTCTCAGAGTTTCGATACAGTTATTCAATAAAGTACATAAATCTAAATAATATCTTTCATCTGCATGAAACTAGGTGATTAAAAAAATTTGTATTCGTTCATCATGACATGTGAATATCATTGATACAATATTTACCCTGCATACTATATCAAATAAAACAACGCAAAAAATACATGCATTACATAAATTAGTCTACGTACTTACTTTAATGCTGCTTTAAAGACTACCCATATATGTTACTTACCTAAAATTAAAAATATAAAAAAAAGCTTAGTAAATATCATTTGTTATTTTTCAAACTATAAAATTTTAAAAAAAAACAAAAGTAGGACAATAATCAATCATTTAATTTAAAATAAATTGGTCAGTGATAATTTCTTGTAAAAGTTCTAACGAAATGAACCATATGTTTTATGTCAGCATACTATATAAATTTTCTTCATACATATTTTGATATATCATATATCATTTTTGATTAGATTTACAGATATTTACAAAGATATTGCTAACAGCGAAAATGGCTAGCGCTTTATTAAACTAGGTCTACCAACTGCAAAGCAGTTTCAATTGTAGATTTCATATTTACACTTCAATAAGAAGTTAACATTTAATTTAAACTTTAAAAAGACAGTCAACAAATTTAAGTAAATAAAACTATCATTTTAAAACTGTTAAAGTCGTCGAACTGTAAAAGAGATCGGACAAATTATCGTTCTTTTTCAACAAAATGTGTTTTGTTTTTATTATTTTTCTATTAAATTTTAGTGAAATAAAAACAATGGACCCTCAAACCATTTTTCAGCAACTACAGATTCCACAGCTAGGACGTCAAAAAAACCGCGAGTTAGGCGTGCTTAGACCACTAAAATGATTGTGTGATCAACTAACACCACATTATATCCATTACTGAATAATTCACTGTTAAAAGTATTAATACAACAAGGAATTAATAAGTAGCGCCATAATAATTTCTTATACATATATGATAAAATGGAATAATCGCTATCTCTATAGCATTAACGCTTAGATTTGTTTGACAAAGCCCTGAATCCGACGTAAATTAAAACTTTAACCATAAACATAATTCGCAGATATTTAGAATGCCGAAACAAACAAATAATTAACTTTAAATTATACTTTATCGAGTATAGTGGTTTAATTTGTGTTATCACTTAAGGTAAGGTTATTTTTTTTTAAATTCGTTAAATTTGAGTATGTTTATTTTCTATTTATGAATTATTACTTAGTCGTTAGTCGTTCACATATTGATTTGTTAATACTGTTAGGCAAATCATTCTTATAAAATTCATTATCGTATCCCCATTTGCAATAATTAAGTCAGACTAACTCAAAAGAATATCGAAAATAGTTATAGCTAAATCGCGAACACTATTTTTTACCGTTGCTTTTGCTGGCTCGTACCGTATCAACAATCTGACTCCATCGATTTCGATTACGAGTCACCTTTTCATATTATTGTAAACAACGTCGCTGACAGCATCCTCTTCAACGGGCTGATCAATACTATACAATTTCAGCTTATCCCCATTTGCAAGATTTTTTGTTTTCAGAAGTGCAGGTAAAGGTATAAAGTTCGATTGCCAGCGAAAAGGCGAAACTTGATATCCTCTTCCACTCTTTTGTCGTGTGTAATGAGAGATCCAACATATTTGAATCTCATCAATCCTTCGAACTTATAGCTATCACCACTGAAATCAACTGCGTTTTGGTCCCTAAAACCAGAGATCAGATATTTGGTTTTGAACTCGTTGATTTTGAGAACAACGGTAGCTGAACACTGTTCTAATGGATTAAGTATCTCTCTATTGCCATTATCTGGTCCGTCATAATACAAATACTTTTATTTTCATCGAAGGAATCAAATTCCCCTACCCACTCGGTCCTCAATAGCACTTGCATGTGTATACACTTTAACGTGATCAAAGTGAATGGTAAAGGTATAAAGTATAAAGGTATTACATTCTTCTTAATTCTCTCTAATAAGCGTTTGAAGAGGCGCCTTCTAGCGTAGCACCTTGTATATCATAATTAAATCAATATCTCGAGAAATAACCATTTGTTTTCGCAAGGCTCATATTATGAAAGGTAATAGATAATGTTTAATAGTCTATAATAAAGTATAATAGTCATGAATATTTACTTAAAAAGTATTTCAATTTTAAACAAAACTTATAAGAATTGAATTTTTTTTTGTTTCTGTACCATTTATCTTTTAATAATTAGTCTACGGAGGTAAATATTTTTTCTTCAAAACATAGTTCAGACTCTTAGTTTTCAGAGAAGCTAACTTTGTGTGATATTTGCAAAATTATTTTATCTTACAAAATTTAGAAATTTTGAATTTTCTTTATTAATGTATGTAGGCAGTACAAATCAAGGAATCCAACCTCACGATTCATGTCAGTCCCTTTATGGACACCCTTTATATATATATATATATATATATATATATATATATATATATATATATATATATATATAAATCCTCTTCTAATTCAGTACTATATGCTGGTATGGAGCTATGTAACATACAGATCATTCAACGTAAATCGGACCTATCGGTGTGCAAATGAACACAACTATAACCCCACTTGATGTGAAGAATTTGTAGGCCACCTCATCTCACATTTTAATACTATAGACTAGTATATATGTAATATACAGATCATTCTACGTAAGTCGAACCTAGAGCCGTACGTTTTCGATTTGGCTACGTAACGGCGTAAAGTAGAACGTAAATAAGCGAACCGCGAAAGAGTTAGAAGTGCCTTGTGTCTCAAAAAATTGCAAAGACAAACAGTAAGAAACCTATCATATATCAGCCAAAATTCATACTGACGCTCATAAAAAAATTTAGTAAACAATTATCAACTGAACCATGTCTTAATAATATTTTAGAAAAGATTATTACAAGCAAGATAATTATTTATTAAATATTTAGAACATATTTTTTCAACTCGGCACGGTTGAAAAATAATAATTAAATTATTTGTCACAATTATACTACAATCATGGTACTACAATTATCTAGGCTTTACATTTATTTAAAAATCCTATTCGAGGTGGTAGGTGTTCAAAAACACGTAGGTATTTATTTATTGCATCAAAGTTGTAATTTAATTAAATCCTATATCTATATACATATTATTACCAATAATAACTTATCGAAGAAAAAAAACCATAACTGACATTGACAAAGAAGTGCAATAGGTTTTACAATCGTAATTTTAAGTTATTGTGATTTGATATTCAAGAATAAATTTATTATTTATTTATAATTATAATTATTTAATTATAATTATAAGTCATTCATATATTTGTTTCCAAATATAAAATCAATAACCTTTATATTTATTAAATTGTTGTCAATCAATACTAATAAAAATTGCACGTATTAATATTTTGTTCAAAAATACAATATTTAATTATCTCATAACTTTTATCTTAATGCAGATATATAACATTTATCATAATCCAAACTCATGCATTAACGAAGAAATTGACCAAACTCTATGAGGCTATATACAAAAGTAATTAAAGTCATATTACCTACAACCTACTCATAAATATTGAAAATCAATGACATGTCAGTCTTCATACTTGTAGTGGTTTTACCTATATTCTCGTTTATATACGGAATTATTATACGGAAACAAAATATCATACAATAAAACATTTTCGTTATTTATCAAATTTATTCAATATCCAAAATATTGAAATTTTGCATGTGTCCATATCCACTAATATTAATATTAATATTTGTTAATTCGAATCAAAAATTCATAAACGTACTTTCTCAGAAACATTACGTTTCGTCATATTGTTGTGCACTTTCATATAATACTCCACTTAAACATACTATTATTTATCGCTGATAACAGAAAACTAAGAAACAATGAAAAAAAATATTCTTTTCGAACGTACTAATTTCGATCAGCCATGCCGGCACCGTAACTTATTTGATTTGAAGCAAACGAAAACATTCGATACTTCGAGTGAAAAAATGTTCGCCTATAAACCAAACATATGACGTTTTACTTTTTCAGCCTGAATTACTGTATAATAATAATAGCATACATTTGTAAACCATCAAAAGAATTATTCGCCTATTTGGTTAATAATATAAACACAAATTTATTTTCCAATATGACAAATAAACATGAAATATTTCCAATATGACATACACATGAGATGATTTGAGAGAAAAAAAATTCCACGCAATTGCAGTCGGTCGGGAGTGGAAAAACTCCTCCCTGTATTATATTGTCAGGACAATTAATATTAAGGTCAAACTATTTTCTCAATACAAACACATAGTTATTTTTTTCACAAAATTTATTCGATTTACAAATTACTTACATTTTTTTGTACCGTAAAGGATGTATTTATGATGTAACAAAAATTTACTTCGTGTTAAAATTTAAATTATAAAAACAAGAAACTAACATATATACAAAGATGTAATCAATACACTTCACTTTCTATCGTTTAACTTTATATTTTAAGTTCATCAAATATTGTTAAGATTTATGTTACAATTCGAATATATAATCTAACACAATTATCTTGTAACATATTTTAAACCCATTTTCATTATTTTAAATTAATATATTTTCACTTGAAAATCACTTCAATTATTTATTTCTCAGTAAGCAACACCAATTTTATAAAAAACATGAACAAGAAATTTTATATAAAACCTTCAACCAGCAAAAGGATTGTTTTTCATCAACTCCGCCGTTATGGTGTGATTAAAATGTGTAAGATGGTGCTGGCAGCTCGATAAAAGAAACCAAAAAAAACATATATTTGTTTTATTTTACTACACTGTCATTCGATTTACTGTCATACAAATGTAACATGCGCGAATTAAATGAGTTTTTAAATTTCTGCTTATTCTTAAATTTATATAATATAATTATATAATTTTATATTATATGGAATTATTCTTTTATTAAGTAATAATTTAAAAAATAAGTATTAAATTTAAAAATTTATAAAAAAATTAGGTCCGTGTTAAACCCTCGCATTAAACGAAAACAAAATTCTCTTTTGTAGCACTACAGCCATCTACTATAAAACTTGTTAAACAAAAATTTATTTACCACAAAGATTTTAGTGAATAAAAAGGGCCAGTTAAAATAATAATTTTGTGGGGAAATATTTTCCATATGCATAAATCTTTGCAACATTATAGTACGAATGATATAAATAATAAATGGATTAAGATTTCTTTCGATAAAATAAATTTTACGATTTTGCCGAATTTCAACCAAGTTATTTTCGGTTCGATCACTTAATTATGAATACTAGAAAAATTAAAAATACACAGAAATTATAATTTTTAAACTTAATTTATTTCACCATATTAAACTTCACAATAATTCACTTATAAATTGAATAACACATGTATAAAAATTGTATAATTATCACAATTATTAAATATTTTCTTCTCCATTCAACTCAAATGTCTGCTGTCTTTTGCTGACTTGGCTATTGTAGCCTTTTCGATAGTTTCTTAATTTTTTATGTTAGTTTTTACAATGTTTTCGTTTTGCAGTTATTTCTACCAACTGGCATTGATGACATACCAATTAGTAGATCTCTCTGAGAGCTTTCTCTAGGATCTCTTTCATTACAAGGTGGTCTTCGCTTGCAACGATATATCACACTCTGCAATAGCCTTGCTACAAGACTGTTTAGTATCATCAACAATGTCCGGTTATACTTATTATTATTGCTTCTCCATATCCTCTTTTAAGTGTCCGTTTTCAGTTGATAAATCAGTCCACTAAGTCAAGTATGCTTTTATTGTTCCACTGTTATCGGCAATTTTATCCCGCGATCAGTGCATGTTTTTTTTCAAACTTCTTTATTACTGTCAAACCCAGATCTAAGTCGTATCATTTCTCATCAAGCATCATAAAAACTTTATTATACTTGGCTCCTGCATCTTTTTCGATTTTAAAATGTTGGTTTTTACAATGTTTACATTTTACAGTGCTTTTTACCAACTAGCATTGGTGATATCCCAACCAATAGAGTTTCTGCGAACTTTCTCTATTATCTCATTGACTCTAATGTAGACGCCACTTGTCCCTTATAAGACCCTACAATATCCCTGACACAAGACCCTTGAGCTTGCGGTTAGTTTGGATGGTTTAGACTTACCGTTAGCTCATTTTATATTGATTTTCATTCAAAGTTTCAAATACATAAAAATAAAACACATAAATATTCCTAAGAAACTTGGTAAAATGGTCTGTCGCCATAATATAAAATATTTTCGTTGCTTTTGTTTATTTTGGCAGTGTAAATAAAAAAATATTGAGTATTTTCCAGTGACATGAGTAATAAAATGATAATTAAATTAAATTAAATTAAATTAAATTGCTAATTTTTTTGTCAAATAGGTATATCTCATCTTAAAGTCGACGATCATTTGAATTACTCCATGATACTTGATTTCGGGGTGTGAGTCTTAATGAATTTCTGTCCTCTTCCTCGACTGGCTCATAACCTAAATTTGGTTGACCAGCAGTTCCATAAATCTCTTGTGCAGCAGTACCATTTACGTTGAACACATCTTTTATGTTAATGCCGGCATTTGAAGAACGTGGGTTGCGCACAGGAGGGTTTAAATTATTGTTGATCTACATAAGTAAAGAAATTTTTTATTAGACATAAATCATTTTATCAAAAACAAAATCATCATTACAGCTGCTGCCGTTATTCCATATTCATTATTAGCTCCCAACGTTTGCATTTGTGATTTTCGTCTTTCGGCCATTACAGAATTTTTTCGTACCTCTAACGCCCGAATAGTTTCTCGCCTCATTGTGAGTCGACGTGTCAAAATCGGCGTATTCGGATTATTTTCATCAGCGGTTAGTTTTAAGAAACGTTTTTTGAATGCAACGTCTAAAGTACCAATTTGCCGGCGAGGTTGTCTTGCCTTCTCTAAATTATGCACCGTTCGTCGTCTGGCGATACGATCAGGTCCTGAACCAGAATCATTATCATAATCTCCATCGATACCTTGTAAACGCTGCAAGTTTTTCACTATCTCCACTGCATGTTTGTCGATCAGTGCGTCCTGAGACAATTCTTCAGCTTTCTTATTAAAACATAAATTCAAATCGGTAGATGCCAGAATATGCGCTAGAGTTCCAAAACGATGGAACAACATAGCGGTAAACTGAATGACTAAAATTAAAGCGAAGAAGAATACAAATACCAAACCGATTGGTTCTAGTTGTAAGTATTCTTTTGAGATGTGTACCTTAAATAGGACGAAAAACATTTGTTAGTATTGCGAAATATTGTGAATAAATACAAATACAGTTAAATAAAACACATAGTAAAACTATTTATAAGATGATAAAATTAATTTTTAATTTCTTTACAATTTGTAGAAGTTTTTCCAAAAATTGTAAATACTTCACATGTGACAGAAACAACATAGGTCAAAAGCGTTTAGTGAAATTGTATAGAGAAGAAAAATTAATTTTTGGTTAAGTTTACACCGATATTTCATACATATACAAATAGTTATTTCATTTATTTATTTAGTTTAGTAAATGATTATAGAGATAAGTGATAAACTTATAACAATAAAGGTTATCTCGACACATATATGACTATTATGGATTGATTATTCACATATTTATATATTTCAGAGGATAACTCTAAAGGAACAATTAGAAAGGACATTAATTAAAACAACAACTACCAACAATCCATTTTATATTCCATTTATAAAATAATAATGTTGTACTAATTGTTGAAATCTTCACTAAATTCAAAATTTCACAAAACGAATTGCTGGCAGTAGAATTGGAAAGGCTTAAAGGATATATATAGTCAAAATGTTTAAAATATTCCAAAAAAAATCATCCAGTTATAATATAAAATAACCCATGCATATATCAAATTAAATTATATAGTAAAATATGTAGTGTAGATATTGGATATAAAAAATAAAGTGCGTTAAAAATTTGGATTTTTTTATTACTATCCTTATTTTTAAAAACTTGCCTTTAATAAGGGTAATTCGAATTAATTACAAAGGTATATAGCAAATAAGTTTAAAGAATGTATATATTAGATAAAAGCTATATGGTATCACTAGACTTAAATGAAAATCAATTCATAATTTATCTGTGGATATAATGTGCATTAATAAATGCTTTAATCGAATTTATGCTTTTCTGGTTAAATAAAACTGTTTAGCAATATTTAGGCCAGTATCTAGCTATTAATTCTAAATATTAATCAGTAACAAATTGAAGTTCTGCGAATTACTGGTTTTATAAGTAAATATTTGGCAGAATCACTTTTTCACATTCAGCACTCTATGAATATGAATAACATAATATTTACGGATATTTTAATCCGATACCAATAAAATCGAACCCTTTATACAGACTATCAAAAGGTACTATCTACAGGTATAATGCACTGATATATTGCATAAGCAACATATATATTTTTATTCAGAATAATCCAGTTATTTTTCAAAATTATAATTAAGATGCCCGAATCCATATTCACAAAAAATTTATTTATTAAACCAAAAATTTGCATGATACTAATTTGTTCTATAAAGTTTGTGTCGATATTATTTCTCTGGCAACTTCATAATTAATGTGCACATTTTATTAAACAGATTAAGATCGCTATTAATCCACATCTTAAACTACTTTATTTAAGGTTATTATATTTACCAGAAAGAAGTCACCAAAATATAAATCTATCCCTAAACTTTATTCACATTATAATGTCTGATAAATATAAAAAGTTAAACAAATACAAAAAAAAAACACTTAAAAATCCGTGTAAAAAAAATCGATTAAAAATAATACTAGTACATTTCAATATAAAATAATTAAGAAGTGACACCACGTTTAGTATATACGTTGAAGAATGCCTCCGCCAAACACAAACACATATACAGAAAATGAATTATCATTTTGTTTAGTAAAAAAAAAAACTTAAAAGTAACATAAACATTACCAATTTAATGTTAAAAAAAAAAATAATTAAATTAATTAAAAAAATGAATAATTTAAAATATATTTTAAAAATTTCAAACCTCTGAGGTTTCTGGTACAAACGTTATATTTGTTTTAACCCCAAACGGCCATTCAATATGTAGCTTATCTTTGTTCAATTGTAGCAAAAATACAATCAAAACGAATAGTGCGTTGAACATAAAAAACGCAAATACCGATTTATTCCGAAGCTCAATCAAATCGGCGGCAATTCTAGCCTAAAATTGTTTATACGCACACAACGATATATCGATGATGATCAGTTTTATGTTTAATGATTCAATGTCGGAGTAGTAGTATATAGTACATTTATGAGTTTGAATAAATATGCATGTTTATTGAGATGTCGCAAGTAGCGCAGTCAGGTATTTTGTTTTAAAATACGCGCCATAATAGTAGAGTAGTAATATAATAAAAAAATAACAAAAAAAAAATTAATTAAAATAATAAAAAAATTTACCTCTTGTGTGGTCTCATCATAAGTAATGTTTGTTTTGACACCAAACGGCCATTTCACATGGATATTATCTTTATTTAATTGTAATAGGAAGACAATTAAAACAAACAGAGCATTTATCATAAAGAATCCAAAAACCGATGAATTACGGAGTTCCTTTAAATCAACTGCTATACGGGCCTAGTATTTATTTTGCAAATGTTCGATTAATGTATATAATTTTTTTTTAAGTTTTAAATTTTATGAATTGCTTTCTGTAGCTTCCCATCTTTTGAGTACTTTTTTTTAGTGTTAACTGATTATAAGCTTTTCTATTACTTCCTCAAAAGATTTAGTACAACTACACATAATTTTAATATTTTAATTTAATAAAAAAAAATTATTTATGCGTGATATATGTGAAGCATCGAATTTGAAGCAAGTCTAAAAGTTGAGTATAATTAAGTCTTTAAAATTAGGTTAGTTCTCAAATAATACTTTTTCAAATTTATTAGTACTATTAAAATGGTATACTTGTTACCTTAACGTCGTATATAGCTCAATGAATGATAACTAATATACGTCGTTAAGTCAGAGTGTCAAAAACAAAATTTCGTTCATCTTCAGTTTTGAACATGCAAGACATACTAATATATGTAAATAATAATATATGTAAATGTGAAATTAAAAATATTTACAAACAATGATACCTTACCCGAACAATACTGTTTGGTCAATTATTCTGCTTGACAACCATTAAACTATTATATAAATATTCTACTTCAAAACAATAATAAATAAAATGTAATCTACTTCAGACAAAATCATACACTCAATAGGACCATACTTCAAATCCAATGTATACAATGCTCATATACACGTATTTTGTATATAAATAAAAAAAATGTAAGCATTACAAACTTCCCTTACAAAACTATTAATAAATACGTTGACTCGAAATTTAAACAAGCTTATGCGTTCAAAAGACCACACACGATAATAGCTCCAAAACAAATAAAATAAAAATAAAATGGATAACAATAACACCATACCTGCTCCTCTTTGTTTTGATCGATTGGATATAAATACTTGTCTATCAAATCTTTCCAGAATTGAATTTCGGCGGACGATAAGAAATCAACTTCCCCTTTTCGTAGTCCCGGATCTTCAATCCAATATGGGTTGATTAAGAAATCACGTTCATCACGTTGTACGGTCGATGATTCAGAATCAGATTCATCGCTTTATAATTATGTATAATAACAAAAATTGATTATGAATTTATTACTAATCCATTTGTGTTACTCACCTTCCATCTTCATCAGATCCCTCAGCTACCGATCCTAAATGATGGTCTTTTGAACCGGCTGATGTTGTTCTGCGCCTTGAATGATGATGTGTTCCATGTGGATCAACTGCTTTTTCTAGAGTCTCTAACCGCTTATTGATTGCGTCTAAACTATCCGCAATACTTGTAAGTTGCATTTTTTCATCGCTGGTTTTACCATGTGTACACAAAATACAACGGAATAATCCGGCTAATGAAACTTCAATAGAACCTTCTTCGTCTTCATTTTGCCCGGCCCCACCTTGTAAGAATCCAAATATGGTCTTTTGTTTCGTCCGTTTCGCCGCTTGTTCAGCCTCCTTTTTCTCTGCTTCCATTTCCTTTTTCGTTTTCTTCGCGACTACCTCTCGAGTTCCCCATGAGACAACATTCAAATTAATAATTGAGTACAAAATCAAAAGTAGGTACATAGATGGAATTGAGAGGAGGTAAATAATACCCGATGCAATACACCAAAATTCTTGAGGATGCAAACACGCTGCTATGAAGAACGAACTAGTCATAGATATTAAGAAAATAGCTGATGGAGAGCCAACGCCGTCCTCACCCAGTTGCAACGCGGTACCAACAATTACAGCCATCATAATCAGAGCATAGGCAGTCGATAAAATTTGAGCGCATATCAGCTGTATATTGGCCTTACACGTGAAACAAACAAACATGAAGAATAAAATTGGCACAATATTATAGTAAAACGAGGTCCAGTTATCAATTCTAAAGGCAGCAACGAACGCACCCACCAACATAAGGAATATAGTTCCAGGACCTAGAATTGTACCACCCATCAACATCGTTTGGTAAAATATATAGATGAGTGATATGTTATCGTTTATCTTAATCGTGCGTTTGTAATCAGTCAAAAGATCCATGATGTTTGCAATAGTGGATGGTACCCAACGACGACGTTGATTATAAAATTCGTTAAAACCTTCTGGACAATGAGTGTACGCATCTGATGCAGCTGAATATTCGACACGATAACCTCGCTGAAGTAGCAGAGTGCAAAGCCAACGATCTTCTCCTTGATCGTACTGCACGTAATGCCGAGCCTCATCGGATCGTAAAGTATATTTTTTCATAACATTATCGTCCATCAATGCTTTTCCACGGAAAAGTGAAAAACATCCTGGACTACATAATACGCAACCAATCATATGTTCTGTTGCTTTTTGCAGCCAATGTCCAATAGCATATTCGAATTTTTGATACCACACCATTGGTCCACTACCAATAGGATGAATACGACCACAAGCAGCCCCTAAATTACGATTTTTCTTCATTAAATCAATAAGTAATGTTACGGCAGACGGTTGGAAATCAATATCGCCATCAAGTGTCAAGAGATAAGTATTTTCAGCCATTGTGTCTTTACGATCAACAGCAATTGGTAGTTCCATTAAACGATGTCCGAGTAAATAGTACATGTACATTACTTGAGACCAACGTTTTCTGTGACGAATACGGTCTTTATCTTTCAAATGCGCAATCATCTTAGTTTTACCGGGTAGAGTCCAAACCAGCCGTCCTCCATACGGTGCCGGATATTTCTTTGCGGCTCGAATTCGAATATTCGTTTGATGAACATCTGATGCAGCTTCATCCATTGTATCAATCAACAATTTTACGAAACGATTTACTTGAATATCGCTATCACTATGATCTGATATCTCGAAAGCATCATCAAAGAAAATATGTGTTTCGAATTCATAGTAATCGGGATCGACAATCCGAAGGTATTTTTGTGCGACACGACGTGCACATTGATCTTCATCCATTCGCATAATACTTTTCAAAAATTCTATCATCTCATCTCTTGTTTCATGCCACATAGTACAGCACGAGTAAATGCGTGTTATATGATCGGATGATTTGATATTTGATTTATGAACAGTACTTCCATCTGTGTGTACCGATATGGTTTCATAATATTCATCGGCCTTTTCTCGTTCGATTTCTGCTAGATCCTGAAATAAAATATATTAATTAAAGAAAAATTGTAAAATGTAATATTGGTTTGTATTTCAAACCTCTGTTTTGACATCCGCTTGATCATCTCTTCGTCTATTTAATGCCATCGATTGATCAATAAGTAAACTTATGTACATTGGACTAACAAATAGTTTTTCAGTTGTAGCTAAACGTTCACATTTGGGTGTCCACAAATGGAGTGTAATCCAAGTTTGTGATAGCAGCCATAATAACCATGCCCATGCCATTTGTTGTGTTGCAAAATCAGTCAAACTAAATGCCGGTGGACTTGTAAAGAATAAATAATCTGGTATAATGCCATGGAAAAAACATGGATCATCATTTCGGATACCACACGCAGCAATTAAAAATGATATTGAAACAGGAACTGTTAGATTGACGGGGAATGCATAACTGAATCCTTGAATTAGAATTTTACACGCAAATTTGCCAACTATGAAACAGAAATATGCCGAAAATATATGAATTAACAACACATGTATTATCGTATTATAGCTTGCATCTACTTCAATTGAATCTATAACTTGAGTAGCGTTGACTAGATCCGGTAAATTTTGACTTAAAGAAACAGACACTTCTTCAACGATAATTTTATGTGGGCCAAAGCCGACTCCATATAAACTGAATAATGATAATGGATCGTCACCTTGGAACCATAATACTATGCAGAGAGTGCACACGAAAAATAAACATTTCCAAATTGATAAGAATATTGTGCAGAAATAGCGAGTATATCGTAATTCTTCTTTGACCCGTCCCATCAATCGAACTAAGGCGAATGGTGATTGAGTGCATACATAATTTTCCCACCACCCACATGACGTCATAAATGCGGCAACAGGAATTAACCAAAGAATTGGACGGTTTTCCAGTAACGGCCAAAGTACAAAACCGGTTGCTTGTGCCACGACCGCTCCAATATCGACCAGCGATTTGATAGCACGATGACCCTCCTTTTTACTTCTTGATACTAGTCCAAATACTCCAGGTATAAAGCATAAGCAATTCGTCATCATAGCACCTTTTATCGCGTCCATTTCGGGAAGAACAACAAAAATTAAAAGTGCCAACCCTAAAGTGTGTAGTGTTTCCATGAGGACGATAAATAAGAAGTAAGTTGTTGTCGGTCGCTTAGCCGATTTAAAGAAGCAAATACGGACTGCTCGTATCAAGCCACCTATTTCGGGAATTGCGAATGCAATCAAAAGTGTCCACATCCATGCAATTCGTTCTTCTTCGGGCAGTGTGGTTATAAAAAATTTATCACGTCCTAAATCATGATTACAATATGGAATTTTTCGATCACGTTTAATTTGTGATGTCATAAATAATATACAGCCTTTTGCTACTACTGCCCCCACTAATACAATAATAAACGTAAATAAATAAGCGAATATTTTCAAAACTTTGACAGTAGCATCCATGCATTTTTGATTTGCCATGGATCCACTGTCCAGTTTGATAGGAGGGTCTCGAAATACATCCCATCCTTTTGTGTCGACTACCGTTCGTTGGCTAGAAAACAAAAGAAAAAAATTTATATGAGCTCATTTCGATAGTGATTTGGCAACAAGCTACTTAAAATTATTCAAATAAAAAATTTGATACATCGCGCACATCTCATCATATATTATACATTAATAACCTTGAAAAACTAAAGTTTAGATAAATTTGCATAACAAAAATCAAAATACTAAAAAAAAATTAAATTTGGAATTATTTTTAAACCGGGAGAGATTGTGAATTTAACAGCCAACCAATCCTAGAATTGATTTCTTGAATGCCATCTATGTAAACAAAAAAGCAAGGTAACAAGAAATTAACTTGATTTTGTCTTTGTGTTTCAACAATAAAAATTAAAAGAAAGTATTAAGGTTAACGAGTTTATATGTCGTATAAATACGACAAATATAATTGAAAAATACAAGTATGTACAAACATAAATACTTCCGATTAAAATTCAAAATAGTTGCATAGTTTTAAATTTATTTTACCTTCCTCCATAAATATCTTGAGTTAACGGTGTACTTTCGTCATCCGAGAAATTTTCATCGCTCTCATGTTCTGTACCATTTGGTAATAAACCAAGTGTTCGATGTTTTATTGCTGACATTTATCGGTTGGTTGTTCTTTTATGTATTGGTCGGTTGTTTTTTTCGGTTGACACCGACAACTAAAAAAAATTAATGGAAATAATTGATTAAACGTTTGTGAGCATATTTGAATTTTTTATTTAAATGTGGATAAAACCATTTATTAATCAGATCAGTATTGTTAAGCAGTTATTTAATCACATATTACATAATTACTCAAAATAAAGATAACAGTAAAAAATTGCTGATCAAAAAATGAATCTAAATTTGAACTATATAGTCATCGAAACGTTAAATGTGCAAATTTGGTTAACGTGCGACATAAAATAAACACTTAAATGCCACAGTTTGTATATATGTATAAAATATAATGTCTATGGTAAATTGAGCAACATTCATCTGATATACATACATATATTCGCGTCACATAAGAATGTTCAAAATTGAATAATAAGTAATGTCGCTTGAAATCCTCAATAGTCTAATGAGCAATACAGCTACATAATAGAATTAATAAAATCGTAAAGCAAAATTTATATTTACGGGTTTTCCTTGTCCAGATGTAGTTACAAACAAAATTATCTTAGATGATTTGGTCATAAATGTATATTAATCAGCAAAGGTTATATAATGACGTAATGAAATAAGTTAAAACCGCAATATTACCATGAATTAAGTAGATTGTTGGCAGTTACGTTAATTACGTATTGTAAATTTAGTAAGCCGGAATATCGGAATTGATGACTATTTTTTATACAGTTTTTTTTGTACAAGCTTTTTAACGTATATCAATAATTATATAGGTAACAACTGTTTATTTTATTTGTTAGGATCTTTTTTGGAACCGAAGCACTCCTAGCTCGTTTTTGGTTACTCATTGCTCCATGCTTACCACCTGTATTATTACATCAATTCTACTTAGATGATAAAAAATACAATTTTTATCCTGATCCCACTGGCATTTGAAACAGATACAACTCCGATTAACATAGATTTAATCATCACATTATGTGTTTTATCACTTCTTTGTCTATATTTGGACAGAGTTTTATAATCGATTTGCAACTAATTTGCTATCTAATTTTGTAAATCTTTGGACAGTGAATCCACTTGAGCTTAATTTATTTACTACGTATGTTTCCAAAATAACTACTTATTTGTGGTATCTTGTTATTTGTGATTCCTTGAGGTGGTTTATTTTCTATTTCTTTCTTGAAATATAATACAAGCTATAGATAACAAGATATACATAAAAAAATATTATTTATATCTTATTGTATTTGCCATTTCTTAGAGTATTGCATATATTTTTGTCATAATTTTTAAAGCTATTTTCTAAAGCGATACTTACTTATTTGCGCCATCTGAAATAAGTATATGCGCAACCATTCGAAATAATTTCACTTGCTTAGTTTGACAAAAGCCTTATTATGACAGATATAATTGTCAAAAATTTACAATTACGATAGTCACGACTAGATAAGTGACAAGATCAAAACAATTTTTTCCAGAAAGAGTAGAAAATAAGCCACCTTGCCAGGATACTTATTTAAAGTCACCGGTTGTAGCTTAATGATTAAGAGAGTTTCTTATCACGCTGCGGTCCCGAGTTCGATTCTCGCCGTTGACCAAAAATTAACATGCACAGGGTGACATAAAACGCGATTGTGAGTAAAAAGAATTCGTTGGGCTGACCACCAACAATGTTGCACCAATACGTATAAATTGTTCATAAGTTCTCAGTTGAGACGCGGAAGGGCCGTTTACGACCTCTAAGCCATAAATTATTATAACTTATTTAAATAGTTATGACAAATATCTTTTCGTTTCGGAATCAGACGAAGTCTTAGGGTGAAAATTTTTAGTATTCCCCGACTGTCAGTGATTGACGTTCGTCACATCGCACGGCTGTTTAATCTACTAACAGAATACAAATTTATAGATGAAGTGACACGACAACTGTCGCGGTGAATCCTCTGACACGACTTAGGAAAACGGGGTGTAAATGAATAAAATACTTTTTTTGATCTAGTCGGTTTTGAGACTATATAGCCAATTATGATAATCTAAATTGATTATCATAATTTCTATCGATCTGTTATAATTGAACCAAATTATATTTTTCAAATTAAGTAATTATAATCATTTCGGGTTATAATCATTGCTGTCAGGTTTGGGGTGGAGCATATGGCATTGCTCTCCTGTGGCTGGATAGAGTTCAACGGCGTGCTATCCGAATAATACGAAACTCCAGACTTACGAAAGATCTAGACAGCCTACAGCACCGCAGAGATGTTGCAGAATTCTGCGTGTTCCTTAGATTAATAAATGGTAAATGTTCTGCAGAATTAAAGGAGAAAATACCACCATTTGGTACGCCAGGACGGGTAAAACGAGGAATAGTTAATGCGCATAGGTTTACGGTAAGATGCAAAGCGCAAATTTATTTATCGAACATCTAGGAAGTAGAATTCGTTATCCGGTTTTCAGTTTTCGTTTGAGTATAAAATGCACAAGTTTACGGCGGCTATAAACCTTTACTTGAAGGATCGCGCGTTGGGTGCAGAAGCTCTGACAGTTACAAGGAGCTAGGGCAGTCTTAAAGTCCAACCTGCACTCAATTAAAGCTAAATTAAAAAAACCGTGTCAATATCCATTTCATTTCTTTAAAAAGTATTGAGAAGTAAACAGAAGTCTTCGCGAATAAGAATTGAAATTTTATAGTTAATTATTTATAAACTAGACAGAATTTTCAAATGTTGATTCTTACGCAGAATAAAAGCAATCCAAAATCGGCTGCCGCAGCTGGCCTCACAGCACCTAATTCGATCGGACCAACTTTCGAGTACTTTTTCGAGTGTATGGGATCGTATCTCAGCGATGGCTTAACGAATGTTGGCCTTCAAATGCTCAATTGTCTCTGGTTTGTCAGCATAACACCTGTATTAAATGGCACCCCACAGAAAATAGTCCAATGGTGTTAAACCATTATGGCTAATTAAACGGCCATCAAACGTTTGACGCAATAAATCGATTGTGGCATGAGATGTGAGGTAAGTTGAACCATTCTGTTGAAACAGTTATCATGGTGCGATAGATGTCTCCATTGGCCGTCCAAATTTTCAAAGAAATATGGCTCAATGATGCCTCCGCTCAACATGCCGCACAGTCACTCGTAATGGGTGCATTGCGATCTGTAAGACCATAAAAGAGTTTTCTGAGCTCCAAATACGACAATTTTGCTTATTAACATTCCCACCAAGATGAAAATGAGCTTGATCCGAAAAGATGATTTTTTTTGGCAAAATCGACATCATCGTGCAATATATCCAACGGAATTCAGTGGGATCCAATTGGAAAACTCAATGATTTGCTACCAAACAAATACACAGACATGCAGCAAAAGCTACAAAAGTTATCAGAAATAGCATCAGAAATATGTCGGGCTCAAGATAAACATAAGATAGACAAAGGCCCTGAGACTGAACACAAGCATTACTTCGCATAAACCAAGACACAATAGAAGATTTCGAAATATTCGTATACCTTGACTGTACCGTATCAAGAACAGGCGGAACGAAAGAAGACATTAACCATCGCATCAACAAAGCTAAAAATACCTTCAACATAGCAATAATGTGTTTACTCTACTTAAACCTACTAAATTTTATTTTGTTGTTGTGGTGTAATGAGTTATTACTTGTTAGATGAAATCTTGCCCCTTTGGATGCTGTGGAATATTTAAAACAGTAATTCGAAGGCGCAAAAGGAGTTTCGTCTACTACATTGCAGTCAAATTTTGCCCTTCGATTTGAATCCGATGAAAATCCGCTTTCGGATCCGATATCGAATTATTCATAACAGCCCCCTGGAATGCATCCGTCCTATCAAGAAACACAAAGATACGAATGTTCAATGCCTGTGTAAAATAAGTACTGCTGTATGGCTGTGCAACGTGGAAACATACGCAGAAAACCACAAGAAGAGTGCAAGTGTTTGTGAATAAATTCCTTAGGCGATTGATCAAATGCTTCTGATCAGATCGCAAATGACGAATCAGATCACAAATGAAAAATT
Organism: Tipula lateralis; assembly: GCA_963932295.1. Classification (NCBI taxonomy): domain Eukaryota; kingdom Metazoa; phylum Arthropoda; class Insecta; order Diptera; family Tipulidae; genus Tipula; species Tipula lateralis. The sequence continues at coordinate 108,458,291 of OZ010737.1, forward strand.
ACTGCGACAAACAAACCAAGAGGACATTGAGAAGGAGATCAGGAAGCGGAAATAGAGATGGATAGGACACACGTTGAGAAAGACACCAAATGACATAACCAGGATGTCATTAGAATGGAATCCGCAAGGAAAAGGAAAAGTTGGAAGGCCAGCATTGACTTGGAAAAGAACGGAGCTAATTGAACCAAAACATCTTGGATAAACAAAACATCTTGGGAAAATAAAACATGGAGGGAACTAACGAGAATAGCCTCAAATAGAATTCGATGGTCCAGTCTAGTAGACGCCCTATGCTCCTAAGAATGGAGATAAAGGAAAATAAAACAATTTTAAATATCGTGGTCGAGATGTAAACTGATCATTTATCGAGACACTGAACTTTTATAATTGCTTTTCAACTAAAATGATTTTCTTTCGTAATGTTAAGCGAGCCTTTCTGATATTTTATATTTTTAATATTTACATATATTTATTTTTATAACTGTCTACATAGTCATGTCAGAAATATAGACATTCCAACACTTGAATTCTTGCTTCAAATTTCAATTATGTATTATTTTAAAGTACTAAATTTAATTTTTATTTATACATAAATTACCAATAAATATACAATAACCCCGCGCTCGGATACTCAAACGTAAAACTTTAAAGTTCGTTAGTGCTTGCTATATTTATAGAATACAATTTGAAAAAGAAAATCTTAATGTCAATTTGCAACAAATACAACGTGATTAATCTATAAAATTTGCATGCCTTTGTGTATGAATATTATGTCTTTCAATCCCACTCCGTTTATTAATAAATGTTATTGTCTTGTACATAGAGTACTGAAACTATATAATGTATGTATGTATTTTAAAGGCAACTAGGAAACTTAATCCATTAATTTGATTGTACTCGTATAATGATTGCTATAAAGAAAATATAACTTTCAAAAATTATATTGTTACATAGAACTTTAAGTACTGCAACATGACGAAGAATAAAAAAACACATATTTAAGAAATGAAATATGTACATATATCTCAAGGTTGTCTTTCTGATATTTTTTATATTTTATTTATTCTAGAACAACAAAGCTTTTCGAATTTATAAAATTAAAAAGTGTAAGTGTATTAATTTTTTTTTTGTAGCATAGCAAAATCTATAGCAAAAGACAAAAACTATGTCGGAACAACACACGACAAGGTAATAAGTGAAGTATGAAAAAAAAACTTAAAAGAAGTAGGGTGTGGTAGAGTAGTTTAATACATATAGAGAGAGATTGTTGTACCACTATCTATAAAATTATCTTAACTGGTTTTGTGTTATTTTAAACTATAAATAAATAAATAAAAGGTTATATATACGCGTATATATACATACATATTTCGATTTATTAGATTATAAATGTTAAATACATATTTTCAATATTATAACAAAATAAAAATTTCTGCGCTACACAATGTGTATATTATATGTTTTCAGTTCATGACATAGCGCAGAACTGAAGTATATGATGATATCAATAATATACTATGATTAAGGTATACGGAACTGTTTCTCATAATTATGCCAAAAGATTATTAAAATTATAAATATTTTGTCGGTGAACGCTTTATTCGAATTACTGGAATTAAATCGACAAATCATATTTTGTATGATTTCGTGATAAATTCGATGATTAATAGTTGTCTTTCCCAAAGTTGTGCTAGATGAGAAGGAGTCATCAAGTTATGTAGACGTTAGGTCTTTGTCGCTATTCGTTGTGGATGTGACGAATATGCTTATTTTATATATAAGTTATACGGATAACTTAATTAATGTTATATACGGCTCTAGTTCAAAGACGTTTTTCAGTGTTACATAAAATCGTAACTTTCCGATTATAAACATGGCAGTAAATGTGAAGACATTTATTTGATTTTTGTTTTTATACTTTTTAAAACGACGTAAATGTAACATGAACAACAGGCATTATTAAAGATTGTTTTCAACATTTAAACTGTTACAAAATTTGTTTATCATTTTACTGGAAATGAAAAAAAAATTACTAAAAGTTATTGTAAATAAAAACATTTTACAATATTTCTTTTACATATTTTCGCATTTTGAAATAATAATAAAGCGATATACATATCTAATTCCTTTTTTGAATTCATTGAATTCCTACAAATATCATATTATTAGAAATTGAATTTAAGTAAATAGTTACTGTGCTTAAAGTTCGGTAGTGCTGCTCACTCTAAATTTTACCGAATTAAACAGAAATGAACAGATAAACACATTAGTGCAGAGATAAATTTTGACAGTTCGAATTTTGAATTATTCGTTCATTATTTTGATTAATTAACCAGTGTTTTATTCTATTTATTTCAACTTTATATGAGTATATTCTTATTTTGACAATTGTTTGAAAGTTTATAATATTATAAAAATATAAAAATATGCTGACAACTGACATAAAAACAAAACAACGTTTAAAATTGAAAATTTAATTCATCGTATCCATAATGTGCAAAAAATGTTTGGAATTTATAATAGAGTCATCTATATTACAATACGGGTAACTACTACTTTCAGCTTCTATGTTTTATTTTTATTTAAAATCGCAAGAAAGCCATTATAAGTTCATACACACGATCGCAAAAATTATCCTAACCATTATTTTTTTTATATTATACAATTATAATAAGCAACACCCGAATATTTAACAATTAAAACTGCAATAAATCAAATAAATCATAGAGTTGCCAAAAATTCATTTTTCTAATTTGATAATAAAATTTAAATAAAAATATCCTTGAACTAACTCAATCGAATGTATGAAAACCAACTCACCAATAACTCCAAAAATTGTTAAAATTATTCGACATAATGAATAAATTCAGTATTTCAAATTGATAATTTACCATATAGTATATAGTTAACAAACACCTCTGTCTCATAGAATTTATATAGGTTAGCTAGCGGACTATAATATGGAATATGTTTCTTGGTTTATCAATTTGCTCGACTAAAGAACACTGAGTGATAAAGATAATATATATGATATAAAAAGTATACAGATCAAATAGAAATTTGGCTTCGATTTTATAGTGTACAGTTTTATTATAAATATTAATGACGATATTTTATTTGTTTCTTTTAACCAAACGCAAAACTATTATTTTATTTTGTTCGTTAAATTAGGCCATTATATCTATAAATAACGTACAGTTATTGAGTTTAATATAAGAATATAAAATTCTGCCAAAACGAAATTATTCACATACAAATAATTTTAGGTTTCACTTTCATTTATTCGTACATATACTCAAAATAACCCAGAGAAGTGAAATTAGCAAGTAAATATGGATTTTAGTTTTGTGAAAGGTACCATAAGTACACGAGTATATAGCTGGTATACATTACTAATTACAGTACGTCGAGTGATATAGAATAATAGAATAAATTTATTTCAAATGGCTAATGTAAATTGAGTGCAATTAGAAAAGTAAAGTCAAAATTAATTTTTATTATTTTATCGCAAAATCTAACAATAAGTTGTCATTATTAAGCGCGATCGATTATCGATATCTAAATATTATTAAATATTTATGTAACAAATTATAAATAAGCTCAAGTAACTGTATAGTACCCTCAAATTAATTCGGAAATTGTAACTATACTAGATCAGTTGGTTTAATCTTTTACATAGCAAATTCATCCTTTTGTAAATTATATTTTTTAATACCATACCAAGCGGCGAGGAGAAGTAAAGTGTACCTTATACAGCAATAAATAATCAAAGAGGTCCTCGATCGAAATAATTCAGCGTTAATAAATCCAAAATATTTTGAAAATGTTGGTACATAACAATTGGCATAACTACAAAACAAATTACTAATTTGTCAAGTCGAGAATGAATCCCGTCTATTGAGCAAATAGTTGGACAAATATTTGTTATTTGTTTTGTAGCTGAATTTCTTTTTTGTACATATCATCAACAGTGTTTGAATATTTTCAATCATTTAATCGACGCTTAAATCAGGAGAACATCGAAGCCAAAATTTTAATTACATGTTTGATAAAATAATTTATATATATATATATGTATTTCCCTCCTTCGCATACATAATATTTCCAGAATTTTCCAACAAAAATCCTTACAACTATATGGAGGACCGCCCACGTGGCGCAGTGGTTAAAGCTGCGGCAGTTGGAGCGGGAGGTACCGGGTTCGAATCCCGAAAGGAGCAGGATGGTAAAGGGATTTTTCACCATACGATTACGATCGGTGGTGTGAATGAACACATCTATGACCCCCTGTTGGAGTGCAGAATTCATGGGCCAACCCATCTTCCATGTCAGTACTATAGGCTGGCATGGAGCTATGCAATGTGCAGATGGTTCTACGTAAATCGGACCTATAGCCGTACGTCCTCGATTTGGCTGTAATGGCGTAAGGTAAGGACGTAAATAAGCGAACCGCGAAAGAGTTGGAAGTGCCTCGAGCCCCAAAACAGATTGTAGAGATAAAAAACAAACAAACAAACTATATGGAGAATAACTAGAAATGGAGAAATTTTTTTCCTATTAAATTATATTAAATTGTTTCATTTTTCTAAAATTTGCATAAATAGTTTACATTAAAAACTTTCAGCAATTAAATTTAATTTTGATTAGTACATGGAGTAGTACGATTTTGCAAACCAATATATCGACCTGACATATTGCAAGCATTATAAATGGCAATTATTTTTATTTATTCCGTCACAAACTACTCCAATATTTCACTACAGCAAGTTGATAAATGTGACTAATGTCTGGTGTTGTGTAATTACGTATGAGTTACTCATTCTTTAGCTTAATAAATTCATCACAAACTGCCTAAATAAATGATTATTGCGATAGGTAAACAAATTGATTAAAATGTGCTCTATAAGGAACGGAACAAATTCCAATAAAAAAGTTTAAAGCTCTAATGTATAGTTTATCATTCCTTAAACTTTTGTATTTATACAGATTGCATTTAATGGAAACCAGGAATTTAACTGTTACTACGACCTTTTTAGGACATCTATTCAGGAGTAAAAGTCAGAGTCAAGAATTTTAATTTGAACAGAAAATCAAATCTTTCTATGGAACTAAAAAAAACAATAGGTGTCACTATGCTTTTCGATCAATATGCTCTTGAATGTATTCAATATTATTTTGAATTCAGATACAAATTTATTAATTTTATTTAACAATTGACAATTTCATTTATTTAAACTCTTAATCTTTGTCATTAAACGTGGTTTGTTATAATGTTAATTCAACGGACTATTAAAATTTGTCAGAATTCGGTGAGATCTGTAGAAATTAAATTGCAATATAACCTATTTTGAAAACGAACGATTTCCAATTAATTAATGTTACTTTACATTAATTACTGATGTACCATAATTCGGTTCTTATATTAACAAATGGCAAAAAAATCGCTTAAGATTATAATCTTAAAAAATTCAAATTATAATCACTAGATTATAAAATTTTTAAGTACTAATAATTATTATTATACATATTATAAGTTATACGAGATTCCAAGTTTTCGTGGTGTATGCAGACTTTTGAAAGTGAGTGTATAAACTGTTGTTATCGACCAATTGATGCACTGGTTAAAGTTGTAGCAGTTATAACGGCAAGTACTGGATTCCAATCCCTATAAGGGTAGGATGCAAAAGGGATTGTTCACCATTTGATTGCGATCGGTGGGGTGAATGAACACATCTATGATCCTCTGTTGTAGTGTAGAATTAATAGGCCGATCCATCTGCCATGTCAATACTAGAATAAAAATTTGGCGGGCATGGGACAATGTGCAAATAGTTCTATTACGTAAAACAGACATACTTTCTCGATTTGGTTATGTAGGCTATGCAGAGGACATAAATAAGCGAACTGAGAAAGAGTTGGGTGTTTCTTGATGATTGCACAGATAAAAATAAACAAGTTTTTGTAAATATATTTAAGTATTCTATAATACAAAAATTATTAAGGCTTATTTATTCAATAAATTAGATTTTACTACAAATTTTAAAATTACTAGGTTAAGAAACCTTTATTATAATTCAATGTAAATAAAATATTTTACGTCAATTAAGAAATTCGCCTATAATTTGACCTTCAGTGGTTTATAATATGTATACAGTGACGTATATAGTTTTTAAAATAAAAAGCTTTTATTTAATTCAAATAGAGCTTAACTATCTCATTCGGACTTACTCTGTTTAAAACCACGTGAAAATCAAATGTCTACAAATTTTGGTGATGGTCATAACGTGTGAAACTGTGAACAGTCAAAATCGATTGCTCCAAAATTTGTCCAACTTTAGCCAAATCATATTGGATCTACATGGTTGACATTTTTCATTCGTTTGGCCATGTTTTATGTTTATATTAAAATATTTCATATCGAATTGCAATACACATCCTGTTTCAACATACATACGCGAACAATCGTCAAACATAGCGTAATTTTATACCTCAATCAATACTATTACAAATCGGTGATTCAATATAAAAGTTTATTTTCATTTAATTAAGCATTTCCTTCGAGTATGTGTATTAAATTTTTACTGTGTTATATGTGTGCTATGTTCACGGCTTTCAAGGTCGTCGAGACATTTGATTCAACTAAAATATTTTATGTTTTAAAACGAGTCATGGTATTGCAATTTTTTGCTACGTCTGAATTTTTTTTCTTCTTTTTCGACTTCTGACCTATCCAATATGTCATGATGCGTTGTTAACTGTAATTTTTATTTCATCTCGTATCGTTTGTTTCAATAAATATACGTATACAAATAAATATAAACTAAAATTTCGTAAAACGTTATACAGTCCACGCTGTATAATTAATTTCAATGGCCGATTATTATATGTATATGTTTGTACTCAGATAACATTGTTTTGTACGAATTAGTTGATATTTAACTCAGAGGTGATCGTTTCACTTTTTATTCAAATGTATTATATTGCCATTAACACAGATTTTTAAGATTTATTTGATACACAGTACAGTTGTGGACTACAAATTAATTTGTTATCTTTTCTTAACAATGTCTGTATATAGCTAGTGTTTATGCTTGAGTGGGCTGCAATTGTGAAGTAATTTTACATATATAACTATATACTTTAAGCAAATTTCCTGAAGTTAATTTTTAGACGAGAAGATTTTGAAAATCTTAACTTTTAATTTCAATCAACGAAGTGAAATTTTGTTAATCCTCTGCCTCTAATCAAATCATATATACATAGTTGTAGTTAGTTATATATGTAATCAAATCCAGCTAACAAATGATTATAGAAAAATACAGATCCAAAACCACATAAAAATTTAACTACAAAAAAATACATTAATAGTATACAATTACAACACACGAGTATATAAACTTTTATGTATTGTGTGTATAGAGAGCACCAAAAACTATTTTAGTCGAATGAATAGCGGTTTTGTGTATATAGTTTCTTGAATAAACTAAAACTGTTAACACGATATATATATATATATATATATATATATATATATATATATATATATATATATATATATTTATATATATAATATATGCCATAGTCTGCATATACATACACATTATATTATATTTTATAATGAAAATGTTCATTTGTAACCATTGTATCGGTTGGTATCGGGTATCAGCAGCATAAACCAGCTCGCTTGATTTGTTATTTAATAATCTATTGACATTTTCAAAGTCATACAGTGACTGTAAAATCAATTCATATACCTATAATTCTCTTGTATACAGAAAGGAAAAAAAATACTTTCACGCCGCGGCTAATTAATTCGAGTTGTTTGTCTTATGAAATAACATTTCTTGCACTGTATATATTTATGTATATATAGTTATATATTTATTAGTATATGTTTCAATTGTTTTAATATTATAATTGTTACCACAAACATAAAAGCAAAGTATGTGCATATGGTAAGAAATATACCGTAAAATAGACTAAATTGTATGTATTTATTATAAAAATCGTTATAAAGTCTTAAAATCGAGGGACGTAGTAAAATTTAATTTAGTTAATTTATTTAACTGAGTTCCATACTAATACAAATCATTCAAAAATAAAAAGTATCAATTTATCTCTTAATTACAACTCAAAATAAATAAGAGTAACTTTCTTCCAAAATAATTCGCATCATTACTAATATTGTTGTGTTAGTTCTACCTTACACATTTCACGTTACAATTCTTATACATACTGCGGCATAAACTATTATTGCAATATGATCTATACCTAGGATTCCCTTTGGTTGAAGAGATGTTCATTTAATTTAAATTTAATTAAATGAAATGTTGGTTTATTATTTTATTTTAATTTGGCTTTATATTGTTTGGTTTTCGTGTGCGAAGTTATTATAAATCTAAAATAAAACAATCCTTAAAAAACATCGAGAAAATATTACAAAATTTTAATTATTATAAAATTTTAAATATAGCAGAACGAGTTTTAAGCCAACAACTAACAATCAGTATTTACAATAGTATAAAAAAACAAAACTAGTATAGGGTGAACCAAATAAAAAACAGTACAGCTGATCGTCATTTAGTTCGCGAATTCATGAAGAATTCTGCCCTATATTGTACATGATTATATGGATGGTAAATTATTATATATGTTCATCATGTTAATATCAGTATATAAAACTGTTATTAACATGATGAGAACTTAATTCACGTAATGTAGCAAAATATAAGTATGAACTTCGCAAAAGCATTATTAAATAAAACTTTTGACTGATTCATAAAAGTTTTATGGACCGATAAATGTTAGTTTGCTATCTATACGAACATCAGTTTAAATTTATACTTATTCCCGAAGAGCAAAACATGAAAAATCCACCATTCGTTCGTTATGAAAATAATTTTTTAGCGTCTTAATCTTAGTAATTTTTTAACAAAATTCGACCACGTATATAATTAACAAGCAACCCTAAAAAGCAAAAGTGAACTAAAAGACATGATTCTATTTTATAACTTGAGAATCATGGATAATGGAAGCCATGATTTTCAAGTTTAAAATATAAGTGATTTTAATCACAAGATTTTTCCTTGCAAACAAAAGACTTAAATATTTACTGTAAGAGTAGGATACAAACCTGATTTTGAAACGCGTATATAATACACGTAGATTTAATTTATCGAATATATCGAATATATCGAATATATATATATATATATATATATATATATATATATATATATATATATATATATATATATATATATATATATATATATATATATATATATATATATATATATATATATATATATATATATATATATATATATATATATATTGCAACACGTGACTCTTTATGATTGTAACTATGCCGATTTTTGAACCGGGCTACTTCTTTCAATGCGATATTATAAAACGTATCAATTTTAACCTCGCGACATTTTAAAACGCGACATTGTGTTCGTTTCCCATTTGTTATTTATACTATTTTAATTTTGTAATTTGGAGAAATTTTAGATGAATGTTTTGTTCATGTATCTGATTATATCATGTTGCATAACTTTTAAATTTTCTTGTATACAATCCTAATCAATCTAAATTAAAAAAATTTTATGTATTTAAAATTTAAATTATATTTTTAGAAACTAAACAAGGCGCATTTCGCTATCAGTAATTTCAAAAATTCACAATATGTAAATTTAAATATAAATTTTTTCTCAAGTGTATAATTATTAATTTCTATACTAACTTAAGAAATTATATGGTATATATACGGAATCAGGTTCGTTAAACTTTATAAAATAAACATGTATAGTTTACTAAATACAATACTAAACATTAAATTTATCAGGCTGAATTGTCATGGACGATTATTTAATTATATACCAAAATAATCAAATGGTCAGAGTGATGATCAACATATCTATATTAATCGATATATATATATATATATATATATATATATATATATATATATATATATATATATATATATATATATATGTATACATATATAATATATATATATGTATATATATATATATATATATATATATATATATATAATATATATATATATATATATATATATATATATATATATATATATATATATATATATATATATTATATATATATATATATATAATAAAATATGTCATTGAGAGTCATTATAATAAATAAATGATTATCAAAAACAAAATGCTGAACTTGCAGTCTTGAAATCTTCAAATATCAAACGCATATGTCATATTTCTTCAATGTATGTATATATTTTGAACATTTAACACGTACATATGTGAAGGTTGATGTATCTCGAGCTTATATGACCTACACCCAATTTTTTCTTTTATTTTTCAAGAAATTTGTTTAAATATAATAACGTAATACACTCTACTATATACATATACAAGGTATGCATTAATGTAAATTTAACATGATGATGAATAATATTCTTGATTCATCTATGAGATTTAAACCACAGAAATATTAATATACTCGTAAACTCTGAAGAATTAATAGAGTCATCAACCTTCATTTATATTTTTGCAATCACATCGATAGTTTAATGATTCCTGCTAATGAATTAAATCGTTATGACTATGAGCAATTTATATTTTTATTCTATCAAATAAAATATTTTGATATTTTTAAATCAAAAATATTCCTTATAGTGGAATTATTTGTTTTTATATATTAAATATAATTATTGAGTTCATAATAAATACTGAATATGGCAACTTGATTGCCGAAATATATTGAATATATAAAAATAAATAATAACATAATAAAGTTTAATAGTTTAATAGTTTTAAATATGAATTTCAACAATTATAGTTGTTAGCATAAAAATTCAATCTAAACTTAAAAACTAGTAAAAGTGATATGTAACATTAAGAGTGCAATAACGGTACAAGCCAATAAGTATTACACTTTATCTTTCTTATTGGATTTTATATAGTATTTAGATCAATATAAACAATAGTAAAACCGCACAAAAGAAAAATAGTATGTCATGTTATCAAATCCGTAAATAATTCTTTGGGTATAGGAAGCTCAAGTATTTCTCACAGTGATCATCTTATACCTAATTTCCTCAAAAACAACGAATTGGAATTTATTCTTATAGATAAACATGTACAACTGAGATAATATATATTTAACTTATAGAGTATCAGATTCCAAAAAAAACATAATATGTCTAACACTAAACGGCCCTAGACACGATACAATTTGGAAAGTTCAACCAATTTTGGTATTTGATATATAATTAGTATTTTTAGGGGACCCGAATTAAAAAAGGCTGACTTAAAAAAAGTGTTTTTTTTGGACTTAAAATGAGTGTTTTTTGTGATTGAATTGTGTTTAAAACTGACATAAAATGTGCATTTTTTAATTCATTTTGAATATGAATTAAGATATACATTTATAACTGAACCAAAATGTTCCTTTTTCATATTGAAAATGAATTAAAACATTTTCAATATGAAAAAGGAACATTTTGGAATGTTAATGAAAGCATTACTTGAAAATTTCGAATGGCTTTAATTTTCTAAAAATTTGCAATTGTCTTTTGCAAATTTTCATTAATGAATAATCACATGTATTTATTTTTCAACCTCTTATAATTTAAGAGAAACAAAAAATTTTAAAATAAGATTAGTGTTCCAGAAATTTGCAGTTTATTGTGAATTAAAATATGCATTTTTTAATTCATTTTGGAAATGATTTAAAATATCTATTTATAAAATGACAAAAACATGCATTATTTATGTCATTTGGAAAATGAATTAAGATTAGTGTTTCTAAAATGACATAAAATATGCCTGTTTTATGTCATTTTTAAATTAAATTTGTTTTTGTAAAATACCTTTTTTAATTCACAAAATTTACTAAAAAAATGAATTAAAAAAAGTCCCAATTTTCCATATAAAAACACTTTTTTTAAGTCAGCCTTTTTAAATTCAGCCTTTTTTAATTCAAGGAGCCGTATTTTTATATACATATAGATTTAAATAAAATCGAAAACCATGCGTAGTCAAATTTGGTTGGCTAATTGGTTTGTCGGATGGAAAATTAAATCGAACACGTTCGACCAACGTTTATAACCAACATACACACACGACCCAATTACTAACTACATTGGACCAACCGTCCGACTAACTAAATTTCACCGTATATAGGAGCTGTAACATACTAATATGGAAATATTTATATTTTCTATATTAAAATATACTATATTTATCATTCAAATCAAGAATTTTACAATTAAACAACAAAAACTTCTTCTTTTGAAATATTTATGTCATACGTGTATATCATTGTAAAGGAGCTGGACACCTATAGGATAAACTAAGCACTATAGGTAAATTCTATTCGAGTATCGAATAATTTTTGTTGATTAATTCGCAGTCGATAGGGAGTAGATGCAATTGTGAATTTTCATCATTGGATAAACGCTTCTACGACCCCCTGTTGGACTTCAGATTCATGAGCCGATCCATATTTATATAGTTTACACAAATTGGATCTATAGCCGTACTTTCACGATTTGGCTTTTGAATAAGGTGGGACGTTAAAAGGGAACTACGAAAGAGTTGGAAAATCTTCGGTCCCAAAACAGATTGATATTACTCAAATATATAATAAGTATATAAGTATATTTATTCAAATACATTTAAAGTGCTGCTTAAAAATCGTTTTCCTATGAAAACTGGCTATAACTTTTCAAATTGTTATTGATTTAGTACATTTTTATATTAGCCATATAGCCATTGAAATATTTTCCATCGGTTAATTATTTGATTTTTATATTGCGCTCTCTATGTTGGATTGATAGTTTAAAGGTATGTAAACTAGAAACCGTGTATTCATTCACAAAGGCTCCTTATTCTGTGCCAATCGTCATATACGATTTTATACCACATTAAATGCGAGTAAAATGTTGCTAATTAATAGTTTGATATTCTGATAGGTTTACCCACGAAGATATAGGTTTAGTAGGTTTTCTGGCTTAAATAACATATTTATTTAGGATCTATAGTCAATATTTTTTATGATATAAGTAAAGTATTGTCTCAACTTTATCTATAACGAGTATTCAATTGTATTAACTGTTCAAACGACGTCGTATTAAATTATTTTTACTGTATCAAGTATTTATACATCGAGATTCTAAAATAAGATATATATATCTTATTTTAGAATCTCGATATCTCCTCATCACCTATAGGTGATGGATGTGACAAATAGTTCAAATTATTTTTAATCTTGCTCATCATATTAAGTTATGTATATGTATATGATGAATAGTTTATACTATAGCAAAATATTATTTTATTAAGATGACATATTTTTTAACCATCTATTGCAACACATTATATATACTATATAGAAACCATTTAAGTCACGCAAGATTTAAAAAAAAATAGAATGTTTGTTAAATAATAAATTTTTAAATTGGTAGCTCAATGGTTTGATCAGTTTTTAAAATAAAATTTAAAGCCACAAATAGACATTAAAAGTTTAGTAGCACTCTCGTATTTTTGCAAATCAAACATACTCTTAATTCATAAACCATAAACTCACGCAAACATAAATAAATTATCTAGTTCACTCTGTAACTTTAATAGTACACTACTATCACTTTAAAGTTATAAACATTAACTTTCAAATAGTTATTACAAAATTAAAAGTTAGTTCACTTATAAAGTTTTACCACGAACACAATAAAATATAAATTTACCACCACAAACAAACACTACGTATATACAATGCAAAAATCACTTACCCAAGAAAACTTTCACAAAAATAAAATAATAATGAAAAAAATTAAACACAATTATGTAAAGCCACTGCAATTTTTATTTTTTAAGTTCACAAATCTTTTATATAATCAGAAAATATTTTATCCTGAAACGAAATTCACTTTTCCTAATTCTATAACAAATTTTTGAATTGTGTATTGAATAATCCAAATTTATTGTATTTTGACATGAAAGTTACATTTTCGAGAAGAAACTATAAATTTTGTATCCAAAAGAAAAAATTCTTTCGTTATATACAACCGTCTTCAAGTTCGTGGCTTAACTAACCGAAACTCGTTGAATTGATCTTTTCTGTTTTGTATATTTCGTTTTTTTATTATAATATATAAACTTTAACAATAGTGGGGAGATTACTTAAGAAAACTTAAAGAGCAGAAACCAACTTTTTGTTATTTTTTTTATGTATACAACTAACTCTTAATTTCTCATATTTTTATTAAATACTAACACTGAGTACTGCTATGTAGAAAACCAATTAATATTGTACTTAAATTACCTTCATGTATATTCTCGTATATGTATAAAATAAATGTACAACAAAGCCAACTGTCCTTTGCACTAAAACTTAGAAATTCACAAGATTGAGAAAATGAGTTTGCCTGAATCATTTATTATTCAATTAATTTTCCGTATGCTTTTAAGTACGAATACCATATTTTACAAAATATAAACCAGAGGTTGACAACCATTCGAATGGCTAGAGAAATTCAAAAATCCAAATGACTAGGTTTAAATTAGGATACTTTATTAATTTGGTTGAATCTACATTTATAGATGGTTTAAGGTGTAAACGCTTTATACCAAATTATATTTTTATAGTTGAGTTAAACATTTGGCTAGTTCTTTCAGGTTTTTCAATTCATTTTAAATAAGTTGAGATATGAAGATATAGTAAAAACACTGTTCAAACATGTTAATTAGTTGTTAATCTTACACAAAACTATATTTTAAAAAAATTATAGAAAAAGTTTTTATTGCAATGAAATACTCATATGCATGTGAAAGTAGATGGCATAATGAAGGAAGATCACACGGTAAAAGAATATTATTAAATTGGTGGTTATATATATATATATATATATATATATATATATATATATATATATATATATATATATATATATATATATATATATATATATGCGTATTTGTCCCGAATATGCAAAAAGCACTCCAAGGATTATTTTGATTCAACCGCAACCTACTATAACATATATACAATTTTTAGGAAATAATTTATACGCATACTTTAAATTGTTTTGTACGCTTAACCAAAATACAAGACAAGTTTTCACTTTCAACTCTATACAACTAACTAAACGTGTAAATGAAGGTAACATACCATAAATTCTATCAAAACTTCCATTAAATTACTTGTTTTCCATTAAATTTTGGAATGGAATAAATGTCTCGAAACTGTGTAAATTCATTCTTTTCTGTTAAGTGTGATTATCAACTTTTGTAAGAATAGTAATTTGATGTGTTTTTCAACGACATCATTGAATATATTTTATTTTGAACTCGTATTTAATTAAATATATTCTAAATATGAATTTCAACAATATATTTTTATATTTAAAGTACTTTGGAGTATATCGTAAACTAAGCAGAAAGTTTAATTTTATCTTAACGTAAATTATCACTCGGAACATCAAATTCCATTCAATGGCCAACGCTGTACTCTTCCAAATTACTAAAAACACAAAGTTGATATGTTAGTCAATTCCTTTACATACTTAAAGGAATTGACTACATATACCATATGAAACGTATATTTCTCTATGATTATACCAATGTCCTCACAACTTCTCCTATACTCTTGTTGGCAAGTGTCCGAGAACTTATGAATGTTTCTAAAATATTGGTAATAGCTACTATTAGTTTTAATAATTAATAAACAAGAATTCGATATGTGAAATTGTTATTAGAATTTACCAAATAAAAAACACATTTCTGTTTCGGAGCATTCTCGCAATAAATTTTTTACTATGGCTTAGAGGCCGTAAACGGCCCTTACCGCATCTCAACTGAGACCTTATGAACCATTTTAACGATTGGTGCACATTGCAGGTGGTCAGCCCAACGAATGTTTTTACACACAAACGCGATTTTATGTCATCCGGTTGCATGTTAATTTTTGGTCAACGGCGGGAATGGAACTCGAGACCGCGGCGTGATGAGAAACTCTCTTAACCATTAAGCCACATCCGGCGACATCGCAATAAAAATACCATTAGCTTAAGCATAAAAATGTTGTGAAAAGTATAGCCGGTTGAACTAAAAGAAATATTTAAGGGTCATAAATCGAGGTCCACTGAACCTCGTGGAATCTCGAATCTCATTGAGCATCTTTACAATTAGGTAACTTTTCTATCACTAACTATTTTTTACACCCTTCACGTCCACACACATTTTATTTGTACTCGATAACTTTTATAATTTTCTACCAACAATAGTAAAGCTCAAAAACAAAATTAAACTACAAAATACAACAAAATGTCCTGGAGAATATTTTTATTTCATTTTTCTTTGTGTTGGTGTGAAGAAATTTTTTGAAGCTACGAAAATTTTGGTTGAAAAATGAATCCGCAAAAAAACCTTTTTTGTAGGTAAAGGGGGTAAAACGAAATAGTTACCGGATAAAAGTTACCGTAGTGTGAAGAGACACAATGGTATTTAACTGGTTTATAGAAAAACCAGAAATTAAACATTGAACCATTTGTGTATATATTCACAATAATAAATATCACAATACCATCAAAACTAACAAGACTAACTTTAAGAATTGATTACTGCTAGAATTGATGATATGATATGATAATTCAAGCCAACCATTATGGTGGTTCTTGGTTTGTTATTATAATTCTGGAATATGTTCAACTTTATGCGGCCCAGGTTTTACCTGAATCTCAACGCGGCAGTCATTTTTATCTTTTTAAACAAACATTTAAAAAGAATTAGATCTCTCTTCTAATAAAGTATGGAGTACATTAAGAAAATGACTAAAATGAAAATCCTTTAAAGAAAATCTTATCGTTTTATATGTTTGATTTATACAATGGAATAGCAGTTTAATGAAAACATAATAAACCTCCTTTATATATTACTATTTTGATCGTAAAATTTAAGACAATTTTGTTTGCCATTTTGTGTTATTTTAAGGAAAATAGAAATTTTGTAAGTAATAAAATTTTTATTCAAATTATAATTTTTTTTTTTTTTTTTTTTTTTTTTTTTATATTTTATACTATGCTTTCTTTTTTAGGGCTCAAGGCTCTCCCAGCTCTTTCGCGGTTTGCTTATTTACGTCCTACTTTACGCCTTAACGGCCAAAAATTATAATTTAATCCATTTCTATAAAATAATTATAGAACTTACATTTTAAAGTAGTTAAATAATGTTTCAATGTTCACAAATACATTGTACGATGATATGTGTTTTGTATATTTTCGTAAATACGCTGCGCTATTCGTTACCTATACAGAGCATTCGGATTTTGACATTAGCTGTTCGTAAAACACGATTCTCTTTTTTAAGGTTGGTTCTGTGGTTCATCGGCAGAATTTACAATTTTCGTATTTTACGAAAGAAAATAAAATTCATAATAATATTTTATTTTGTATATTGTATTATTTTGGATTTTGTATTTTCCGATTCACCGCGGATATTCCTATAGGAAACTCGTAAAAATTTCATAATAGCATCCCTGATCATTTAGGAAACTTCAATATTCAATTATCATTTATAATTATTCAATTATAATTCAATTATAATTATAATTATTCAATTATCATTTATATAAATAAAATAATAATAGCCCTCCGTTTCAAAGAGACAATTCAAAGATTAGGTACGATATGCTATAATAAGACATTCCAACACAATTCTGGGACATGCTCAACAAATTATACGAAATCCCACTTCACTATCCCACAAAAATATGTCAACCACAATAATTTTTGGTGGGGTTTTTGATAAAAAACTTAATTTTATGTCAAAAACATTCAAAATAATCAATTGTATGTTAAAAATGTTAATTATACTCAATCAAATTAATTTAAAATCGATTAAACTTTTTTTTTTTTTTCATAAAAAGTTAAAAACCAACTTATTGATAAATAATTATATGAACTATAGATTTTTGTTATATTTAATGCACTTGCATACTTAAATTATAATAATTAACTTACATATTTAATTTTATCTGTATTTTGTACACGGAAGAATGGTTTTGTATTCTTTATTTTCAAATATTCGAACCTCAAATAACCAGTAAATAAATTAGTCTCAACCCTTCCTACGAAAAGTTCGACAGTAGCTGGTTTAATTTTGAATTACCAATTCTGGTTTGACGGTGCACATCTGCACCTATCATTATCCTGACATCTTGTATGGAGCTTAGAAATCTCTAGTTACGTGTTCAATTTGATTCTTGATTCTGCCATTAGACGCCAAGTGTAAAAAACCCAAAGTGATATTATCTAAATATTTTTTTTAACTTTTACTGTCTCCTATGAATAGATTATTTGACGATAGACAACATTCGACGATTGTCATTTCGTATTCTTGCCAACTCACACGCACATTTTCCTATTATTGATGTTAATCCGTAGTTTTCTGTTTCAATTGTATATTGAGTACACCCTGAACTTATTTCCTTTCCTAAAGGTGCATAGGGTGGTACATGTTTCTTATTTACGAATGAAAGCGTGCTACTTATTATGGTTTGTATCGATTGGTTTCCACTCGAGTAGTGTTTTCTTTACTTAAGCTGTTGTTAAAATAGCTTCATTGTGTGCGTCGGTTGGTACGACCAGAGAAAATTAGATGTTTCCTGGCTAAATATCTCGAGACGCTAAATATCTCGATGTTGTAACGTTTCAGAAATGAAGGAAACTACTCAACTGTGTGCTAATCTGGTTGTTTCTGTTAAGAGTTTTGTTCGCTAAGAATCAATAACATTTTACCTGTGTTATTTGTTCTACTAGCGTTCTCATTTCTGTAATAAATTTTTTGTTTTCAAATTAATTTGAATGATTTGCTTTATGAATCTGTTGCTGGCTAAGGAACATACTACATAGGTCGGACAATGCCGGAGAATTTTTTTTCTATGATGTTCACAAACGATCATTCCTCCCAATGTGTAATAACAAACGCAAATATTGCGTGACGTATTAGCAAGTAATATATTTGAAAGTTATTATTGCTTGTTATAGTTATCAAAGTTATTAATGCTGCGCAATTTTAAAAGAGTTCCAGGAATATTTTGAACTAGTAAAAAACAAAAAGTATCTTCACCAACAGCGATTCATTGATTATTTAGCATTCATCAACTACAAAAATATTAGTTTTAATATTTGTATGAACAACTGGACTCAAGATGAATTTATAGTCTGAACGATTTTCAAATAATTTTTTGTTATTTGCATAGCTCCATGTCAGCCTGTACTGATTTAGAATCTCAGCCTGTACTGACTTAGAAGATGGTGTGGCTCATGAGTTCTGCTGGGTCATAGATGTGTTCTAGATCGTATATCAGATGGTTTTTTGCATCCCTGCCCCTATCGGAGGATTCGAACCCGGTATTTTCCCTATAACTACCACAGCGTTAACCACTGCGCCATTTGGGTGGTCAAAGTTCCTAACTTTGTTTTGAGATTATATTTGTTTTCATTGTGATATGACATTTTGTATTTTTTTATTTTTTTTTATTTTATATTAAGCTTTAATTGGGTGCAGGGCGGACTTTTAGACAGTCCTAGCTCCTTGTAACTGTCAGAGCTCCTGCACCCAACGCGCGGTCCTTCAAGTAAAGTTTGATAGCTGCCTTAAACTTGTGCATTCTATAATCCAACGGAAACTGAAAACCGGATAACGAATTCCACTTCCTGGATGTTCGATGAATGAATTCGCGCTTTGTACCTTCAGTTCGAGGTTTCGGCAGCTTCACCGTAAACCTATGCGCATTGACCGTTCCTCCGGTTACCCGTCCTGGCGTAACTAATGGTGGTATTTTCTCCTTTAATTCTGCAGAACATTTACCATTTATTAATCTATAGAACACGCATAGTTCTGCAACATCTCTGCGGTGCTGTAAGCTGTCTAGATCTTTCGTAAGTCTGGAGTTTCGTATTATTCGTATGGCACGCCGCTGAACTCTATCCAGCAACTGGAGAGCAGTGCCATATGCTCCACCCCAAACTTGACAGCAATATTCTATACACGGTCTAATAAAGTTTTTATATATCTGGAGAACCTGATGCGATTTAAAAAACCGTCTGCATCTATTGAG
This sequence comes from Tipula lateralis, assembly GCA_963932295.1. NCBI lineage: Eukaryota > Metazoa > Arthropoda > Insecta > Diptera > Tipulidae > Tipula > Tipula lateralis. Next base: position 108,478,409 of record OZ010737.1, read on the forward strand.
GAACCCGAGTTTACGTGAAGCTGATTTGGCCAATGCGATAATGTGTTCATTCCATTTTAAATTGTTACTAATTTGAACACCAAGCAGACGAATTGAGTCACAACCCACGAGAACGTGGCCTTTTACCACAAAAGGGTATTCGTTGCGACTTCTTTTACGTGAGAACGTGATATTTGTGTTTTTTTCTCGTTAAATTTGACCTGATTTTTAATTCCCCACTCAAATATTGTACTTAAATCGGAATTAAGCGAAGTGACAACTTCCAGCCGTTTACCGTTTAACTCTGAAGGAGTAGGCTCGACCTCGAATGAAGTAGAATAGTGCAATGTTGCATCATCGGCAAAACTGTGAATAGGTTCACAGTGCTATCCAACAAGTCATTAATGTATAACAAAAACAAAGTTGGTGACAAAACTGATCCCTGAGGGACTCCGGCATTTGTTGATCAACAACGTTGATCTTTCGGCCTTTGAGAAAGATTTTTATCCACTTGATGGTCATCGAATCTAAGCCGTATGCCACAAGTTTACAAATGAGATTCTCATGCCAAACCTTGTCAAAAGCCTTGGATATATCCAAAGCGATTGCAAAGGCTTCTCCATGGTGCTCAAGGGCGAGATTCCATTTGTTTGTAACATACGTCAAAAGATCGGTTGTGGAGCCATATTGTTTATCTGAAATTATTTTATTAATCTCAAGATAATTCACCAGTTGTTGGTTAATGCATTTCTCAAAAACTTTAGCCACGGCTGACACGATTGATATTGGCCGGTAGTTTGAAGGGTCAGTTTTATCACAACCACGTTTAAGGACCGGTTGCACCATCGCACTCTTCCAGGCGTTCGGGTATTTACCTTGCTTATAAGAAAGGAGAAAAATTTTAGTTAATATTGGAGCCAAGTCACTGGCAAACTCCTCCAATATTCGAACAGGAATTCCGTCAGGTCCAATGGCCTTATTTATGTCCATTGTCTTCAGGTTCCTGAAGAAAATTTCCTCCGAGATGTTGACAGGATCCATTTTGGTACCACAATACGGAATTGACGGAGGTGTAACTCCATCGGGGACAACTAAGGTCGAGTTCGAAGTGAAGACATTTGCCAGTAAGTCGGCCTGCAAATATGGATCCACCACCAAAGCACCGTCTGCACATTTCATTGCTGAAATAGATGTTTTAGAAATATTGGCAACCGATGCGACCATCTGGTAAAAGTTGCGATCGGAGATTTTCAACTCGGAAGCCTTAGCGGCTTTCTTGTTGTCAGCTCTTTTCGCTTCCTTCGCACAGATTTTTTTACAGATGTTACGTGTGGCCTTATATTCGTCAAACGAAATTTCGTTGCGCTTATATTTCTTGTGAGCAGATTTATTTTGTCTGGCGGCTTCTTTTGAAAAAATTTTAAAATTAGGATTAGGATTGGAAAAGGATGATGGGATATATTTACTCATTCCATGTAGAACGGTTTCGGTGAAATTGGAAACGGCGTCGTCTATTTGATTGTTATAAAAACAATAGCTCTCCCACGGGAAATGTTGAAAAAATCACCGTAACCCATCATTGTCAGCCTCGTTAAAATGCCATAGACGTCTTGGCTGCTGTCTAAATTCTGGTGGTGTTGCGACAGAAATTTTAACTGTTATCAGGTTGTGGTCAGAATTTCCAATTCCAGCATCGACACGCGCTTCCATGGAATGCGGAATTATTGTAAGACAAAGATCCAGAATATGACTGCTTGTAGAATTTTGACAGTCAAATATTGAATCACTAACAATCTGCGTAAGGTCATGCGAAACAGCAAGCCACTCCGTCTGACGCCCGGCACAGTTCGTATTTTGGTGATTCAACCATTCTTTATGGTGGGCATTAAAGTCACCAACCATAATTAATTCGCAGGGATGTTGATTGCGAATGTCATCACATTTGTCTGAAAAAACTTCGAAGAAATTCATGGTTTCTGAATCCGTTTGGTTGGGGGATCTATATAAACTAATTAAAAAAAGGATTTTATTAGGAAGGGATATTTTAAGTACAATAGTTTGAGCGTTACAATTATTCAACTTATCCTTAGTATAACAAATCAAAATGGGCTTTCGTTTTTTCCTCCGAATTATGGGGAAAAAGTCGAAAGGTAATTTATTAAGTAGTGGTGTATATAAAGAAATATGATGGGTATCATTTAACTTACATAGTTTATGCTTAATCAAAGACGTTCATATAATTCGCAATATTGCACTAATTTTTAAATAAATATTTAATAATTATGTATATATGAATTATATTTTGTTAGAATACAATTGTTTTACTAAGTGTGTTTACTAATTTATTTATTATAAGTTTTATTTGGATATTCTGATAATTATAAATTAATAAAATTGATAGCATGATATACACTACTGAAGTAAATATTTACTTTAGAAGTGATATACAGAGATTATTAAGTTTCGGCCGTTTCGAATAACCACGACATCACGAGATCCTAAAGATCTTGTAGTAAATCGAAAGTTTTCATTAAAAAAATAACAAAAAGTTATTGAAACTTATGAGTCATATCAAAAAAGTTACCCAATGACAACCAAGTATTATTTGGATATTAATGATAACAGTACTGTATATATACGGATTTTTTTGACGGTTTTTACAGGCAATTGTTGGCCCGTACCGTGTCAACAGTCTGATTCCATTCGTTTCGATCGCCAGCCAGCTCTTCATACTTTTACAAGCAATTAGAAGATGCCAGATCGTTCTCTACGTCGTGGAGCCATCGTCGCAGACAACGACCTCTTCGCTTACCGAAACGCGACTCTCCCTTCAAATATCGCTTCCTTCAAATATCGTTTGGTTCGGATCAGCACGCAGAACTCGCTTTTCGTTGATTTCATGCATGACATAAGGAATTCACATTAAATTCCTGTTCTCTTGATTGAACAGAACTCGGTATGTACTATTAGCCACATTTCGCACTCATCCGTGAAGATCTCACATCCATACATGCCAATGGGTCTGATCAACACACTGTACAATTTCAGCTTATCCGTATTTGCAAGATATTTTGATTTCAACCTTGATATCCTCTGCCACACTATTATCGCGAGTAATGAGAGATCCAAGATACTTGTCTCATCACCCTTTCAAACGTGTGGTTACCACTACTGAAATCAATTGCATCAACTTGGTCTCGAAAACCAGAGATCAGATACTTGGTTTTGAACTCATTAATTTTGAGCCCAACGGAAACTAAACTGAATATACGGATAAAAAGGTCAATTATAGCCGGGTCGAGTGGTTTTGAGGCACTGCTTTTCTTTTGTAGTTGTTCTTTATCAGTTTAGATCACGAGATCTCTTCATACTTTTGTAAACCGTTAGAATATGCCAGTTATCTCGTCTTGGAGTCATCGGCTACTCAAAGGTGGCTGCTCTTTAAATATCACTTTACAGTACAAGCCAGCATATTTGATGTACTTTGATTTCCTGCACGATATTTATTAAATTCTAAATCCCGTGAATTTGTATCGAGTTTTGGACAATAAACAATATTCCATTCACAATGACAAAAATCGTTCACACTGTAATTTACATTTTGTGTGAAAAGGGATTTTTCACCATCTATATATGGTCAGTGATGTGGGAACACATATGTAACCCCCTGTTGGTGTGGAGAATTTATTACTACTATACAGGCTGGTATAGAGCACTGGAGTATTACTCAAGTATTACTGAATTATTTACTGTTTGTAATGTAATTATTATATAATAGCATGAAACGACTCTGTTGTTGTGTTGTACTAAGAAATTGTAGGACGGCTTCAATATATTAAAACAACTACTTTATTAATCTTTTTATTACTCTTAATATTCACATTCACAACCTTCGTCGTCTTTGGTTTATTCCAGAATGTCCCTTTCTTCTTCGTTGTCGCCTTTTTCATCTTTTACAGCAGTTGCCCTAAGTGCAATTACCTATTAAGCCTACTTCCATTATTGCTACAAACCTATCTCACCCATACCCTTCATACCTATATATGTGTACATCTATCCTAACCCTACATACCTATATATGTATTTATATACCTATCCTAACCCTACAAAATAAATAATAAAATATTATTTTTTAAATTAAAATCATTATAAATATTGTTTTTAAGTTACACATGTAACCGCCACGTCAGACAATTTTTGAAAATAACATATTATTTATTTCAACCAAATTTAATCCGTTTTCGAGCGAAAATACTCCGAATTCTTTAACATTTTCCTTTTAAGGTCCTACCTTGAAACAAAACAAAATCAAGGCATAATAATTGGTCCAATTTGTGTAGATTATCTCACATTGTATTGCTCTATTCCAGTCCATAATACTGACAAGAAAGATGAGATACGGCTAATCACTTCGGCACTCTAACAAGGGGTCGTACATATGTGTTTACCTACATCACTGATCGATTAAATTTATTTTACTTAACACTTTACACGAACCAAATAAATTAATTTTCTATGTATTTTGTTTTTTTACAATAAAATTAAATTTTATTAAAATCACTATTAATAATTTACAATTCGTCCCGCAACGGACTTGAGTCTTTCTCTTCAGTAGGATGTATATACAAACCTTCAGCAGTCTTCCAATCGGTGGATGAATAAGATTGTGGAACTCCAATTACTTCCATTTGCCCATTGATAGGTCTACCAAATGTTCTACCCGAAATGCTTAAATAGGCTTGGGTATCGATGTGTCTAAATTTAACAGTGGAATCTCGTAACCAAGCATCACCATTGCATATCACTTCCCAATGATCGCCTGTATCTCCTTCACCATGTTCATCGCCATAACATGAAATTTCTTGATTTCCCGACAAGGGTGACATGAAATGGTGTGAATGAAGATTTTTATTTGTCGAAATATGGTGTAATCGTATAAAATCGCCACATTTAATTGGAACACCCCGTTCACACACTTTCCCTGTTATAGCTCGAATTGCCCAGTGGCTATTAACGTCTTCTTGCATTTCTGTCGCCGTAACGGATTGTTGCCCCGATCCTGAGCCATATTTCACGTCGTGCGAATGTAAACGAGTTTTGTAGTCGGTATTTATCAACTTCACTACAGATCCACATGTAACATAGTTAGTTTTTGACCCTAGAAAATAATTCAATCTAGTTATGAATCAAGCTGATATATTCAGTAAATGAGGTAATTTAATGGGGAGGACATAAAAGTAAAATGCCTTAAAATTAAGTAAAACTAAATTGCTAATCAATACAATTTAACTACTTAATTCATTGACAGAAACTATTAATATGTTACGACGATTTAAATAATTTGATAATTATCATTAATAATTTATAAATTTGAAAAATTACGATTTTTTGATGGCTAATAAAATCAGCCAATGAGGGAATAGCACATCAACTGACAGATAAAAAATACCAACTTACCATCCACTAAACTAAAGTTTAATAAATTAATGGTTATTACTACAAGTATGCAAAATGTATGCATTATTATTAAATATATATACAACTATTTTTCTGAAATATATAAGATTTCTTTTTATTTAATATAATTTATTTATATGGTTTTAAATTTAATTTTGATACTGGTGTGCTAGCTGTTTTATTTGATTAGAGAGGTTAGTGTTGTCAGTTTTATATCAAAATTTGTTTTGTCGAATGTCACATGGACTATATGTTCACATGATGATTTGTGTAGATAAACTATATATACATGTAGAACATGAATTGTGGAGACTACAATGAGAAAAAAAGGAAAAAATATTGACGAAGAAAATTGAAGTACATATTGTAATTAGAGTATATTGCAACAATTTTAATTATGGAAATAAAATGTGTCGAAGAGATTTAATTATAATTAGAAATAAGTCATAAGAAATATGTTAAAATACGATTTATGTGGGTTTAACAACTATTATTTGCTTATTTAGTTGGGATGTTCCCAACTTTATTAAGATTCATCTATAGCAGCACCAGGTAAGTTGTATTCAAATTAATAAAAATATTTATTGTTATTTGATAAAATTATACTTAATTCCTTTTAATTAATCATAATTATGTTTGGTGTGCAATTTATTCTCTATGATAACAAAGCCCTTATGTGTTTGAGAAAAATAAAGTTGTTTAAAGGTATAATAGTTATTTGAATTGTTCAATCCGCATATAGAATACATTCCTCGAAAAATGTATACATGGTTTAATAACTTACGTTTTAATTAAATAATTAACTGTCATAAGTTATTTCGTTTTAATAAATATGAACTAGTGGTCAGGTTATTTACTGGAGAAGGTATGATTTTGAATAGTATGGTAACCAATGTTTTAGATCAAAATATAAACCATTGTTCAAATTTCTGCTATTACATGAAAAGTTCAACTGATTGCAAATTTCATCTTCAGTCATTTGGTGTTTGCTCCAATAATTAAAATTTTGTGTAGATATTAATTATGACTTTGTGTAGATGTTAATTCATACCTTCTGAATGAAAGCTATTTTTAAGAGAACTACATATTTTGAATATAATATCGAAAATTCAAGCTTATTGCCCAGGATGTTTAGAGTCAAAACAAGTTTCAACGTATGTTTATATGTGTGAATATTATGTTCTCATAAATCATCATGATAATGATTTTATAGGTCGTTTATAAGCATAATTACAATATTTTCTTGTTTTGTAGTATCATAAGGAATTGAAACTGTTAGTACACATTACTCAAGAATATATAATTGTATGAAAAACTTTAAACTCTTTAATTTAGCCTTGAGGTACGAATATTTAAAAACAAGAGATCTTTATAGTGGTTTTCACTTAGATTAGAAAACCATGCTATATGAAACAAATCGAAATATACATCATATGCAAACGTTTCTTAACGGGATATTGAGATGTAGTGTATTTGAGTTTTCAATAATCAAAACAACTTACAATCGAAATACAAAATGAAAACTAAAAACCAAATAAAATTAATAAAATGATACTTATCTAAATATATAGATCTATATATATTCCATCCGTTTTCACTATTATTTTTTTCGTTTAAATAAATATTTTAAATTATTTTTACTAAAATAAAACACAGAGCAGAAAAAATCCGTTTTCTCTGTGTGACGATCGAAATTTTTTAAAAGATGGTCTGAAGGAAATGGCCATTTAAGTAATTTTTCCACTTCACCGATCGTAATTATATAAATAAAAATCTTTTTTGAATCTCGCCTTTATTGGAATTCGCGAGTCCTGTACTCTTCGCTCTATCACGATTTTAACCTCCGAGCCTAATTTTACTTCTTTTATTAACAGTCGTGTTCCAATGGCATGAGTAAACTACTTACAAGTACTTGTATCTACTGACATCTACTGCTAAACCATGTTTCCATGACAGAGTAAACACAGGTTTACGTGCATGGAAACGCAGATTAGGTTAGAGTTTCGTTAAACCCAAATTAACTCAACGAAACCAATACGTTTGAGTTAGGTTTGCTTGACATTTTATTTTATTTTGTTGTTGTTTGTTTAGTTGTTATCAAAACATGTCTCATAGAAATATGTACAAGAAAACTTCACTCATTGAAATACAACTAAACGTAATAGAAAATATATTCAATTGATTTTTATCCTTAAACTCATCTGTCAAATTAACTCTACTCTATACTTATTCATGGAAACGATACGGATTAGTGCTGCCATGTTATTAACTCAACGAAACCTAAACCTAAATTAACTCGGTTCATGGAAACGGTTTAGTCAAATGGTGTAGATGATAAAAGTAGTTCCGCATAAAATTAACGCTAGAGTATGTAGTTTAAAAAATATCTAACAGATGGACTTACGAATCACTAGGTTATGTTGAACTGTCATTTTATGTTTATATTTGAGTTTAATTTTCATTAAAATAACAAATAAACAAATTTAATCGTCAAAATGGATGATAATTATAATTTTAATGCATTCGTTATAACTCCAATCTTCAGTCATTTTTTAATTTTTATTTAATTATTGTTTATAATTCTATTGTCATTTTTTGACAAATTGACAGCTATCACCATCAAATCATAAAACAACACAAACATATTTTAGCTTATGTTTTACTGCTGTCATATAAATTTGCGTTCCTTAGACTATCTACTCAAAAATACTTGTGAGTAGTAAATAGTTTCCATTGGAACACAGTAAATATAAATTAAATTGAATAAATAAATTGAAGAATTTTTGCGCTATTTTATATATACTTAAATTTTCATAGTAGCCCTTCCTAATTTTATTTTATTTTTGAATTTTTTGGAACTGATTCTAAATTTCGTTTTGAAAGAATATGTTAACGACAATGTTTTGGAAAAAATAAAGTGTTATAATTATTAATGTCGACTAATTCAACCTACAATAAATGAACATTCAAAAATCATGTAAGTTAAATGACACCCAAAAACTGAAAATATACTTGTATTCTCAGTACAAATAAGTGTCAAAGTATTATCTTACTTTTAAATACATTGGAATTTCTTACGCATTTTAAAAAAATTGAAAATATAAATAAACTTGGATTTTCAATTTAACATAGATAAATATTATCATCATATATTTACATTATTAAAAATAAGTTAAGCGAATCATTTGTAAATATAATTAAGTTAAAATGGCCCGCTCGATAAGCCCATCAAATTTCAATGGATACGATGATGACTTATCCCAAGCAATCCACTTCACTCAGGATATTAATGATCAGATGCGTGTACCAAAGCGTATAAAAGCAACTGGAGAATATTTTGATGAACATGAGTTATTGTCGAATGGTGGCGGATCTATAAATTCCTGGAACTATCACCAAACATTAGATATGACCGTGCCTGAGCGCATTGTCGTGATGGGACAGGAGCAGCAAATGGGTATAGCGTTTTATTAAATTATCATCTTGTGGTTTTGGGTTTAAGTTTATTTTATATATAACCGCAATTAATGTGTTGACTTTTTCTTCCCTTCTTTCTGGCTTACTAATCAAAAGTTGTTACAGGAACACGATCGGCACCGCGTGAAATTATTTTAGATAATTCAATTTTACCTAATGAACCAGAACATGACATTCGTGTATCGACTCCACCGCGTGTGATAAGTTTATCGGAACATCATTTTCCAAGTGCTTCTGACGAACCAGAACAATATCGCAACGATAGAAACAATATGGTCGAAATTTATGAACCAGAACGAAGGCTAATTAAACCAAAACCAGTGTGGAATACGGCAAATGATTCCATTGAGATGAGGTGTGTATTAATTTTCTTTTGATAAACAATCATAAAGGAAAAGCATTGCGTAACATCGATTATATAATTAAATTCCAAATTTTCTTTCAAAATTTATAGTAGAGGTGATACACCTCCAGTTGGTAATTCAACAATTGAAGGGTTAACCCCATCCGAAGAAGTTATTCATTTGCGTCGCCAGGTTGCAAAATTACATAGACGTGTGCTAGCTATTGAATTGGATGCGGTTCAACGACAGCAACGGGACAAACTCATTTATTGTGTAGGGTTGGCTTATTTCTTATTGAAAGCCATTATGTGGTTGAATCGAAATTAAACATTTTAAAAACATTTTGTTTGTGTTTAATTATTGTAATTTAATTTTGTATTATTATTAGTGTATACTACCTTTTTTACAATAGTTTAATTTAAAGAAAAATAAATGAAAATATTTATCGAATTACTCCAAAGCAAATTGGTACGAAGAGAAATAAAATAATTTGCGTTAGGCACTGTCCCAATTACTTGTAGTTGTATTACTTTTAACGGATGAAATTTGGCTCTCGCCTGAAAACAAATTACTTTGAGCATCTATGCTAAGATATAAGGATTTAGATGAGGATTGTTTTGTAACTGGAGTTGACGTTCGATGACCTTTGTCATCGCGCTGTTTTGATGATGCTACACTATCACTGGAGCTGCTTTTATTTATTAGTTCTCTTTGTAAAAATTCTTTCAAATTCAGTGCTGGCTGTGACAGTGATGACGAACCGGTTGATGATGAATTTCCATTTACTGAAATACTATGCGCAAGCAGACTCCGTCTATTGAAATTGATTGAGCTCGAAATACTGAAAAGACTTTCGGTTGCGATTGAACTTTCAACTTCATCAACGTTTGGCGATTGATTTTGATAATTGGATTGAACTAAGTTTTTAAGCATATTCGGTAATATATTACGACGTTTCAGTTCAGCATACACATCTAAAATACTTTCTTGTGAATCACTACGATTTATTGTCTCTTCGAGTTTTTCATCGTTTTGGTATGGTACCACCTCAATTTTAGGGTCACTCGAAGATTGTGTAAACACTTCATTTATAATTTTATCGACATTCATGGTTGATGATTTTTCTAAGATCGATGGTGTAATTGTCTGTCCTGTTTCCATAATGGTTGAAAGTTCATGATACATTTTATTTTCGTCGGCCTTTTCTAATCTGAGAGGTTGTTGAACAAGTAATAAACGGCTGGGTAGCTCATGATATTCCGTTGAATTGTTAGGAACATTTGCAGTATCACTCGATAAGCTTGTTCGCTCCAAAATTTGTTGGCGTTCAATACGAACTTTTGTCATTAAGTCTGTTAACTCGATTATACGTTGATTATAAGTTTTATATTGATTTGATATATCGGCTTTATTATGTGATGAATCACTCAAGTTACTGTAGGATGTAGCCTTTTGGATTGAAATTTTTGGTATACTCCTTGTCGATATTGAACTCGTTTCTGATAGTGAAGTTGAACTTTTCGAAAAATCTGAAAAATCAACTTGATTTTCTTTATCCCAACATCGGCTTTCAAATTGTACCGGCTTGTTACTTGGTTTTAAATTTTTAACTTCTAAGTATTTGGATTCATTAGCATTGCTCGTTGTATTAATAATTGACTCTCGAATAGATGAATTATCCGTTATATTAGGTAACTCATCGACTGATTCTTTCGACATTTGAAGCAATCGACGTATATAACATTCTAATTCTGCTTCTTTCATAATTTGTTTGTGAGTTTGGTGCAAATCATTATATTTAGCAGACGGTTTTGATATATCGGTAAGAATTTGTTCAGTTGGCGGCCTACTTGATCCGGTAAACGTTTTTGGTAAACTTCTATATTCTGTTAAGCTAGAAGAATTAGATTCAAGCTGAGAAAGTTTAAAATTTGATTCATTAGGCGTTATTATTGCGGGTTGCTGCTGTTTTTCAGAACCTTGTTGAATCTGAATTGTTATTTTGATTGGAGTATCGAATACATTTTTACCGTTTGAATTAACTTTTGGTACATTAATAGTTTGAATTATTTCATCATTAATATTAGCTTGGATTTCATTTAGTTTTTCGGATTTTCCAGTTATCATGGGAGAGGCGTTATTTGCAAAACGATTTATAGTATCGACATTAACATTAGTTTCTGACAAATTTTCTAATACTAACGATTCTTCATAATCGAGCACAATAGACTTTCGGCTATCTTCAGATCGACTTTCTGAACTTGTACTTTTTATGGATGCAACATTTATATAGTTAGTATTTTGTTTCTTAACTTCGGATGTCGTAATAATCGTCCGTTTTTCAATAAAATCCCTCATATTTTGCATTTTAGGTTCATACTGAGGTGGCTGATGAGAATGAATATAACTTTTCAGCAGTTTTTCTTCAGTTGATAATTTATCGAGTTCATTAATTAAAGATTTATGTTTTCGTATCAGTTTTTCCCTTTCAATTGCATTTTCACCCCGTTCGTGATCTTTTTTTAATCTCTCATCAACGACATTCAGATATAATCGCATTCGTTCGTTATCTTGTTTTGCAAGTTCCATAGCATTCGGGCTTTCTCGAGTGGATGAAGTTCGTTGAGTTAATGATTGCTGCGGAATATATTCCTTTGCAAATTTTGTTCGATTATCATACATTTGAACTTTATTATTCAATGTTCGTTGAGGAGATTGGTTGTTTATACTGTGCTCGTTAATTTGTCTTTCATTAAAAATCATCGGTTGGTGAGACATTTCTTCGTTAGGTGAATACGGCACAGTAAATCCATCATTTGTTGATTTGAAAGACACTACACTAGGTCGCCGTTTCAATACATCGGTTTCAGCTGATTCTTTTAATTGCGTTCCTGTGATTGTTGCAATACAAGGTTGACCGGCTCTACGTTGTTTAATTAAATTAGAAACTTGAGAAAAATGTGGTTTATTGTTCAGTAATGGTTCATTTTTGTTATTCTCTTGGGAAGCACCAGCTTTTTTCAATAAATTTGAAATTTGATAAAAATGTGGCTTAGATTCGTTCCCCGAAAGCTTATCTTCATTCGTATCTTGTGACCGTTTCTTCAATAAATGCGAGATTTCGGAAAAATATGGATTGCTTCTATAATCAGGAACATTTTCGTTCTCTTTATTATCAATCTCTGTATTCTGAGATATTGAGGGAGCTGCTTCGGAAATTCCAATATTACTTCTTTCCAAATTTGTAAGATCTTTTGCAACCACGTGTTCTGTCTGAGTATTTTTATCTTTGTTACGTTGTTTTTCCTGCGATTTAAGTTTTTTTTTTACTACTTTTGGTTTAACTTTTGAAGAACTCGGTTGTTTTGGTTTAGCTACAAAATTTACAGCTCGTTTCGAAGATTCAGTGACTGCAGGTAATAACTTCTCAGGTTTACCATATTCAGAAGTTTGAGGAAGAAAGCAAATATTATCGAAATTTGTCAATTTTTCTTTTTTATCTTCCGTAGCACCACTTTTCGCTAGCAATGCATTTGCATGGGATGAACCTATATTTTTTAAACATTCTATGTACTCTTGATTAATTACATTTAACGTTTTTCTTTGCCAATTCTTATGTTCTGCATCTTTTGTACGCTCAATTTCCTTCAATTTTAATTTTTGTTCATTAGAAACTTTCTTCCTTAATTCATGGGCAAATTCCTTCGATTGTTGTCGAACCTAAATACGACCCAGAAAACAAAAATTCAAACAATTCGGTTGTCAAATAGATTGTTTATTTTGCTTTACCTGTTCGAGTCTCAACCGTTTCCTTAGTTCCCAATCACTTTCTTTTTGATTATTATACATGCTTTTGGCAGTAGCACATTAAAACTTTTATATTTATGTCGTTTGTCCAACATGAAAAATCAATAAATAATTATCTAGTGATTACAGTAGAAAAAATTTATATTCAAACTGTCACTTCACTATGCGTACATCAAGTGGTTGGTATTTGAACTAGTTATAAAGGTATGCATATATATACAGTATTTGAGCAATTTATGTAAGGTGCCCTCATGTAAGGATACAAAGGTGTCTTTAATTTAGATTTTTCTTTGTAATCACTTATCATACCGCTTTGATTTGCTGTGTATAAACGACTGTATTATTTTTATCATTTTTTAAGAATTTTGTATTAAAGTCGTCATTTTTGTTGTTTGCAGTAATTTTAGTTAAACGATTGAAAATTTTTCATCAACTCACTAATGCTGCCATCTGATAATCTAATCCATGTTAGGGTTACATTTTTATACGATTTCGCTTGTATTTGAACCAAAATACATTTTAAATTAAATGAAAAAAACTATTTTTAAAACCAACAAATAATAGACACTTGCTTTCCCCAAGTATAATAAAATTCGTTTTTTTCGTCAAATATCGAAGTAAAAACTTATATTTAGTTTCGACTTTTACATAGTTTTGCTTTCGACTTAGAATAAGATTTCGTATGAAACGTGTCGCGATAAGTCGAATCTGACGAAACTCAATATAGTAAAACTGTGCTTATGTATGTGTGTGCAAATGTCAAAAATAAATTTGGCGGGAATATTTCTGTGCATCTATATGTTTTCACATGCAAATTGAAATTGTAGCGGGTTAATTAAATAAAACTACAAATTTTAATGGTTTAGAAACAACAAAATAATTTTTATTAATTTGTAATTGTAATATAACTTAATATGCATTAAAAATTTATTAAATAAAAAATAAAATGAATATTCATATAAACTTTAAATTTTTCGAATGTAAAACGTAATATTAATAAATTATATATATAAATATGATTTAAAATTAATATAGAAGATAGTTTGAATAAAATTTTAAATTATTTTTTTCCTTAATAATGAATTTTAGAAAGATCATATTAATTTATTTCCAAATCTGAAACAAAATGTCCACAACACAGTATTTTTTCTTAGATGCCACCAATAAGAACGATCTTTCTCCATTGTAATTATGATCACACTTAGCTATATTTATTTGAAATCACAAGACACAGAAAGTGAAATGCTTTATTTAATAAATCGCTTAGAACGGTTGAGTGATCAATGATAACAAACTATGTACATATGAAACTTGTGTCTCCTCACCATTTTTTACCAAAAAATAGGATAGATATTTAATGTATAATAAACTCGTTTTATTACTGTTTTACCAAAAAAATTAAATACATATTTTCGAACGAATACTTTTAACTTACAATTTCCACCCAGAAATTTTATTAAAGTGCCGGTGTTCACATTTCTTAGAAATTCCAAATATATAAATAAACAAGCCAAATTTTAAACATGTCAAATAATACGCAGTTTTCTAAGCACAACGCTGTATACATATACGCACCACTACTAATGTATTTATCTTTCGACTATTTTCGCATATTTCGAAGGGAAAAACGATAGCTCATTTTTGAGTTTAGCTAAACAAAGCTAGCTTAAGTAAGCAAATTACCCAAGTATAACAAAACTAAACTCAAAAATGAGCTATCGTTTTTCCCTTCGAAATATTCGAAAATAGTCGAAAGATAAATACCTTAGTAGTGGTGCGTATATGTATACAGCGTTGTGTTTAGAAAACTGCGTATTATTTGACGCGTTTAAAATTTTGTTTGCTTATTTATATTTGGAATTTCTAAGAAATGTGAACACCTGCACTTTAATAAAATTTCTGGGTGGAAATTGTAAGTTAAAAGTATTCGTTCGAAAATATGTATTTAATTTGTTTGGTAAAACAGTGATAAAACGAGTTTATTATACCTTAAATATCTATCCTATTTTTTGGTAAAAAATGGGGAGGAGACACAAGTTTCATGTGTACATAATTCGTTTCCATTCATCACTCAACCGTTCTAAGCGATTTATCAAAAAGTGCATGTCAATTTCTGTGTCTTGTGATTTCAAATAAATATAAGTGCAATCATAATTACAATGGAGAAAGATTGTCCTTATTGGTGGCATCTAAGAAAAATTACTGTGTTGTGGACATTTTGTTTCAGATTTGGAAATAAATTAATATGATCTTTCTAATATTCATTATTACGGAAAAAATAATTTAAAATATTATTCAAACTATCTTCTTATTATTATATTAATTTTAAATCATATTTATTTACATAATTTATTAAAATTACGTTTTACATTCGAAAAATTTAAAGTTTATATGAATATTCATTTTATTTTTTATTTAATAAATTTTTAATGCATATTAAGTTATATTACAATTACACATTAATAAAAATTATTTTTTTGTTTCTAAACCATTAAAATTTGTAGTTTTATTTAATTAATCCGCTAACATTTGAATTAGACGTTTCACATATAAATGCACAAAAATATTCCCGCCAAATTTATTTTTGACATTTGAACACACATACATAAGCACAGTTTTACTATATTGAGTTTCGTCAGATTCGACTTATCGCGACACGTTTCATACGAAATCTTATTCTAAGTCGAAAGCAAAACTATGTAAAAGTCGAAACTAAATATAAGTTTTTACTTCGATATTTGACGAAATAGTCGAATTATGTTATACTTGGGTAACAAATTTGTTATACTTGGCAGCTTAACAAATTTGTTATACTTGGGTCTAAGGTAATAAATAGCAAATTTTTAATTGATTGAACATGAATAGTTGATCAACCCCGCAACTAGCTCAAAATATTTTTGACAACTCTCGATTTGTTTATAAAAAATTTCTCAGTTGATGGAACCAAGCATCGAAGTGAATTCGTGTATTTTTGTTTTGCTCAACTATATTTTCTGTTTTTTTAATTAATTAAAATATCTGTGAAATTTATTAAATAATTAAATTTCTAGTCAAAAACATATAAATTAAAAGTAGATCCAGAATGTTAAATGTTCCAGGTGGTGATAAAAAGGTGTGTTGATTTTGTATAACCTTGAAATGTCCTATCTTCGGAATGAAAAAATATACCGCTTTTTTAATTATTTTGACTTTGATTTAATTATTTGATTAGATTTGTGTTTAACTACATACTTGTTAGTTGAAGTAGCTAAATTAAATGTATGTTGTGATGTATTGACAATTTGAATTGTTGTGTAATTAGTTTGTCATATTAAGTTAATAAAGTTTCTTAAATTTACATATTTGAGATTGACTTAACAAAGAACTGTTGGAAAATCTAATTGCAAAAATTACGGGAATTTTGCCAATATTATAGGTTACCGCAACTTTAATGATAAGCAAAATAAAACGTGATCATTTGTGACGAAATTTTGTTTTTTTACATAAATAAGTTTAATATACCGATGTGCTAAAGTAAATTAGTTTTGTTGATTTGATTCTATAAATTGAACATTAAAGACATAATTTTGTATAAGCGTATGTACAAGTATTCACAATTTAGATCTTCAATTCTAAAGGAGAGCATTTCACAAGTTCATGAATTTTTCTCAAACATGCTTTAAAAATATTACACTCATGATTAACTTCATATTTACATACAACCAAATATGTAATTGCAATTTTGCAAACTTGTTTATTTCTGTCCTTCCAGAGCTCACAGATGTATATAAATACTTAAATAATCGTTTTTTATTTGTAATAAACAACGGCAAATAAATTTATGAATTTATATTTAGACCATGCATCATGTCATTATTTCTTCATTTAGTATTTTTTAAACTAATTTAAAACTAACCAGGATTTTCATGTTATTGTGCTATTCCATTTTGAATCTCCTAAATCTGATTAAACGAAGATAAAATATATATGTTTTCTAATGCACCGAGTTTAAAAATGCTACAAATACGTTATCATTAATTAAGAAATCAAACCAATGAACGCCGTTTTTTGATAAATTTGAGTGTTTTAATCATTCATTTTTCAATTTATAAGTAAATTAAAAGCTTGTTCTTGGTTCGTAATGCTGTTTAGGTGTAATACTAAATTTGTGGATAAATATAATTTTATTTTTTAATCGTATAATGTATGGATAAAACAACTCAAATTGTCGGCCAAAATAAAATTTTTTTTGTAGAACTTGTAACATGGGTCAATGTAAGGCAATAGGTCATACCATTTATTTGAGACTAGTGCGGTAGTATATTATAAAGTGTTAAAATCGTCTGGAACAATCACAGAAGGTCGTTATCGAACTCAATTAATGCGTTTGAGCGATCATTGAAAAACAAACAGTCGCCAATATAGCAAGATAAATCGAGTTTTGTAGCATGATAATGTTCGACCCTATGTTGCAATAGTGGTCAAAACATTATAGTAATGCTTTGGCCACTATCGCAACTGAGGTTGCTGTTTGTGACTCACATATTTTGATCGACGACACACGGTGTGGCTGACTAGCACTTCCACTATTATGAAGAAGTGAATAATTTAATCGATTCATGGATAGTTTTAAAAGATAACCAGTTTTTTCAACCCAGGATTCAATTACTTTCTGAAAGATGGAAGAAAGTAAAGGCTAACAAATGAGTGACTACGGTAAATGACAGTTATAATGTGAGTTTTAAAAGCGACTAGACATTTTCTGACATTTTGATCAATGTTGTCATTTTAAAAGTAACTTGATGAAAATTCAAAATTTTATTTATTTAAATATTATTTTAGTTAATGATATGATAGAGGCCAACCATAATAGCGATCCTAGATATGTTGCCATAATTCGGAAATATATATATACTATATAATATATATATATAATTCGGATAAATATATATACTAATGAGTGAAAATCACGGTGAAATTTAATGGATTTTTATATCAATTCAAACGATTTTTCTCTCCAAAAACTTCTTTAATGTTTGCTTTTTTTGTTTAAAAGTTTTACAAAATTGACCACACGTTTCTGTCGTCAAAACTGCCTAGACTTTCTAGCTGATTTTGTCTATTTTTTATGAGTATTTTCTTAATTGCAATTTTGTTATAGATAACCTTAAAAATCGGTCAAAGACTATTGGAGAGTTATTAAATCCAATAATATATCACTGTACTATATTTTGAAAATAGTTGATTTATTTTATTTAACAAACAAATATTTATAAAATACAGTACTGTGCAAAAAATCCGGACAGCTAACATTTTTTAAAAACGCAATTGTTTTAACACCAAGTAGTATTTTTTTTTTCCGTTTTTACAGGCCATTATTGGCCCATACCGTGTCAACAATCTGGCTCCAACAGTTTCGATCACGAGCCAGCTCTTCATACTGTTGCAAGCAACCAGAAGATGCCAGATGGCTCTCTACGCCGTGGAGCCATCGTCGCCGACAGCGACCTCTTCGCCTACCGAAAGGCGGTTCTCCCTTCAAAGATCGCTGTATCATTCGTTTCGGATCAGCACGCAGAACGTGACCGAGCCAGCGTATTCGCTGTCCTTTGATTTCATGCATGATATCAGGAATTTGCATTAAATTCCTGATCTCGTGATCGAAAAGAACTCGGTATGTGCCATCAACGTCGCGTTTTGGGCCATATATCACACGCATGATTCTTCTCTCGAATGTTAGAAGCCATCTTTCGTACTCATCCGTCAAGGTCCAACTCTCACATCCATACATGACAACGGGTCTGATCAACACTCTGTACAGCTTCAGCTTATCCGTATTTGCAAGATATTTTGATTTCAGCAGTGGACGTAGAGGATACAAAGCCCGATTGCCAGCGGCAAGCCGAACCTTGATATCCTCTGCCACACTATTATCGTGAGTAATGAGAGATCCAAGATACTTGAATCTCATCACTCCTTCAAACGTGTGGTTTCCACTACTGAAATCACTTGCGTCTTGGTCTCGAAAACCAGAGATCAGATATTTGGTTTTGGACTCATTGATTTTGAGACCAACGGAAGCTGAAAACTGTTCCAGTGGATCAAGTATCTCTTTCACTCCGTTGCCATTTAATCCAATCACACAGATATCATCTGCATACGCAAGAAGTTGATTGGATTGTCGGAATAAGATATTGTCCTGAGGTGTTGCACTTTTACGAAGGATGTATTCCAACATGAGATTAAAAAGTATCGGGGACAGCGCATCTCCTTGTCGAACACCAGAAGTAATTGCAAAAATTCTCGATAGCCTGTTCTCAACTTTGACACAGCATTGTGACTGCGTTACTGTCATTTTACACAGATGTACATATTTTTGTGGTATTCCTAAATATTCAAGCGCATACCATAGCCTCTCTCGATTGATCGAGTCATAGGCTTGCTTGAAATCTAGGAATACCTGGTGTACTTCGCGAGATGTTTCGTAGTACTTGGAAAGAATCATCCGTAGCGAAAAAACTTGATCAGTGACTGACCGATTTGGACGGAATCCTCCTTGGTAGTCACCGACAATTTCCTCCGCCAAAGGAGTAATTCTTCCCAAGATGATTTAAGACAGTAACTTATATGCTGTGCAAAGGAGAGCTATACCGCGATAATTCTCGCATTTCATGCGATCACCCTTTTTGAATATTGGGCATAACGCGGCCACTTTCCATTCGTCAGGCATAACTTCATTTCGCCATACCAATCGAATAAGGTCGAAAAGACAGTTCCACAAAGTTAGCCCTCCGAATATCAAGAGCTCTGAATTAATGCAATCAACCCCTGGTGAACGATTTTTCTTTAATCTCTGCATGGCCATTGTGAATTCCTCATAGGATGGATCCTCAATGAACATCTCAGCGGTCTGTATTTGAGGGTATTCAAATACAGCTTGTGATACATGTGGAACATTAAGTAGATCAGAGAAATGTTCACGCCATGTATCGAGTACCGCATCGACGTTAACACAGAGGTTTCCATCCTGGTCCCGAATGGCAGTTGACCGAGATCTTAAGGTATGGTGCAATTCGGTGATTCCTTTAAAGAAACCACGCGAATTGTGCTCATTGCTGAGTTGTTGTACTCTTAAGACCTTGGCCTTCCACCATTCGCGCTTCTTCTGTCTACAAATGCGTTTAGCTGTCCTCCTAGCAAGAACTGCCTTGTTTTTCCTTGCAATTGTAAACCGAGACTGCGCTTCATTGTGGGCTATATTGCGTTGCTCAACAGCAAGACGACACTCCTCATCAAACCAATCATTTTTGGGCTTAGTTTTCACTATACCGAGAGTGTACTGGGCAACCGAGGTTTTCAATACTTCCCAGACACTGTTCACATCATCAGATTGGTAATTGGATCGTAAGATGCTATTGCTATTTTTTTCTTATTATTTAACTCATTATTTACTCAAAATGTTTTTTGGTTTTAAATTTCATGATCTCAGTAAAATAATTTTTGCGAAAATAGAGAAAAATTGTCATATTTTTTGAAACGAATTAATTTTAAAAAATTTAAAAATAATATATTCATTTCGTAATAAGGCATATTTTACAATATAAAATGTATATATTATCCACTAAACTATAAATTTAATATTTTTGGTATGACCGCCATTTTTTCTTAATTACTGCTACACACCTGTTGCTCATGAAATGAATCAAATTTTGAATCACGTCATTGCTAATATCATCCCACGCAATTTAGATTTGGTGCTTGAGTTGCTGGATGGTTTCTGGATTACTTGGTCAATTTATTGTGTAGATGGAATTATCAAATAAGTACTTACCGCCCAGGTGGCTCAGTGGTTAAAGCTGTTGGAGCGGGAGGTACCGGGTTCGAATCCCGATAGGGGCAGGATGCAAAAGGGATTTTTCACCATCTGATTACGATCGGTGGTGTTAATGAACACATCTATGACCCCCTGTTGGAGTGCAGAACTCATGGGCCGACCCATCTTCCATGTCAGTACTATAGGCTGGCGTGGAGCTATGCAATGCGCAGATGGTTCTACGAAAATCGGACCTATAGCCGTACGTCCTCGATTTGGCCGTTAAGGCGTAAAGTAGGACGTAAATAAGCGAACCGCGAAAGAGCTGGGAGAGCCTTGAGCCCCAAAAAAGATAGCATAGAATAAAATATAAAAAAAATAAAAAAAAATAAGTACTTTTTCACCTTCAAATAGAAATAAAATGTTATGCAACAAAGTTCTTTTTTATTTTTTACCTGAAAGTTACAGAAGTTTTAAATAAATAAAAAAAGTGCATAGTCATTTGTTTTGATCTGTGGGCTGGCGCGTTGTCTTGTTGAAAGATGAAGCTCTCAGTTTCACTAAATAGCTCGAAAACTGATGCTTTCCAACGCCTTTCCAGAATGTTCAAGTACACATTACCGGTTACCCCTGCTTCGACAAAGGCCAAGTGATCAACACCAGTATTACTACAACAGCCTCAAATCGTTACACCCTCAGTTTTATTAGGCACTTGTTGAATGCAGATATCGCTGAGGCGTTCATCTCCCACATGCAGTGTAAATTTACTTTCGTCAGAAAACACCACGTTATTCAACAACTCCCTGGTCCAGTTAGAGTGCTCTCTGGCCAGCTGAATTCGACAAATTTTTGAAGATATCTTTAGAAAAGGTTTCTGCAGCGAGTGGCCTGCCCTAAGATTTGCGTTCAGTAACCTTCTCCGAGCAGTTGAACTGGAAATTCCAATACCTGTTGCTGTAGCAAGATCGGCTTGCAATTTCGGTGAAGTTTTAAATCGGTTCTGCTTGAAACGAAGAACCAGAAATTTATCTTGCACTGTTGTGGTTTTTCACGGTCTGCCAACTCTTCAGACTGCTCTGTATTCCCCGTACTCCTATATTTTTTTATAAGATCGGCAATTGATGATTTCCCATGTCCTATCCTACTACCAATTTCACGCACGTTCTGACAGTTCCTCCGTCCATAACGCGATAACAACACTTTTTTCTTGGTCGTTTAGACATTTTAAGTACTTTATTCGTTTTTTTATACTAAAAGCTCTTTCTCCATAAACATAACTTAAACAATTTATACTTTCAGAGTTTGAATGAATTACCAAATGCAATCTTAAAATTGGGATCTAAAAAAAGTAAAAACACTAATATTTAACGTTTTTAAAGGAATTCGAACTGTCTGGATTTTTTTGCACAGTACTGTATATAATTTTGAAAATGCATATATAATATTATTAAATGCAGACATAATATATATCTATCAATGAGCACGTTGTTGAATTAAAACACGTATAGATTCACTTGATATTTAATTTTGGTATATAAAAAACTTTATACATATTTATAATATTATTTATATCATACAAACAACACCACTGAATGTCTTATAATTTATTTATAATTATTATTACAATTTTAATTTATTTATAATTAATTTAATTTTAAACAAGATAATTTAATTTGTATTATCTCGGGCTAAATGTTTTGCGATATTTTCCTTCTTCGACCGATTGAACAATACTAATTGATTTTTATCAATTTATATGTCAATCAAAACCGAAAAGCTTAATTTGGTAAATTATGGTATATAATTAAAATGGCAAAGCTATTACAAAATATATGAGCTAGCGACTAAAAGATATCGCGGCCATGTACTAAGAGTGCAAATAACCTTAATTATTAAATGGTAATTAACTGCGAGTTCACAATAACTTTAATTACAGCTTGTAATTAATTTGTGAATATATAGTGCATATACCATAATAAAATAAATTCAATATTGATAAATGATAAGCCGAGATAAATGTTAGCACATTCCTGGAATATACACAATGTTATATTCAATAATATTAACAACAAAATAATAAAAATTAATTAAGATAATTTTATAATAAACGTTAAAGTTATGTTACTGAAGACAGACTAGACTACCTATTTTATCGATTACTAAAGACTTATTTTATGATCAATCACAACTATGCAGAAATCTCATGAATTGCAAATATAGCTTTGGTAAGACTCGAGTACTAAAATAAAAAAAAGTTTCTTTAATATTAATTTTTGATCTGACTGTGTCGGAGAATCGGAAAGGTTAAGACAAAATTTCTGGGCCGATGAGCACCAGTGCTTTTACTTCACGACCGTCAATTCCTCATAATATCAATTTCACAGCACCTCACATCGAATGTTGAAAAAATTCAATTGACATTTGAATCTGAAATCTAGAGACAATTAGCAGTGCCGTATATTTTTCAGACAACTGCATTTGAAAAAAAAATCTATGGATGTTTGAGTGGTGAAAAAAACTTTTAATCGTGAACTTTAAACATGAATGCAAACCTACTATAGGATTTTTCCTGAATGACTTTAAGGTTCTGACTTTTTATCATGCTGGGCTTGATCTCTGAATCACATCGTTTGTTATAAGTAAATAAAACTCGAATTAACTTGTCTTACCTACCCTTTATTTGCCCACGAAATTTTAACTAACGGAAAAAGTTTCATTCAAAGCAAAACTATTGACAGAGTAAATTTTACAGTGATTTATTAATGGCAAATTACAATACGTAGTTGAACGGGGACAATCTTGATATTAATTTGTTATTTGTATTTACAAAAATGTTTGACAGTTTTATTTTTTCAAATAAACTATGAGTTACATATCGTGTGTGATGTCTATCAGACGTGCTTCAATTTCAGAGAAGCTTGTTACTTGATCAATCCTGAACAATATGTTATAAAGGAATAATTGGAACTATTGAAATATAATTAGAATAATATATGTCTTAAATATTTAACGGTCCTAGGCTCGTCTCAACTGTAATTATTTTTAATGAAAAATCCATTTGTTATAAAGTTAACAATCGTTAACAACCTAAGCGATAATTTTTACAATCCATTATGGAGTTCGAAAAAGAAATGCTAAGTTTGAATTTTTAGAGTATATATTTTTTAACAATAAAACACACCAGAACAACATGTTTAAATATTTAGGTAAAAACTGTGATTTAATTGCATTGCTACAGTTGAAAATTTTTTTTTATGTTTTTAAAAAACTCAGTTAGGCTCATTTTATCAATTTAGAGTTCTCTTCGCGAGTGTTAAGAATTATAATCTTTTTTTTTTTTTTTTTATATTATTTTTTTTTATATTTTATTCTATGCTATCTTTTTTGGGGCTCAAGGCTCTCCCACCTCTTTCGCGGTTCGCTTATTTACGTCCTACTTTACGCCTTAACGGCCAAATCGAGGACGTACGGCTATAGGTCCGATTTTCGTAGAATCATCTGCGCATTGCATAGCTCCATGCCAGCCTATAGTACTGACATGGAAGATGGGTCGGCCCATGAGTTCTGCACTCCAACAGGGGGTCATATATGTGTTCATTAACACAACCGATCGTAATCAGAATTATAATCTTAAATAAATTATATCTCACTATGTACAACATAGCGTAATAATCAGTTTTTTTTCAATATATTTACTGTTGCTGTTTTAAGTATCTTGTCAAATACATTTACCGATTACTGAAACATTAAAATTGGTATGCACGCTTTTTCCTTTATCACGGAACTTAGATTTATAATCTACTAGCAACAGTGATTTGCAAATATATCAAAAAATTAAATAATTATTTGATATTTATTTCAGTAAAGGTGATAGCACTCAAACTACAGTAAAATATTTGGTCATCATGATGAATTGAGTAGTGAAGTTTTTGTAAATAGCCATTTTTTATCAGTTCGGAATAAATTTATTTATTGTTGATATTTTGAGTATTTTGTCAAATACGTTTATCGATTATTGAGACATGTAAATTGGCATGCACCCGTTTTTTATCACGGAACTTAAATTTATAATCCACTATCGGCAGTGATTTGCTAATTTATCAATAACCTTACAAAATATTTGATGTTATTTATTTGTGTAAAGAATGGCACAAACTACAGTAAAATATATATGTCATCATCTTATTCTGTTAAATTGATAAAATTCTCTTATTTTGTACTAACTATTAGTGCCAAAATAATCATCCAATAAGAAGACATATATTGTTCATACGAGTATGTACATTAATAAAATTACCTTGTATTTTCGGTCATGATGACTTTGAAATATATTATATTTAAATCTTTTAAATCTTGACTTTATATGTAGAGAGGAAGTCAACTTTATAAATAACTAATAAAATAGTGTATATATAATTAAGTTAGCATATAAACAATGACGATAAAACCACAATGCATAAAAAACAATATCTGTAGATTTTTAACTTTTTAGTTGTGTATATGGTATACATGCAATAATGTATTTGGTGTTTAACCGGCCTTTACGTAATACTATGGTAAATTTATTTTTCAATCATATACGAGTGTAAACATATAACGATTAAGTTTGCATACGGTTTAAAAATAAACTTACAGCTAAAATTCAATCAAATATTTTATATACAGTCCTGGGCAAAAGAACTTGGAAAATATGTTTATTTTAAGACAGTTTGTGTTATCTTAAATAATATTTTATAATTTAAACTTAAAAATTTGGTAAATTAATATGTTATAATTAAAACTTAAAGTTTGCTTCAATTAGCAAATTTTTAAGTTTTAATATAAAATATTAATTTAAAATTAATGTTTGTAATACATAAAAATATAACAAAACATTTTTTTTTTAAATGTATTTCATTAATATCGAGTGACGCCTAGTTCACATATTACACTCATTGTCGCTTGAAGATGATTTGGCAGTTTTTATAAATTTTTAAGCTATTCGATAGTCAAATAGAATCAACCCTAGAGGATTTCATTTTCGGCCATTTCTTTCTATTTTCTGGTTACGTATGTGGCTTTCCCTTGACTTAAAGCTGAAATATTTTCTGAACTGTGGATATATATATATATATATATATATATATATATATATATATATATATATATATATATATATATATATATATATATATATAATCTATGGCTCAGAGGCCGTAAACAGCCCTTACCGCGTCTCAACGCGGCTTACGAACCAGTTTTAACGAATGGTGTACATTGTAGGTGGCCAGGTGTCAGCCCAATGAATGTTTTCACCAAATGCGTTTTTTATGTCATCCGGTTGCATGTTAATTTTTTGGTCAACGGCGGGAATTGAACTCGAGACCGCGGCTTGATGAGAAACTCTCTTTACCATTAAGCTACAACGGGAAAATTAATATATGTAAAAATAGCGTTTTCGTCAATAACACAAGAAACATTTTTAAATCATTTATTCCACTTATCGTTGAAACGATTAAACAACCGCGTATCATTGAAAATAAACCATAAGAATATACGGTTTAAATTTGTCAACATGATAAATCTAAATTTAAACTTTGTTTTTCTATCATATACGAGTACATATAATTCTTTTTGATAAAATTGTATATTTTCTGTTCTGTTTCATCTTCTTCGTGTACCTCTAGAATTAATAAGAAATATAATAAAAATACATAGAAAAATTAAATATTAGTTTTTATAGATGTGAAAGATACAGCACAAAATATGTACTTAGAAATGGACAACCATTTTTACGCAACTAGTTATTAATCTGTTTGTGGCACCTATAGAATTTATTTTAGAGTAGTTTCGTTTCATATCAAATACACTTATTCTAACTTTTGCCTATGTACCTTTGTCAATGCTATATGTATGTAAAATACTTTTTATCAATATGTAAAATATTGAATATCTGAATTGGTGAATTGGTCATTGGTTAAGCTATTGAAACCACCAGGTTTAGACTAGTCGTGAGGTTATTCAATTTAGTTGACATCTTTTTACCAATGTTTGCTTAGAAATTTTAACAAATTGTAATCTGACTTTGATGTTTGAAACTGTAAGTTGTTTGATGTTTAAAACGTGGACAATGTCGAATAACAAATAGTTTGAATAGTTATAAGTACATCCTAGCATCTATAAGAACTGGTAAGAATGAAACTACAATGTAGTTTAGTCTTGAATTTAGTCGAGGTACACAGTAATGAAAAACAAAAATAATAAACCGCGCTTCAACTGAGACCTTACCTATTAAAACACGTATATGTGCATTATTAGTGTGGTCAAGCCCAATGCTTTTTCAGACCATCAAAAATGATTTATACCCTTTGGAGCATGTTGTTTTAGTCAACGGTGAGATCGATCGAATTTGAGACCTCGGCGTGATGAGAAAGTTTAAACCCCTAAGCTACAACCAATCTCCATCAATGAATCAACCAATGAATTAATTTATTGACAATTATCTCCAAAACTTTTAAGACGAAAACCCTGCGCTTTTGATAGAATGTTATTTTAAAATACTTAGAACGTCAATAAACTTGGAAACGTTCGAATGGAATCCTTTTCTGTTAGAAATCTCATTTTTGCTTAAATAGTTGCTGTTTTTTGATTTATATATAATATATGTGTACATAAAAATATAAATATGGGACTGTTACATATATCTATATTATAGTTAAGTTTGATATATGTAATATTCGTATTTGATGTCACCAAGTGATTCAAATCAGATCACATTTCCAATGCAAACAAAAAATAGATTTTGATTCAAACACAAATTTTGATTAAAGTGTTTCATTGGTTTTTTTTATATTTTTTATGTTTCTTTGGTTTGCATGAAAAGGTGATCTGTTCTGAATCACTTGGGACTAATGTGTATATAAATATTAAATTAACAAACTGCAACTCATAAGTATCTTGGTAACCTACTATTAGCAAGCTCAACGTTCGAGTATTTATTATATCTGAGAAATGTAATATCAATAAAAATATAATATATTGTATATATAATAAAACTGATAAGAATTGAAAAAAATATTTAAGAATTTATTAAAACGAACGTTAGTTGATAGAAAACACTTGTCGAGTATTAAAGCATAAGGTTGTTCTCTAGTTACGCGCGCGCAGTCTGAAGCGATTTGATCATTTGTTAAACGAACAAAATAATTAAAAAATATTAATCTAAATACGAGTAAACGTCGTATGTATACTAATCTACGTAGATAAGTATTTGTATTATTACATAAGTTAAATAATATTAAACCGCTTAATTATTAAATATTGAGTATACTTTGCGAGTTTATTATTTTTGTTTTAATTCTGCTTTTGTCTGTTTCAATCGCAAATTGAACACTTGGAGTGTAAACACTAAAGGTATTAGACATTAGTTACGATTGATTATTCAAACGGGCAATAAGTTAAAGGAATTTGCATTTGATCAGAAAGGAAATAAAAATAACGAATCATGACTGAATCAATAGAACGTTTATTAAAACATGTAAGTAGTATAATATTAGAAGTGAATACTAACTAACTATATGCAGTGTAACGCTAATTTAAGGTTAAGTGAAGGTTTTTAAAATACGTATGTATAAATGGGTTTAGTTGAGTGCTACAAATATATGGCTGTATAAATTTGTTTCACTCTATAATTGAAAATTGGGCAAAATTTTCTTTTGAATTTTATGATGTTTCATCGGTTTTATATAATTAATATAACCTTTTGTATATATATTATATGTAATCATTAATGAAAGACAAGCTATTATCAGCAAATCAACTTAAACTTTTGATCTTTAACCTTCATACTCGTGTGTGATTAGTTAAATCCTAATCAATGAAATGCATCAAACTGTTTGATATCTTAATACAATATTATAGAATTGCTAATGGAAACATAAATATTAGTATCGGTAGAATCCCGAAAATATAAAATGTATCAAAAATGTATAATACATGGCCTATTTAGTGATCTGAGAACAGTAATATAAAACAAAAAATGAAACGCATTTGTTTGCGTTTTCGTTCATTCATTACAATTATTCCGAGTGTTCAAAATTTTATGGCATGCTGTGTTTCACATTTCGAACAGTTGGAATATCTGGAATGAATAAACGAAAACGTTATACATATACTCG
The DNA here is from genome assembly GCA_963932295.1 of Tipula lateralis. NCBI lineage: Eukaryota > Metazoa > Arthropoda > Insecta > Diptera > Tipulidae > Tipula > Tipula lateralis. Next base: position 108,507,421 of record OZ010737.1, read on the forward strand.
TATATTACTATACCACATGCTTATTTAATTACTTTAGTTATGTATAAAATGTGTTGTGGTTTATGTTGTGTCTTTTCGAACTCAAAAAAGAAGCAAGAAGGCAAACAAGTCAAAATTTATATATTCATTATCAAAATGAGTTGTAGAGGATAAATTTTCTTATTATCTTTAATTTGTGTAAAAGCCATGTAATTAAGGATAATATATCTTCCAAAATATACCATATTTAAAACAAAATTTATAAAATTGATGTTATTGAGGTATTTTAATTTTCTTATCTAGTAAAGTTAATTTTTATAGTTAAAGATACTTCAAAAAATCAAAAGAGATGTTGATTCTATTGTCAAACAATAAGTTAGTTTTTCGTTTGTTTTGAAGCAAGGGAAATTAATAATTTTCGTGATACTCAGTTTCTTTCCAAAAGACAAAATCCAAAAACATGTTTTTTCAAAAATCCAAACGATAAAATCCAAATGGAAAAATTCCAAATAGAAAAAAGATAAGTGAGACAAAATCCAAAACGACAAAATCCAATTTTTTATTCTTTTTCTTATTCGTCGTCTTAATTTTTATATTTCTAAAAAGAAAATATCGAATGAACAAATCAGCGATATTGTCTTTAATAGTTTATATATAATCCTCTCGTGCGGCACGCAGTTCGACATGTTTGCTGATCCCGGCTCCTACGTCCCCCGAAGTTGAAAACTAAATCCCCGCGTGGCCGTGAGAGTAACCGAAACCGTAAGCGTCTACAATTCCAAGTAAAATTACTACAATTTGTAAAACAAATTGCGGGATTTTCTCGTGATAACGGGATTTTGTTTGGTTGGGTTCACTTTGGTTCCATTTGACGAGACCCGTTGTTATTATGTTTCTTATTTCTTGTTAGTCTAGTGGTTTTATTTTAAGATTGCATTTTTAAATACAGCAATTTAAAACAATAAATCCAAAAAAAATCCAAACGTTTTGGAAATATTTTCCGCGCGCGGAAAAATTTTCGAAAAGTTTGGATTTATTTTTTGGATTTTGTCTCTTTTGGATTTTGTAAGTTTGGGTTTTTTCTTTTTGGCTTTTGGGAGTTTGTATTTTGGATTATGTCATTTGAATTTTGTCTTTCGGGACTCTGATACACAACCATATAATTTAGACACTTCTAAAAAACGAATTGTGTCTTCGTTTCGATTTGTGTTTATTTCAGTTAAGTATTTTTTCGATTAATACTTATATAAATTAAAATGCATAAGAAATATCTACCAAAACAAACCTAATTTTTAGCTAAAAATTTAATGAAAACAAACTTATTTTTTGACAGCTTGTACTAAATGAAAATTTAAAATTTAATTTAAGAAAATTAGAAAAAATTTTCTTTTTTGTAACATACAGTTTTTTGTTCTTGAAAACCATGATTTGCTTGTTTATCAGCATGATTTCCTTGTTTTATTTAATTATTTGATGGAATTGTTGTTGAGTACGTTGGATCTTCGGTTTCTTATTAGAGTTAAATTTCTGTAATATATTGGATTACAATTATTTTCGAAATTTGCAGGTATAAGCTACTTCGTAATACTTTGGGTTTTTTATATTTTGTTTGTATGGCTAGTCTTTTAAGGAATTTAAAAAATTTGTGCACAATTAAGCGTGTGTCGTGGAAAATGGATTCACTTTAAACGCCACAAGAAATGGCGCCGTTTTTCTTGCTGAAATATTGTGAGAAAAACCACAACGAAACACGCAATTTGATTATTGAATAAGGTTTTTACAAATTACTAATATAGGGAGGGACGGTGAAGACATGACGGGAAATTCTTCTTTTAGGTCATTGAATTTTTTAAGGAGCAATGAGTTTAAGCAAACTCTTCCACACATGTAATAACTACACTACACTTCCTTATTATGTAGCTGCAATATAAGGCAGGGTTCAGTGTTACATGGTATTGATTTATATTTTTAACATGCATGAGTTATACGTACACGGTTATTCAGTCCTGTGATCCAACCTTCAACCAGATCAGCCTTCTAAGATAAAATTTCAATCCTGTGATGAAATTCTATAACTAACATGAAAAATAGTTACATATTAATTTTTTAAAACTTAAAATGCTAATAGTATGTGTTTATATTTATTTTTTTTTATTTAAGTTTTATAGGACAAATGATATTTGAAGTGAGTCGCTCATCAACATGTATTAGCATTGACTATCGATAGATGATTCCATACTCTTTTAATTTGGCATGTATAATATTTGATTTAATTTGACTATTTCCTTCATTTGTTTCTTTAACATATTACACTCAAATATTTTCTAACATGTTACATGGGTCTAATAGAGAATAATAATAATATGACTATTATTTAAGATATAAATTGTAGTAAATTATAATCGCATAATAAATTTCGTTAAATAATAATAATAATGAACCGAAGGTTAAGAACGAAAATAAGTAATGATTAACTTTACACAGAAGTGAAAATATTTAGGTAGAGTTAATTAATAAAATCTGATGAATGCATTAAAATTTAAATCGTAGTGTAGTTATTTTAAAAAAGTTGTTAGACTTTTTGGACACTTGTTGGTCGTTCGTAAAAAACAATTTTCAGAAGGACTGATATAATCACATTCGAGTCGAGGTTAAATTTGAAATCGAACCTCTAATAAAAATTCAAGAAAATTTTATAAATAAATAACTAAATTGACAATTTTAACTCTTAAATCATTTTTCTTTTAAGGTATTTAAATCTTGAAATCTTCTGATTGAACTATAAAAAAACGTTTTTAAGATTGTGATTTCAAATCAAATTAAAATTCTGACTTAATACTTCAAAGCTTATAGTTGTCATGTAAAATGATTTACTATTAAAAATAATTAACTGCAACTTAATTAATAATTGATTTGTTGGTACGTATCAGTTGCATTACCATGTACATATTTTAATACAAAATTTATATTAAATATTTACGATGTACGAGTAAACTTGTGTAATTTCACAAAATAACTTATTATAAGTTTTAGATACGAATATAGTGTGTTTCCGATAATAATTATAGTAAACGCCACGATTATTCTGCAGAAATGCATAAATTGTGTACTATCAAAACAAATAAAAAGGGTTTTTATCGAGACACCAAAACAATAACAAATTCCTATAGTGTTATTAAAACTGCTATACTTTTGGCCTTACAACAGTCTCAAACTGTTTCATAGGTGAGGTTAGTTTTCTATTTTGTCGTTATATTTAGCTTATAACAGAAGAAACAGTTTTGTAATACAAGCATAGTCGTTAAATTATACTAAATTAGAGAATAAGATGATAAAAAGAAAGTATGATAAAACATATAGGCACGGCTTCCACTTTTGTGGGACGTGAACCCACCTTAGGGGTGACGTCATTATCTCTTAAAAGAGAAATCGACTATCACATTGGTGAATTTGATCTGCACCAGAAGAGATGGGATAACCTCATCTTTTGTCGACTATCCAAAATCTTTTTTGGGCCAATAAATCAACAAAGATTCAGGTCCTTCTTGAATTATAATAGACGCACTTCAAGGATCTTTGTAGAGATTCTCTTAGGCCATTGTTCCCTGAATAATCAGATGTTCCGAATGAAAATCCGGTACATCGCAAACTGCGAATAGTGTGAGGAGGAGGAGGAGAAACTGTTGAGCACTTTTTGTGCTCCTGTTTTTCATTCTTTTACCATACATAGACTGCACTGTTTTGGATCACAATTCCTATTTGAGGATTAACTAAAATACATTGAGGATACAAGTTATCTTGGACTTCATTAGAAGAACAAATACGTTTCGGGATTGAGAGTGTACGTCTGAAAAAGGATCTCACAATGGACCAATTGAGCCTGAGTGACTTGGGAAAAAATGATAAAAAATATCTATGTTAAACTAATTTTTCAATAAATGTGCTCCCAAAAAATTTGTTAGGAATGTAAATTGAGTAAAATTTTATAAAACTACTATAATTATAAAAAAAATGTGAATAAAGATTAAATTTCATTATAAAAAAAGTAATACATATTAAAAATATTGATATCGAAATAAATAACTGAGTTTGTTATTCTGTTATGATTGTAAGGTATTAAACAAAACAATTGTCGTTTTGAACATACATATTTATATTTTATACCGCAAAAAACCTACATAGTTTTAATTTTCAAAAAATTTGAGCTGCGAATTTTTTTTGAAAAAATCATTTAATTGCTCACCTAGCTTATTTTTACTCTGTACTATCGTAATATGATTCTTTGGTCTTTCCTCATTTGGATGTCTTAGTTATTAGTTTGGACTAATCATTCTCGGGTTTTGTAGTTCACCTAAACTATTTTAATCAAGTATTCTAGACTAAAGTTACTTAGCTTAGTATACTTAGCAAAATAGATAACCCAGCTTACTCTTATGTATTGAATTTAAATGATCTTTCAATTTCAATGAGAGAATTCTTTAAGCTTATTTAATGATGCTGAACACTTCTAAAAAAAATAACTGGTTTTACCATCAAAAATGAAATGAAAATGTTTGAGCAAATCAATTATTTTATGTATTTTTTTAACTTAACTAAATTTGCTTGCTAATTAGTAATAATATGAACCTTGTTCGCGTTCTTTATTATAAGTTATGTTGATTTTATGCATTTTAATGAATGTATTGTAAACATATTTGAAATCGTATTTATATGTTATGATAAAATAATATTGTGTATGATGATTTGTAGTTCTGAAAAAAAATAATTTGTTATCTTAATCTTATGATATTATAAATAATAAATCTATGGCTTGAGACCGTTACTGCGTCTCAACTGAGATTTTGTTTTAACACACAATCGCTTTTTATGTCATCCGATGCATGTTAATTTTTGGTCAACGGCGAGAATCGATCGAGGCCGCGGCGTGATGAGAAACTCCCTGAACCATTAAGCTACAACCAGCGACTTACGATATTATGTGTGTAAACTTATGATATTATACATGATTTAATCTCACCGAATTCAAATATATTGTATAAATTTTATGTAAGCAAAGCTCACACCTGAATGTGATTTCTGTTTGTGAATTAAACTATTAGATTGAAGTGTGGTTATTTTACAATTTATACGCCAATATAAGTTATAAAGATTCTCGGGGTACGCTTCTCCATTACTTCTTGGTATTTTTGGTGAGAGAAAAAAATTTATCATCAAATACAACATTTCCGGTGGAAATGTCGATAAAACTCATATGTAATTTTTTGTACAAAAATATGAAATATAGTAGATTTTTGTTTCCACAATTGTAAATTTAAATTTGACTAAGATGTCTAAATAGAATTGATATTAATATGTGTGAATGTTGGTCGATGAATTAATAATATATATTATTATTTATAATAATTACTTTATCTGATGAATAAATAATATATATTATTATTTATAATAATTACTTTTAGCAGAATGTACAGGCCGGTGTGGGTCCGTGCCATGTAAACGTAAACAAGCTCCATAGGTCTCAATCAAACCGCAAAATAATGCCAAATCGCTCTGCAGGCAGTAGAACAATCATTGTCGATAGCTACATTTTCGCATACCGAAAAGTAACTTGTTCAAGATATTGCTGTACCATTTCAGCCTAATCAGCACGTTGAACGTAACAGACCGCCATACTCGCGTTTGTTTAATTTCGGCATGACCACAGTAATTCCTTCTTATATAAGGCCACTATCGATCTATACTGACGACACACATCTGTATAAATCTCAACTTTAAAAACTTTAAAAAAATTTAGTTACTCACTGTAACTTAACATATATCATACTATTAATACATTCGTTATGGTAGTTTAAGTTAACGTTCATACACAGACTACACAGTACTAGAAACCTAGTAGAAACCCATAGTTTAATAAAGATTGGGACAAATGTGTTTACCTCCGTATATGTATTTTAATATAAAAAGCCAATTGTTTCAACAGTACTCAGTAATTAAATGTTGTATATTCTATTAAGTTATGAGGTTGGAACACTGCCACGTTTTTTAGTTAGGTTTGATCACAAGTTTGCACATAAGCTCATAGAAGTGATTATTTACTTCAACGATAGTAATCTGGTGATATGTTGTCTTTACTTCATTTTTGATTGTATTGATTCATTGCCTCTTTATGCTTTAGAGATTTTGGAACAATTTATGGATAAAATCACAAAAACAGAAAAATACAGTTTTCAAAGCACTGAATCTGATATTTGGTCGTATAATAAGTTTGAAAAAAGTATTAATTATTTTTCACTTCTCATGCAACGAAGAATTTATTCACTCTGAATACTAGTTTATGTTCTAATTTTAAGAATACGATAATTTCAGAACAATTTAAACATATCTTTGTGTTTCGAACCTTTTCTAATGCAGCTGACAATTTTATTTTCAAGAAAAATCATGATAATGAAATATGGCTCGCAAGATGATAAATATAGGTTTCAGTGCCATAATTCGTTCATGTTTAACTATTCTTACACTTATGATATATTGGTTTTGCATTCCAAATTAAACCTTTTAAAATTTAATTAAATTTTTTTTCCAAACTGAAAAGAATCTTTTCAGAACTAAAACAACATTTCTATTTTAAATAAAACATTTATTTATATTAAACTAATTGAAAAAAACTTTATAAAATAAAAATAAAACACGCTTGATAGCTATTGGTGTCATTTTAATCATTTTATTCCAATTTTCCCATTTTATAAATTATTTTTAATTTCTGAAAGTCAGTAACGCTAATTATTCTGGATAATAAGATTCATCAATATCGTAAAAACATTACACCGAGAATAGTGAGACAAGATTATATGTTACTGATGCTGAAACGATTGGGTGATGTGAAAAAGAAGAACTAGCATTCAACGAAATTGTAGCCGCCACAAACGAGAGCGTTGATTTATTTGTTCATAGCACTAGATGCCCACGAATGCAACATTCTGTCCGTCAAACCAAAAAGAGAAAAAGTGGAAAGAAGAAAGTAATCTTTCTTAATTATTTGTGAAAACGTGCCTTGTTGTGAATGTAAAATAAAAGATTTTTGTTTGTAAACAGTTTTTTTTAATTTAATAATAGTTTCATTTGAAACTATTGTAACTTTGTTTAATTTGACATTGAAAACCTATAGATACATAAATAACGCAATGACAACATATTGGAACGGAAATAATAATGAAACGAACTCACGTATTTTTGTAATTGTTGAATTTCTCAGTTAATTTTAATTTAAAGTATGTATTTATATTTAATTTGATATTAAAATTATTTAGTTTAAATTATAATCATTTCAAAATTGTATAGTTTGAAATAAATTTAGTTTTTTTGAATATTAATGTTACTTTTAATATATGTTCTTGTCTCTTTGTAGAGTTTTTTAAGAATGGCTAGGAATACTAGTCGAAATGTTAAACCAAAAATTAATGTTAAAAAGAAGAATTTTGAAAAACAAATAGAGGTGCTTACATATTGAAGATCTTTTCGATTTAATCTCAACCACGATTTGTCTTAATTTTTGTTTCATTTGTTATTAACTCCACGGTATTATTAATTTTTAAATATCAGAAGAAAGCAATATAGGACCTTCGTTTATATGGCTTTGCTGGGATACAAAAATGGTATTAGCAAAGCCATCTTTATAAATAAAGCCTAAATGCATACCTGTTTTTTCAAAAGAGCGTTATTTAGTGTAACAATAATGTACGTTTTATCAAGAAACTCATACGAAAGGTCTCTTTAAGTTTTAATCTATGCAAATTAGAGCTTTTAAAATTTAATTTAATAAAATGGAATGGAAAGAGTGAAATTACATCGGAACATGTATCATTTTTTTCAATTCAAAATAAATCAAAACGATCAAAATTAATTATAAATTGATCTATATTTTCATTAATTTTGTGCTTTTTAATTCAATATAAACGATATCCTCTAAAATATATTTTATTCGCTCTAATTCTCTCTGGGTCGCACAACGAAAGGCAAACGGATTTCTTATAAATTTAGAAAAATAATATGGACGAAAATACATAAAATTGAACACGAAAACTTAAGAAATTTATTATTAATTTATTTAAATGAAATTTTATATTTCAAAAAATCCACTGAAACCGAATTTATAAACATAAATCAGCTTGAAAAGAAATTTTCAATAAGCAGTTAAGTTAATTAATAGCATAATCAGTTGATCAATTTTATTTCAAAATTGAATACAAAACGTAATCACAATTTCTATTTTGCTACCCATTTATTCACAACACAACACTACACTATTCTCAATCCTGAAATACATAGAATCATTAAAACAGGGTAATTTATGCTGTATCATAATAAGATAAATATTTAGTTGCATAATTATTTGCATAATTCCAAACAAATTGTCATTATGAATAAATGCCATAACAGTGGGAGCAAGAGAATATTTTTTATATTGAGTGACAGTTCAATTAAACTACTAGCGTTACTATACTATAAAAATACATGTGAATGTAACATTAAAATCAAGAACATATATGTGTATGTAACATTAAAATCAAGTTAAATATGTGTATGTAATTGTGTGCATTGATATTGTTCATTTTCTACATAAATGACAATACAATTTAAAATTTAAAGAAATTGATTTGGTTTAGTGTAAAGTGCCATTTTTTTTTATTCTCTGTGAGCATTCTTGAAATAAAATATAGTTCTCTCTCGTAATCTAATTGTCTAATCTGTCTCTGTTTGCGTTTTAAGTTATTAAAATACCATAATCAAAAATAATCAATTTCAGGATGAAAACTGAAAATTCCTGTTTCAATTGAATGAAAAGTACTTCGTTAAATTCGAAGTACTTTTCATTCAAATATTTACATAAAGCCTAAGGTTTTATATATTTTGTTAGAAATTGACGTTGATTTTTGTATACCAAATAAATTTTGTTAGACCAAATAAAGCTAGTTTTGAACATTTAGGCTTGAATTGATTAGGATCGCTTTGGTATTAGCAACTGTAGAAACCAAGCGTACTTTAATTTTAATGTTTTGAGAAAAACGTAAACATAAATGTTAGTTGATTTTAAAATTTAACTACTTAATACAGTCTTTAAAAATCAAATTTATTTTCAGTTTAAACTGTGAAATATTGACAAAATTAAAACAAATCTACAGTAAACCATTAGCACAAAATTTAATCATATTATTTTATACATTATTTAAACATGATACCGTTAATTAAATTCTGTTGTATTAATTTTTATATTCAACAATCCAGTTTTTCAAATGTTATTGTTATTCGAAAATTTATCCCTAAATAAATTATAAAATTTTAAAATTACTCAATTTAATGTTACATTTCTCTACAATAAATATGGTTTTTTAATGACTGAGACTATAAAAAGTAGTACTCAACGTTTGGAAAAATTTGATTTGAAGCTGATTAAAAAATGTTACTCAAGTTATTTAGAAAATTAAAATCCATTTAAGATAAGAGTATCTCGAAAAGAACAGTTATATTTTGTATCACAATATAAAAAAACAAATATTTTGTAATTCAATTTGAATTGAAATGGAAGGAAAATCATTAATTGCTGATTTCAATTTTGACCGGTTACAAAATCTAATGTTAAATATTAATAAACACATTTTATTTATTCAAAACTTTCGTTTTCAACAAAAAACATTGCTTTGTATCATTTATATAATAATGCTCTTAACATTTGGACATATAATCTTAATTTGATTTCTTTTAATGTTTATTTGTCAGTAATTCAGAATTTGACAATATTATGAGTTAGCATCAATAATTTTTTTTAATAATAATTGTTATCTATATAGTAAGTAAATATATATATATATATATATATATATATATATATATATATATATATATATATATATATATATATATATATGTATATATATATATATATATATATATATATATATATATATATATATATATATATATATCATATAAAGATATTTTTTACCAGATTGAAACAAATCAGTCTCATAACGTGGTAGGTTCGATAATAGTTAATTCAACTTTTGAGCAAGTTTGTCAAATTGTATTGGAACTAAAAGTTTTATGGTTGCATATTTATTTTTATTGCCCAACTCTATTGTTCCAAATCTATCTTATTTGCCAGCTGATTTCTTTAATGCTGTTAAATTTAAATCAATAAGTTTAAATCATCAACACCTAAAAACTTCATTAGTCAGTTTGTGCTAAGAATATGATAATGATAAGAAATTTAACTCGTATTATAAGTTAGCGTTATTATTCACAAGCGTAATCCCAACTTTATCAAAATGTATTGGTGGAGCTTTAAAATAAAATTATTCTCGCAATCAATTATGAAAACGATCCGATAAATTTATAAGTTTGATAAAGTTATATACACCTAGTCCTCTTTTTACGAGAGTTTTTTTAAGCGCATTCACTTTTACTCGGAGTTTAATTTAATTGTTATTATTATATTTTAGGCTTTTTAATACATATTTTTTTTTAATTTTGTACAAATTTATGTAAATATTTGAAATAAACTATGTATGTAAAAGGACTAACGATAATTTACGAAACTAAACATAATTTAACTTTTTTGTCTCACTTTGGCCCTAATTTATATATGAGTATTGAATTTTTTGCGCGTTTTATTTTGCGCGTCATACGCTCGAAATGTATCGCGTAAAAAAAGGATTAGTGTATATTATAAATTCAAATAAATAGTTACATGTTTGATTGTGATTTAACATTTAAAAGTAAATTATATGTGAACTCTCACTGTTTATAATAATGCTTTATTATGATGACTTAACAAAAATATAAGTTCTTGAGTAATAAATATTATTATCGAATTAGACGTCTAAAAATTTAATCTTTTTTGTTAATTATATTTATAATTTACCCAATTAATAATACATATTAGGTTTTACATATTACGATGAAAATTATCTATCATAGTCCTATAACTTGTTATTTCCTTCAACTTATGCGATTCATATGCAAAGTATTAATTACACAGTTCAATTATTGATTGTTTATTATAACTTAAGCCTTATCATCTATTTAAAAATACTTATGAACTTGTCCATTATTAATCATACAGGGTAATCTAAACACTATATAGTAAAAAGTAAATTTAATGAGATATTAATTGTTTATTTTTTCAGGTCCGAGGTCATCAGCGTGTACCTTCAGACTCGAAAGAATTTCACGAAGTAACAAAACGTGATGCATTGAAACAATTGCGAAAGGAACTCGATAAATTGTTACAGTCGGTCGATAGCAATGACCGTCTCGCCGAAGAAATGCAACGATTTGAAAATTTATTCAGTCGGTTTTTGCAAGAAGATGGCCCAAGTGTTGAATGGGATAAAATTGAAAAACTTCCAGCAAATGCTGTTAAAGATTACGCCAGTTTGACTGCACCTGTAAATAATGATCAAATCAGGTCTATGTTAAACAAATTAGTTGTGATTAAACTCAATGGTGGTTTGGGAACTTCAATGGGATGCCATGGACCTAAAAGCGTTATTCCAGTACGATCTGATTTAACATTTTTGGACTTGACCGTTCAACAAATTGAACATTTAAATAAAAAGTACAATGCTACTGTTCCATTAGTGTTAATGAACTCGTTCAACACCGACGAAGATACAGAAAAAATAATTCGAAAATATCAAGGTTTTCAAATACAAATTTACACTTTCAATCAAAGTTGCTTTCCACGTATCAGTAGGGATTCACTTTTGCCAATTGCGAAAAATTTTCAAATTGACAATGATATCGAAGCGTAAGTTATAAACTTAATTTTTCATAAATCGATTGATATGTTCAATGCTTGTTATTTTAGATGGTATCCACCAGGTCACGGTGATTTCTACGAGTCATTCAGAAATTCAGGTCTACTTGGGCAATTTCTCAAAGAAGGACGTGAATATTGTTTTTTATCAAATATTGACAATCTAGGCGCAACAGTCGATTTAAATATTTTAAATCGTTTGCTAGGAGAATCAAACGACACCCCAATTGAATTTGTCATGGAAGTTACCGATAAAACACGTGCTGACGTTAAAGGTGGTACCTTGATACAATATGAAAATAAACTTAGACTGCTGGAAATTGCTCAGGTCCCAAGCGAACATGTTGACGATTTTAAATCCGTTAAAACATTTAAATTTTTCAATACAAATAATATTTGGGCAAAGTTAGACTCGATCGAAAGAGTTCTTGACCAAAATCGTCTTAATATGGAAATTATTGTAAATCATAAGACCCTTGAAAATAACATACGTGTCATACAACTTGAGACTGCTGTTGGAGCAGCTATGAAATGTTTTGATGGTGCTATTGGTATTAATGTACCACGTTCTCGATTTTTACCAGTCAAAAAAACATCCGATTTACTTTTAGTAATGTCAAATTTATATAGTCTAAAAAGCGGATCACTAGTAATGTCAGCTCAACGTATGTTTCCGACCACACCTCTTGTAAAATTAGGTGACAATCATTTTGCAAAGGTAAAAGAATTCTTAGGCCGATTTGCCAACATCCCTGATCTGATTGAATTAGATCATTTGACGGTATCTGGTGATGTTACGTTTGGCCGTGGTGTATCATTGCGTGGTACTGTGATTATAATTGCAAATCATGGAGATCGTATTGATATTCCAGCTGGAGCAATATTGGAAAATAAAATTGTGTCAGGTAACATTCGTATTTTGGATCATTAAATATGATGGTAATGGTTAGTTAAAAATTTTACCAAAAATTAGAGATTTATATTAGAAATTATTAAAAATTTATATATGTTTTGGTTTTCCTAAATATACTACAAATTTTTTATTTGGTTATTAATCAAAATTGTTATTATATTTATAAAAAAATATTAGTGTTCCATTTTTGTTTTTTTTTGCTATGATAGCGCTCAATCTAAATACACTCGCCAAAATATGTAGTTACATAGATAAATATAAGGTTTGAACCATTTGATATTATTCAAATAGTTTGTACAAATATTAAATAGAAAAATATATCTACTTAAAATGTAATGAAATTTGTCTGTTTTTACTTCTACGATATGATCATCAAAATAAACTGTTTATTGTGGATCAGTTAGTTTCAATAACAACTGAGTTATGCTATAAATAGAACCTTAAATAAAAGCCGCTGCCAAAATTATTATGGATGGTAGTCAAACGGAAACTTAGTGTTACGATTATCCCTATCCGAAATCCAACCTTTCGAACATTGGGTTGTGAATAAAAAATTATTTTGCTTATTTTCACACTAAAGTTTATTCCTGTAAAAGACGAAAATACTTAGAATTTAACTTATTTTATTTTGTAACAAATAGCTTTTAACAATTATATGTGAAAAATGACATAATTTCAATGTACACGGGCATCTCCTTATAAAAACTTCGTCAAACAGTCAATGGATGAAAGCTTAATTTTTCAGAAAACCAAAACCACGAATTTTACAATACTTATTTTTGAAAGATCGATGATTCTCAGATCGATGATCATAATAAACTTGAATAACATTAATGCATTCTTCTATCGTATACAAAACCACTTTAACTACAAGCCAAATAAGCAGGCTAGTGTAAACACACACAGATACGAAGGCTTAGAAATTATTTTCTACTGAAATCGAGGCGTTACTTTTGAAAAACTTTATATTTAATAAGTATTGTGTTTTACTGTTTTTGCCTCGGTTATCGCAAACCTTTTTTTTTTTTATTTCTTATTGACCGTGATTACTGCGCTCATGTTATATTTTATTTATAAATATTTAGTTAATCTACTGACCCAGAGATGTTGTTCATGTCCGTCGACAAGATATTGTCACGAATCACAGATGTCACCTGTGATAATTAAGAAAAAAAATATAGCAGTAGGGATTACCCTGTAACCAAATGTTTACACATACGAACAGAATAAAAACAAATAATGAAATAGGCGGAGCGAACAAAATACGACGGAAGAACATTCGCGAAGTGTAGAGAAGAAAAATAATGGAATGTTCTACAAGTATTTGTGTCGTATAAATACGTGTAGACATTTGAGTTACGGAACAGTTCAATTTTGAATTTCGAAGTGTTGATATCGGGAAGTGATAAAAAGTGGTGTTAAAATAATAGTAGTGATAAATATTGTGTAAAATAATAGTGGTGATAAATATTAGTGAAATATTTGTGAAATATTTGTGTAATTTTTGTGGGAAATAAATTTAATTGAAATTTAATCTTTGCGAATTTACTATTCACACCGGTTCGATCACTGGAACCGGATAAATTATTTGAATAACCGCTCGGCGAAATCGTAACAATTGGTGACAGCGGTGGGATTGTGAATATCCAAGATGAAATTAATGGACTTAAAAGTGGCAGATTTCAAGGAGTTGGGGCTACGGAACCTACCAACTGCGGGCAACCGAAATGAGTTGCAGTTGAGACTCCGTACAGCTCTGTTGGATGATAATGTTGACCCAGATCAAATTTTGGGGCACCGGATTCAACCGAGTAGCAAGCGGTTGAAGTAATTACAGAATCAACGACCAGAGCAGATGAAGAGAATGTCATCGTTAAAGAAACTACTACAACAACATCTTGAGGTTTCGACATGGGACAATTGTTGGCGGCTATGCAACAAATGCAGCTTTAAACGCAGCAAATGATATCCAGGCAAACGGGGCAAATGATCGGTGGCCTCGAAGGAAAAATATCTGCCGGCCAAGATCAATTAAAGAGTGACCTAAAGGAGCAGATGCAAGTCGATCAAGAAAGATTGTTGGCGGAACAGGAGGTCATGAGAACCGGTCAAGAGAGCATCATCGAACGGTTGGAGCAGCAAGAAAAATGTGTCAACGAGAAGTTTCGAGAGCTTTCGGTTACGTTGAACACAAAAGTCGATACCATCAAAATGGAAATGGATCACAAATTAGATCAACAAATCGAGGTGACCGATCAACGATTCCAGAAACTTGGAAAGGAGCTAATGGATCTAAAAACCAACGGCAGTGCTCAAGTTACTCGACCAACCAGCTCAATAAAGTTGAAGCCACCAACGTTCAATGGAACCACACCATTCATAATCTTCAAACTCCAGTTTGAAATGGCGGCCACCACGAATGGTTGGTGTGAAGAGGATCGGGTAGCAGCATTAATTGTGTCGTTAAAGGGAAGTGCTGCGGAACTACTCCAAATCGTGCCGGAATACGAACGAGAGGATTACGGCAAAATCATGTTAGCTCTGGAGCGCAAATACGGAGGTGACCATCGACGGGAGCTACATCGTATGGAGTTGAAGGGACGATGTCAGCGGATTGGAGAGACGCTCCAGGAGTATGCGGCTGATATAGAGCGGTTAGTGCACCTCGCCAACTACAACATGGCTGGAGAATACACAGAGCGGATCAAGATCGACGCTTTCACCGATGGTATACGGGATCCGGATACGAGACGTGCAGTTGTATTGTCTCCAAAAGCAACGTTTGCGAAAACCATCGCGTGTGCACTAACCAACGAGACTGCAAACAACATCATCAAACCAGCAGTCAAGGTACGTCGTGTGGAAGTGGAACCGGCAATCAGTCACAAACAGGGCAAGAACATCAAACCAGCAGATAACTGGCGGACAACGAGATTCCGGGATGGAACTAGTAAAATCAGATGTTGGGTTTGTGACAAAATAGGACACATCTCAAGGGAATGCTGGGAGATAAGGCGCAGACGGGCGAGAACACCATCGCCGATGTACCGAAGGCCACCGGAGGAAAGAAAAGCAGCAGTCGAGGAGGAATGCCAAGCAACAACGAAGGCGTTAAACGAACGCGTCAGCTTTGAGGAGCAAAAACTGACTCCCACAACCAAACGCTCCATAACTTTCATCCCGATTTCCAGATTGGCAAAAGGTGGTGATAGCTTGATGGTGCGAGGCGAAGTAGATGGATGATCCAGTTTGATAACATTGGACACCGCAGCAACGAGAACGATTGTGCGGCCGGATTTTATCACGGATGGAGTCCGACCTATGGAAGGGTTCAAGTTACAAACGGCGACAGTGCAGCTATTAAAGGAAAGAAGGACGTGGAAATACGAATTGGGAACAATGGTTTTCGGCATGAAGTTCTGGTTGCGGATATTGTGGATGAGGTCATCCTGGGAATGGACTTCATGAAGCGAAATGGATTCGTATTAGATGTCGGACGGGGAACATTGAGCTACGGTAATGTCGAACTGCCTTTGCAACTGAACAACGGGAAGGAGCCAATCGTTAGAAGGATAACATTGGATCATCGGACGAAGCTACCACCACAATCGGAAACGGTCGTCTGGGGGAAATTGGATGGAGGTCCTGGAACACAAGGGTTGTGGGTTGTGGAAGCCAACAGTGACGAAATGCAAATCAAAGAAATTATCATTGGGAAAGCTTTGGTTAAGCTGGATTGTGACTTTAGAGTTCCGATAAGCGCTCTTAATTTATCGGATGTGACAAAAACAATCAAAAAGGGAACTATCATCGGCCGAGGTGAGGAAGTATCCACCATTATAAAATGCGAGGAAGCGAATCCGTGTGTAAAGGCCCAGGACCAACGACAACGGAAAATAACGGAGGAACTAACACAGAAATGGACGGAACAATTAACGCCAAAAGAAAAACAAGCAGCAAAGGAGTTGCTTCAAAAATATATGTCCATTTTCTGTGGTGCACTGGAAGATAATGGCAGAACAAATATGGTTAAACACCGGATCGAGGGAACATCAACACCATGATATACAAACATCGGGAGTAATTGAGCAGTCAACGAGTTCATGGAGTTCACCAGTAGTATTGGTGGAAAAGAAGGATGGAAGCAAGAGATTCTGCGTTGATTATCGGAAGCTCAACACAGTTACCAAAAAGGATAGTTACCCGTTACCAAGGATCGACGACACACTGGATACATTGGCAGGAGCACGGATGATTTCAACATTGGATTTGCAGAGCAATTATTGGCAAGTGGAGGTCGCAGACGAAATGAAGGAAAAGACAGCGTTCATTGTGGGCAATGGATTATGGCAATTCAATGTCATGCCATTTGGACATTGTAACGCCCCTGCGAATTTCGAACGGCTAATGGAACGCGTACTTAAAGGACTCCACTGGAAAACATGCCTGGTATATTTGGACGACATCATCGTTATGGGGAAGGACTTCAATGAACATCTACAAAACCTGGAGGAAGTATTCGAAAGAATCCAAGCAGCTGGATTGAAGTTAAGTCCGAAGAAATGTGTATTGTTCCGGGATGAAGTCAAATATTTGGGACACAAAATAACAACTAGCGGCATTAATACAGATGAAGACAAGATCTCCGCCGTAAAGGATTGGCCAAGACCGCAGAATTTACATGAACTAAGAAGTTTCATCGGACTATGCACATATTATCGACGATTTGTGCCAGGATTTGCCAACATCGCAAGAAGTTTACACGAGCTGACACAGAAGAACAAGCCGTTCCAATGGAGTGATGAACACGAGGAAGCGTTCAATGAACTGAAGCAGCGATTATGTACAGCACCATTGCTTTCGTATCCGGTTCCGAATAAACGTTTTATTTTGGATACGGATGCAAGCAATTATGGCTTGGGAGGAGTGTTGTCACAGGAAATCGATGGACAGGAACGTGTCATCGCATATTATTCAAAGATCTTATCGAAGCCAGAACGGAACTACTGTGTAACAAGAAGAGAATTGTTGGCCATAGTGAAATGTGTGGAACATTTCCGGAAATATCTCTATGGCCAATCATTTCTATTAAGAACGGATCATGGCGCCTTGACATGGCTACTTCAATTTAAAAATCCCGAAGAACAAGTAGCACGGTGGATTGAGCGATTGGGTAATTTGTTTACGAAATCCAACATCGGAGGGGAAGCGCTCATGGAAATGCGGATGCGTTGTCAAGACGGCCATGTAGAGTGGATTGTAAATATTGCGGTCGGGTAGAAAACAAGGAAAACATCGTCGACATCAGACTAATGAAAGTGTTGCCAGCTAATGAATGGACTAAGGATGTTATCTCCAAAGAGCAACGGGAGGATCCAGATTTGGCGGTGATTATCAAATTCATGGAGGAAGAACGTCGTCCCATATGGACCGACATTGCGGATAAAGGCCCAACTATCAAGGCTTATTGGACCCAATGGAATAGTTTAACCATAGAAGACGGATGCTTAAAGTGAACATGGGAAAGCTCCGATGGCAAAACAAAGCAATCGCTAGTGGTAGTACCGAAGATCAGGACGGCAGAAATACCATAGAGGAACAAGCGGAAGCCACCTAGGTATTAACAAAACGTTAGCCAAGGTACGTGAAAGGTTCTACTGGGCAGGATGTAGACAGGCAGTGGCTGAATGGTGTCAAAAGTGTGACCAATGTATGGCAGTGAAAGGACCGGCAAAGAAGAGCCGTGGAGCGATGCAACAATATAATGTGGGAGCACCTTTGAGTGGATTGCCATAGATGTTGCAGGACCATTTCCAACCAGCGATAGTGGCAACAAATATGTTTTGGTTGTACTGGACTACTTCAGTAAGTGGCCAGAGGTATACCCGATTCCAAATCAGGAAACAACCACAATCGCCAATGCAGTGGTATACAATTGGATAAGCCGTTATGGTGTACCAATGGAACTACATTCCGACCAAGGGCGAAATATTGAATCGGTTGTCTTCCAGGAGATGTGCCAGTTACTGGGAATTAATAAAACGCGGACAACACCTTTCCACCCACAGTCTGATGGCATGGTGGAGCGTTTCAATGCCACATTGGAAGAGTTCGTAGCCAAAACAGTGGATAAAAACCAGCGAAATTGGGATCAAGGTATTCCCTTGTTCTTAATGGCCTATCGATCGGCGGTGCATAACACAACAGGAGTAACACCAGCGACAATACTTTTCGGCAACAATTTAAGACTGCCAGGCGATCTCAAATTCGGAGTGGTTCCATCATCAGCCAAATGTGGACAAGCATATGTGGACAACTTGAAAGAGGAGATCAACAACATACACGGATTTGTCAGAGAGAAAATCAAATTAGCAAGTGATAAAACAAAGGCTCGGTATGATGTACGAGCAAACAATAAAGGATTTGACGAGGGTCAATTGGTATGGCTTCACAACCCACAACGTAAGAAAGGGTTATCGCAGAAATTACAAATTATAGCAGTAGGGGTTACCCTGTAACCAAATGTTTACACATTCGAACAAAATAAAAATAAATAATGAAATAGGCGGAGCGAACAAGATACGACGAGAAGAACATTCGCGAAGTGTAGAGATGAAAAATAATGGAATGTTCCACAAGTATTTGTGTTGTATAAATACGTGTAGACATTTGAGTTACGGGACAGTTCAATTTTGAATTTCCAAGTGTTAATATAGGGAAGTGATAAAAAGTGAAGTGTTGAAATAATTATTTGTGAAATAATTGTGGAATTTATTGGAAAATAAATTTGTTGTTAAATTAAAGTTTGCGAGTTTATATTCACAATCCAGTGATCGAACCGGATAAATACATAATTTGAATAACCACTCGGCGAAATCGTAACAATTGGTGACATCGGTGGGATTGTGAATATTCAAGATGAAATTAATGGACTTAAAAGTGGCAGATTTGAAGAAGGAGTTGGGGTTAAGACTCCGTACAGCTTTATTGGATGATAATGTTGACCCAGATCAACATGATTTTAATACGGGGGCACCGGATTCAACCGAGATCCAACAGGTGGAAATAACAACGGAAGCAACGACCAAAACGGAAGAAGATCAGAATGTCACCGTACGGGAAACCACTCCAACGACACCAGGAGCGTTCGATATGGGGCAATTGATGGCCGCAATGCAACATATGTTTGGAGATCTTAAAAATGAAATAGTTACCGTACAGACGCAAATGATTGGCGGCCTCGAAGAAAAAATGATTACCGAACAAAGGGCATTGCGTGCTGAACAAGAGCAGATGATCGGTGGGCTCAAAACCGATAATACAAGCGGACAAGAAAGTTTGAAGGAGCAGATGCCTGCCGATCAGGAAAGCATGAGAGCTGAACAACGGTAAGATCGAGAACTCGTTCTGGAAAGACTAAAATAACAAGAGGAAACTGTCAACGAGAAGTTTCGAGAAATGGCTTCGTCATTTAACACAAAAGTCGACAGCTTCAAATTCGAGATAGATCAACAGCTTGAAACGGTAGACCAACGAATAATGAAGATCGAACAAGAGCTAATGGATCTCAAAACCAACGGCAGCGCTCTTGCCCGACCAACCAGCTCGATTAAATTGAAGCCACCAACGTTCGATGGAACCACACCATTCATAATCTTCAAACTCCAGTTTGAAATGGCGGCCACCACGAATGGTTGGTGTGAAGAGGATCGGGTAGCAGCATTAATTGTGTCGTTAAAGGGAAGTGCTGCGGAACTACTCCAAATCGTGCCGGAATACGAACGAGAGGATTACGGCAAAATCATGTTAGCTCTGGAGCGGAAATACGGAGGTGACCATCGACGGGAGCTACATCGTATGGAGTTGAAGGGACGATGTCAGCGGGTTGGAGAGACGCTCCAGGAGTATGCGGCTGATATAGAGCGGTTAGTGCACCTCGCCCACTACAACATGGCTGGAGAATACACAGAGCGGATCAAGATCGATGCTTTCACCGATGGTATACGGGATCCGGATACGAGACGTGCAGTTGTATTGTCTCCAAAAGCAACGTTTGCGAAAACCATCGCGTGTGCACTAACCAACGAGACTGCAAACAACATCATCAAACCAGCAGTCAAGGTACGTCGTGTGGAAGTGGAACCGGCAATCAGTCACAAACAGGGCAAGAACATCAAACCAGCAGATAACTGGCGGACAACGAGATTCCGGGATGGAACTAGTAAAATCAGATGTTGGGTTTGTGACAAAATAGGACACATCTCAAGGGAATGCTGGGAGATAAGGCGCAGACGGGCGAGAACACTATCGCCGATGTACCGAAGGCCACCGGAGGAAAGAAAAGCAGCAGCCGAGGAGGAATGCCAAACAACAACGAAGGCGTTAAACGAACGCGTCAGCTTTGAGGAGCAAAAGCTGACTCCCACAACCAAACGCTCCATAACCTTCATCCCCATTTCCAGATTGGCAAAAGGTGGTGATAGCTTGATGGTGCGAGGCGAAGTAGATGGATGATCCAGTTTGATAACATTGGACACCGCAGCAACGAGAACGATTGTGCGGCCGGATTTTATCACGGATGGAGTTCGACCTATGGAAGGGTTCAAGTTACAAACGGCGACAGTGCAGCTATTAAAGGAAAGAAGGACGTGGAAATACGAATTGGGAACAATGGTTTTCGGCATGAAGTTCTGGTTGCGGATATTGTGGATGAGGTCATCCTGGGAATGGACTTCATGAAGCGAAATGGATTCGTATTAGATGTCGGGCGGGGAACATTGAGCTACGGTAATGTCGAACTGCCTTTGCAACTGAACAACGGGGAAGAGCCAATCGTAAGGAGGATAAAACTGGATCATCGGACGAAGGGACCACCACACTCGGAAACGGTTGTTTGTGGGAAATTGGATGGAGGTCCTGGAACACAACGAAGGAATGAATTATCCAAAAAGTTAGAACCTGGATGGGAGGGACCGTACAAGGTCATAATAAGTATAAATGATGTGATCTATAGGATCCAACGATGAGTACGAGGAAAACCCAAGGTTGTACACCTGGAACGACTGGCGTTCTATAGAGGTAGAGATCTGGATCGTGTTCGGGACGAACAGGTTTGGGCGGAGGGTAGTGTCACGAATCACAGATGTCACCTGTGATAACTAAAAAGATTTAAATTATAGCAGTAGGGGTAACCCTGTAACCAAATGTTTACACATACGAACAAAGTAAAAAGAAATAATGAAATAGGCGGAGCGAACAAGATACGACGAGAAGAACATTCGCGAAGTGTAGCGAAGCAAAACAATGGAATGTTCCACAAGTATTTGTGTTGTATAAATACGTGTAGACATTTGAGTTACGGGACAGTTCAATTTTGAATTTCGAAGTGTTAATATAGGGAAGTGATAAAAAGTGAAGTGTTGAAATAATTGTGGAATTTATTGGAAAATAAATTTGTTGTTAAATTAAAGTTTGCGAGTTTATATTCACAATCCAGTGATCGAACCGGATAAATACATAATTTGAATAACCACTCGGCGAAATCGTAATATAATGAAATAGGCGTAGCGAACCAAATACGACGAGAAGAACATTCGCGAAGTGTCGAGATGAAAAATAATGGAATGTTCTACAAGTATTTGCGTCGTATAAATACGTGTAGACATTTGAGTTACAAAAATAGTTCAATTTTGAATTTCGAAGTGTTTATATCGGGAAGTGATAAAAAGTGAAAGTTAAGTGTTAAAATAATAGTAGTGATAATTATTGTGTAACATAATAGTTAAAATAAATATTAGTGAATTATTTGTGTAATTTTGGTGGGAAATAAATTTAATCTTTGCGAGTTAAATATTCACAATCCAGTGATCGAACCGGAGAAATAATTTGAATCGTAACAAATATAATCACTGCAACACTAATAGTAAACGACTTTACTCTTATTCTTAAATATTTAATTTTATCGAACTGTTGTACGCTATCGATCAATTGTTTACCAAATAAATCAGTGTGTTCCTTAATACTTTCGCAGTTGAGTCAGACGACTTATTTACGGGTGTCGAATCTGCGGAAAACTTTTATATAGACTATAAATGTTTGATCAGTAAATTCAAAATCTAGAAAAATCTACATGATTACTCACAACATATTTAATAATCGGCACCTTCTAATTTCCGAAAAACAATCCTTTTTTCATATAACCTAGCGGGCTATACCCAGGAAATTAGGGTGTTATTTGAATTTCATGAATTCGAAAGCTTAGTTAGCATTACGATCCAAAAAGATGAAATCAACTCTTACCACAAACATAAATTAAGTAGGAGTACGATAGGCATAAAATTGTGTGGCTATATGTTCGTAGAAAGAAATTTACGAAAGGTCGTTACCAATTTTTTTTATTTAGAGTTGAAAGATCAAGATTGAAAAATAACTTTGTTATTTATAGTTAATGCCTTAAACTATTTAAAATGTGAAAATTGTAATATAAGTTATTTATTTAATTGTTTTATTTAAACTTCAAATATAAACAATACGATTTTAATAAAGGATACACAGATTCAATAATATATATATTTTATCCTATCTCAAAACCATAAATTATCCATTTTCTTTAATTCAGCTCAATCAAAAATAAAAAAATGTAAAGAATACGTTTATGCATACTCAAATAAATACAAATACTTTTATCTGAATGATAAGAAATAGTTTAATTTTTAGCTTTCTTGCTGATATATGAACTAATCAAACACTAAAAATAAAATGCTTTCTAACCTTTCTCGTCTAATAATATAATTAAATATAATAAAATGAAAACTAATGTTTTTTTAATTAAATTCACGATCCGGGAATAAGATCGGAGCAACTAAACTGAATGAATATAATCCAAGGCATAACCAGCTGGACACGATTTTGACCCACATTGATGCGGCATTGGCATTTAAAGTTTCTAATGATGAATTAGGCCTACAAATTAAAATAAAAATATTTCAGAGATGATATTAACAAATTAAGAGGAAATTAATACTCACTGGAACCAATTGGTTAATGTCATCATCACATAGAGGGTGGCTGATACAAACACAAGATGAAAGATGGACCATGAGTAAGCAACAGAATTTTCTTCGTTGTCCCATACTTTGTTGGAATCATCTGACGATTTTGTGGCTGGTTCGTTATCTGTTAATGTGGCTGTTAATACTAAAATTTAGTTCAAAAGAAAAAAGACTTTTGTGGAAGAAAGGAAGCTTAAAGTGTCCCCAATTTAACCAAATATTTTGTTAGTGGAAGAGATATTAATAATGGCATATACCGAAAAATACAAAATAGACATATTGATTTGAGATACAAAAATATACCAGAATATGAATTTATAATTACCTATACTATGTATTTGTAAACATGTATAGAATTATCTTTGAAAGGTTATCGTAACTGTAATTTTTAGTTTATAAACAACTGGACGACTTTATTATAATTCTATGAGTTATTACCTCAAATCAACATAAAAATATAAATCGAAATAAAATTGCATCAGAAGCCTACCTTGTTTTTCAGGATCAGGTAATCCAATTTGCGCTACTTTCGATGCTGATCGTAGTGACGAATATAAAACGCAAAGAATCCATACGACCAATCCAATGATGCTAGTTTTATCAAACGTAACTTTATGTTTTTCGCCAACGATACTCAAAAATCCAGGATTGCAATCGGCATCTGAAATTTGGCAGTATATATTTATGAGAAGAAAATTCAAGGAATGGAAACACATATAAGTCATATGATCGATTGGTAACGTTTATGTTTAAAAAGTGATTATGGACTCACCTGGACTATTTGCAACAGCCGACCATGTCAAATAAACCGTGTAGAGGGTTACTACTGAACTTTGTAGTAATCCAGATCTTGGTAAGTATTCTTGTACTCTTGGCAAAACAGATATAACACTTACAATAAAACAGAGAATTAAATTAAACGAAATAAAGAATTTGTTTAAACCACAATCATCAGATTTTGTGAAGTTAATAAATAACAAAACAATTCCAGTGATAGAAAGTGCATAGTGAATCCCAGTGAAACTCAAAAGAGCGCAATACCATGCACGTGCTTCAGTATCTTCGTATTTACCAACCCAGTTCTCCGCCCAAGAATGTGCAAAATCAACTATTAGGACGAGTTGAACTAAAATAAACATAAAACCACCAATAAGACCTACCCACATGAGGGTGGTCGAAAATGAACCCTCAGGAATAAAGAAAGCACCAATCATAATTCCAATTACGATAAAGTACTTAATCGCCCAAAACCCATTTTGAATAGGTGCGCGACCATCACGTGAACTTTTAACACCGATCATTATTATTGACATTAGCAAAAAGAAGCAAACGAGAGCAAAACAAATACGATACACAGCAAGATATCCAACAGCATATTGACAATTAATTGTAAAATGTTCAACATTCGATACCGACTTAACAATATCTGCAACTAAATTTGTTTTCTCGACACTTTGATTATTAAAACTCTTACAGAACGGCATCGTCTGCAGTAGATCTTGCAAACCTGGGGCCAGGGCAATAGCCCCAACAATTGCACTAAATAATAACATCAAAGCGTACATTAACCTAGTTGAAGTAGAATTTCGACATGATGGGCAACTTGAACAGCATAATGAACATGCCGTTCCTGTACAACAGCAAGCAAGCTAAAATGCAAAAAAATTATTGATTTTAATGGCACCCGCATAGTGATTGAGACTTATACCTGCGCCGCAGAGCACAATCCTAAAACCGCCCCCATATTAAAATTTGATGAACAGTAAAATGAAAATTATACGATTTTTTTTTTTTTAGATGAACTGCGAATTTCGGTGGCCGTTTAGACGTAAATCTAAACAAAGAAAAAGTCCTTGTAAATTGTAAAACTTAAATTGACATTATAATGTAATGCTACAAAATAAAACCAATAATTCATGATTAAAATTAGATTACTTACTCTTCAAATTAGTTGTTTTCGTGTTTAGTAGACCTTTATTTGTTTTTAAAAATTTTGTATTCACTCTTCTTAATTAAATTTGCGATTAAATTTATTTATTTGACTTTTACGTTTACATGTACTTTGTTATAGAGCTGTCAAAATTCAAACAGTTAACAATGCATCCACATGAGATGATATATGTTTATAAATTTTTCTGAATTCAGCAAATTATGTATGAAGGCTCTTTCTGAAATGCTAACTTATTCAAATAAGTGGGAGATAACTAATTATTTATCTATTTTGCTTGGCAGATAAGTAAATAAGTATTTAAATTAATTTTCACTAATTTTTGGACAATTTTATCGGTCTTAATAAGAACATAAATATGTAAATCATTTGGAATGGATTTGCTTACTTATTAATGATGGCAACAACTAAGTTTAAAATAATTTTCGTTTTCGGAAAATAATACAAGCAATTCACTGATGAAAAACTTTAATTATACAGTTGGATTGTATAAATCTCAACAGTAAATATAATATTGAGAACTTTAAACCGTCACTCCTTGTAGAAATTTCCGTTTACATGTCTACATTTCGCGGACTTTTACAGTTTTATCACAAACCCAACTTATAATCTTCCTTTTATTATCCAGACACTTGTTTGGATAAGTTGGTTTCCAATTATTTTCATGTTTTGTGATTCTTCCTGATGCTAATTGCACTTACCATACCTTCACTGCTGGGTTGATAATATTGGTCTGTACTCTGGTTTGTTAGTGCACATGCGACGATTTCTGAGAACGATGATTGTGGAGATAACACTAAATATCTCGTATTCGGATCCATATTCCATCTGTAAAAACGACAATCTTGATTCGCTCTGTATATTCATTTGTCATGTTGTCAGTGAGCCAGATGCACTAACCAATATCGGGTGCATACTCCTGTGGCCCTATTCTGTGGCCCTATTCTGGTTTTCCCAGGGAATTGGGAATTTTTGACGTTTTTATAACAGTTGGGAATTATTTTTTCCAAAAGTGTATTCTGGCTATTGGGAAAAATATTTCGTTTGGAAAAAATTATTCCCAATTATAACAGTTTTGAAGTTTATTTTTCCCTATTAAAATTGTTGGGAATTCATATTTCTTATGGTAAAATACTCATAATCATAATACTAGAGTATAAATTTAAATTATTTTTATTATTTATTATAGGGAAAAACACTATAATAAATAATATTTTGTTTTAAATTTGGTCTTATCTGCCCTAAAATATAAAAAAATTAGCTCATTCATAAATACTAATAAGTAATAATCATAATAAATAGTGAATGTAGAAAATAATTCCGACCCTAAAAATTTTTTAATTGTTTTTCAAAAGCGAAAACACCTATTATTTTTTTAAATTTGTTATTCATCCGTCAATATTTAAATCATATTCAAATATAATAACATAGCCCACCATGAAAAAAAACTATTAAAAAGGTACTCTAATGGCGAACATTTAAAACTATTTGTTTCACAGAGGGGAAATAATTCCCAGCACGCCAGAATACACTTTTAGGAATTGGGGAATAAAATATTGGGAATTATTATAGTTGGGAATTGGGAATTTATTTTTCCCAATTCCCAGGGAAAACCAGAATAGGGCCACTGGTTTTCCCAGGGAATTGGGAATTTTTGACGTTTTTATAACAGTTGGGAATTATTTTTTCCAAAAGTGTATTCTGGCTATTGGGAAAAATATTTCGTTTGGAAAAAATAATTCCCAATTATAACAGTTTTGACGTTTATTTTTCCCTATTAAAATTCTTGGGAATTC
The DNA here is from genome assembly GCA_963932295.1 of Tipula lateralis. Taxonomy (NCBI): domain Eukaryota; kingdom Metazoa; phylum Arthropoda; class Insecta; order Diptera; family Tipulidae; genus Tipula; species Tipula lateralis. The sequence continues at coordinate 108,534,923 of OZ010737.1, forward strand.
ATATTTCTTATGGTAAAATACTCAAAATCATAATACTAGAGTATAAATTTAATTTTTTTTATTATTTCTTATAAGCAAAAACAGCTATTTTTATAAATTTGGTCTTATTTGCCCTAAAATACAAAAAAATTAGCTCATTCATAAATACTAATAATCATAATAAATAGTGAATGTAGAAAATAATTCCGACTCTAAAACATTTTTAATTGTTTTTCAAAAGCGAAACAATGAAAACACCTATTATTTTTTTAAATTTGTTATTCATCCGTCAATATTTAAATCATATTCAAATATAATAACATAGCGCACCATGAAAAAAACCATGAAAAAGATACTCTAGTGGCGAACATATAAAACTATGTGTTTTACAGAGGGGAAATCCCAGCACGCCAGAATACACTTTCGGTAATTGGGGAATAAAATATTGGGAATTATTATAGTTGGGAATTGGGAAATTTTTTTTCCCTATTCCCAATTCCCAGGGAAAACCAGAATAGGACCACTGGAGTGCCTTTTCAATTTTCTGAAACGTCCCTTAGAACTTGAACATGTCAAATAGTGTTATTCTGTCGAACGATTGTTGTTTTAATTTAATTGAGTAATGTTGACAGTACCATTGATTTTGAAATCCATCAACTTTTTATCTATATATTCATATATCGTTGATCTAGCATCTCAAATTGCTGATTTATTGTTAGAAAATTTTTATATTCATACTCTTCTAAATTGTTTTCCGTTTCAATTTTGATGTTTCAAGTTCTCGAAATATTTCTTATCCGGTTTTGATACTCTTTTGTTCGACAAACAATCTTTATTTTCGGTAGATATTTTCTGTGGTTCGGTTCGCATTTACGTCTTGATACTTTCATGACCAGTAATCATTTTCATTTCAAAGCCGCCGATCATTTGCTCTAGCTTGTTTGGATAAGTTGCACGTGTTTATGTGGTTAACTTTGTAGCTGACAATGCTTGTAAGTTGCTTTCCAATCGACCAACCGCTAATACCCGCTAGTGAACAGCTAGTAGTTCGTTGCGTGTCTTTACTAAATAATCCATACTAAATTTAGCAAAGACACGCAACGATCTACTATCGGTTCAACTAGCGGCTGAGCGAATGGAAAGCAACTATAGCATCGGCATCGGTTAAATTCGATGTCCTGTATTTCGATCCACGTCAACATTTTCTTCTATTAAAGCAACGTGAAATCTTCGCTGCAACTTTTTAAAAAGGAGTTGGGCCAGTGTAATTTACTACTTCGGGCAACAGAAACAAGTTGAAAGGCTTGGCACAGCTTTAATATAGGAAAATTTTACATAAATTTAATGCGGCGCACCGTATTTAACTGAATAAAATGTTGATGGAACGAGCGAAGCGAAAGTTGATAAACGAACTGTTATGGAAACTAGTCCAACTACATCTAAAATATTCGACATGAGTCATTTAATAGCTGTCATGCAACAGATGCCATTTCAAACGTAACTAATAATTGGAGGCCTCAAAGCTCATTGATAACCACCCAAGAACAATTAAAGAACAACCTAAGGAAGCAAATGATTATCGAAAAAAGGACAATGTGTGCTGAACAATAGCAAATCAAAGAAAATATCTACCGGACAAGTAAGATTGTTGGCTGAAGAGAAAAGTGTAAACGAGAAATTTCGAGAACTTGCCGTTACGTTAAATAAAAAATTTAACACTGTCAAATTAGGAATGGAACATAAACTTGAGCAGTTCGAATGCCAGTTATCAACAATCTGAGGAGACAGATCAACGATCTATGAAACTCGAAAAGAACATTATAGAGTTAAAAACCAATGGTACTGTTCAAAGTGTTTGAGCAAGTAGGTTAATAAAATTGAAACCACCAACGTTCAACGACGGAACAACAGCATTTTACATCTTCACACTCTAGTTTGATATAGTGGTCACATGAAACGGTTAATGTCAAGAGGATGAATAGTAGTATTAAAAGTAGCCGCTGCAGAATTACTACAGATTATACGTGAGGGTTACGGAAAAATCATGTTGGCATTCGTGTGAAAATATGGAGATGACCACTGACGGTAATTATATAGTATGCAGTTGAAGAGACGATGTCAGAAAATAGGAGAGACGCTTCAATAGCGAAGGAGTTTGCATTCGATATCGAGTGATTAGTGCATCTCGCCCACTACAACATGATGAGTGAATAAACAGAATGGATGAAGAACGACCCTTCACCGATGGAATACGTGCACTAACAAACAAGATCATCTAACCAGCAATCAAAGTATACGAGGTGTGGAATTGGAAAGGTTAGTCGCAAATCAGTAACACCAAACTTTCAAAATATTTACGATCAACAAGATTCCGGTTTGGAAATAATAACATCAGCTGTTAAATTTGGGACGACATACTACATCTCGAAAAAATGCTGGAAAAATAAGGCGCAAGGGACCCGAACACCACCACCGATAAAGTATTCTACATTTTCCGACAAGGTATTCTATTATTCATTATGAAAAATTCGACATCGCATTATGAAAAATTCGCTATCGGATCCGAAAGCGGATTTTGCTATTATGAGACTAAAGACGACACGAAATTGGATTTTCCGAAAATCGAATGTCAAAATCCGACTGCTGTTTAGTAAACGAATTTCATTTTGTGTTATCGAAATTTTGTAATTTCAAGTGAATTGCAAAAATTCGACCCAACAATTTCATAATACGAAAATTCGCATCGGATCGGATTTTTCGATAACGGAAAAAACCGAAATCGGATTATTTTATCGAGTGGTTATAATGATCTGCGGTGAATATGAATAACACAACAGGAGTAACACTAACTACGATAATTTTTTGGCAACAATCTAAAACTTCTAGGAGGTCTAAATTATCGTGAATGTTTACAAACACGACTAAAAAAAATTGTAATTAACGAGCTCAATGGACGAAGCGTAACAAAACACATCGCATGAAAAAAAATGGAAAGTTCGCGAAATGTAGATATGTAAACAGTTGATAGAAATTTCAACAATGATTGACGTTGTATACATAGGTGTAAACATTTGAATTACAGAAGACAGTTCAGTTTCGAATTAAGGCAAGTGCTAATAAGTGAAATAAAGTATTTAATGATATTGGCAAGTGCTAATAGTGAAATAAAGTGTTTAAGTAATAGTGTTCAGACTAACTATGAAAAATAAATGTTGTAAAAATTACTTGTGGGTTTTATTGTGAAATAAAATTGATAAGTGTAAGAATTATAGGTTTTGAGCTTTATACTCATCCAGTAATCGAACCGAAAGTATTTAATTGAAAATCGGCAAAATCGTAACACAATATTTTTATTTAAAATAAAATAAATTTTAGAAATTATAACATTTAAAACTATGTATATAAAAAATGATATCTGTATTAATATGTTATTTAATTATTTATATAACTTTATTTAATCTAGATAGTTATTGTGTTGTCCTTATTTAATAAATTGTTTATTTTAATATATAATTATATTTAAATTGCTAAATGTAAGAATCCTGTATAGGTTCTAATAACTATTCGCTTGGTTAGCTTAGCCGTGCAGGTTTGGATAGTGCCAAGTGTTGCTTTGGTTCAGCTTTTGTTTAAATTTCAACTTGTATTTTTTTGAGGGCGATTGCAAAAATTATTTTTTTCTACTGTATCTTTGGAATGTTGTGTGTTTATTGGTCAAAGCGGTAGATTTCTTCGACAATCTTTATTATATCGATGGCCAATACTTTTGGGCTGTCAAAAAATTTTACCTATAAAGATTTGATTGTTCAATATTGCTGGTTTTAGGATGACATTTTGGTACTTTATCCGTTAGTTAAATTTTGTATTTAACTGTTTAATTACTGACATACTTTCTAATTTAAGTTTAAAATCTCATTCCGAAAATCTAATCTAATTATTTTTATAAATTTACTTAAACATATTTCAATTTTTCTTTAATTTTAAAATTAAGTGGCCAGAATATTGATGTCTAGCTTGTTTATTGCAAATTCGATTTGACATATTATGCTGATTGATACATAAGGTAAATTGTCGTTTAATGATTATTGGTTAAGTTTGTTAACGAACCGGCTTAAATTGTTCTGGATTTAATTCTACCTACTCACTTGTATAAATCTTATTTAAGTAATCACTTGTATAAATCTTATTTTATATTTCTATAAAAAAGAGACTCATAAATAATTTGGTTTTATTTATATAAATATAAATGTATAATATTTTTTTAGTATTTTTAGTAACATGTTGGATAGGATGCTTAACCAGCGGCCTGGATCAGGATGCTTATTTATGTTTTTCAATTAAATGCTTTGGCTGCATAAATTAAACGTGTACAAACGTGCTTTTGTGATTTATTAGATTAAATCGTAGTATGATATGTAAGGAATTTACTGTACGAATGTTTGTTCCAAAATCTAAAAACGAACATAAAGTTAGAATACATAATGGACTGAAATGAATCCTTAAGATAGCTAAAAATAGCTACAGAACTATTTATTTATTTTAATAGTATTCCTTAAAATCGAATTAATAGTGAGATGATTAGATCATCATAATGCACATGCAATGATTTCTGATCATCGCGAATATAAATTACCTCTCGCGTTAAATGGCGATGGATTAAGAAGAAGGGACACATCTTAAATAGAGCATAAGATGAGATGAACCGAGGATATAATATAAATAAAGTATTCAAGTTTATCTGTTTAGAAATACGAAATATAAATATGATGAAACTAGAAGTATCATAACCTAATCACAACTAACATACTAATAATAACTAAAAATCTATGGCTTAAAGGCCGTAAACGGCCCTTATCGCGTCTCAACTGAGACCTTACGAACCAGTTTTTAACGTTTGGTGCACATTGTAGGTGGTTAGCCCAACGAATGTTTTTACACACAAACGCGTTTTTATGTCATCCGGTTGCATGTTAAGTTTTGGTCAACGGCGGAAATCGAACTCGAGACCGCGGCGTGATGAGAAACCCTTAACCATTAAACTACATCCGACGACTAATAATAACTAACAAACTCAATTCTCTAAGATTAATGAATCATAACCTAATTCATGCAAAAAATTGTTTTATTGCTGGAAAATTCCGTTTGTACAACATTTAACTTAGTGAACCACCTCCTTGATTAATGTAAGAAAGTACAATTAATTTAAAGGTATACAAATTCATTATTTAATACAAGTCACCAATGCCGCAAATATAAACTAACCAGATAATTATGTTATCCAGATATTGTGTCACAACTTGATTTTTTAGAATACCCGTATTTTCCATTCCGTTGTAGGAATTCGATTTCATTTAAAGAGATGTAGCTTAATTGTTAAGAGAGTTTCTCATCACGCCGCGGTATCGAGTTCGATTCCCGCCGTTGCCAAAAGATTTACATGCAACCGAATGACATAAAAACGCGTTTGTGTGTAAAAACATTCGTTGGGATTAACCACCTACTTACAATGTAATGTGCACCAATCGTTAATAGGTTCGTTAAGGTGTCTCAGTTGAGAAACGCGGTAAGGGCCGTTTACGGCCTTCTAAGCCATAGATTATTTATTTATAACTATTGAAAATTTCAAACTTGTCAGTGTTAGTCGTCACACTGAGTGGACGTGTTTTTTCCCACTCGGTGTTTAATTAAATTAAATAAATTCGTTTGTGTGTGTTTGTGGCTTAATTTTTTTAATCTCAGATGAGTATCGTTATTATATTATATTATATTTTACTATATTTTATATTAAATTACATTATATTATATATTGCATTATATATTTATATATATATATATATCGTATTTGTGTGTGTCAGTTTGTATCGTGTATACATTGCCAGTGTATTGGTATTGGTATATAGTTATATACATCAATTTCAATATACACACACAATTTTCCGTTGCAAACGATTGAATGCGACACGTGTGTTTTTGTTTTGTTTCGTTTGACGAGCCAATCCCATAATTCGATCTTCATATTGTTACGATTTCGCCGAGTGGTTATTCTAATAATTTTATCCGGTTCGATCACTGGATTGTGAATATAAACTCGCAAAGATTAATTTTTACAATAAATTTATTTCCCAATAAATTCCACAATTATTTCACAAATAATTCACTAATATTGATTTCCACTATTATTTTACACAATATTTATCACTACTATTATTTTAACACTTTTATTTCACTTTTTATCACTTCCCGATATTAATACTTCGTAATTCAAAATTGAACTGTTTTGTAACTCAAATTTCTACACGTATGTATACGACACAAATACTTGGAACATTTCATTATTTTGCTTCTCTACACTTCGCGAATGTTCTTCTCGTCGTATTTTGTTCGCTCCGCCTATTTCATTATTTATTTTTATTTTGTTCGTATGTGTAAACATTTGGTTACAGGGTAATCCCTATTGCTATAATTTTCTTCTTTATTATCACAGGTGACATCTGTGATTCTTGACAATATATTTCCCTTCCGTCAGGATGATTTTTTTAAATTTTTTTTTATGTGTCATAATGTATATTGTTACGATTTCGCCGAGTGGTTATTCAAATAATGTTATCCGGTTCGATCACTGGATTGTGAATATTAAACTCGCAAAGATTAAATTTTAACTAAATTTATTTCCCACAAAAATTACACAAATATTTCACAAATAATTCATTAATATTTATTTTTACTACTATTTTACACAATATTTATCACTACTATTATTTTAACACTTCACTTTTTATCACTTCCCGATATTAACACTTCGAAATTCAAAATTGAACTATCTCGTAACTCAAATGTCTACACCTAATATATGACGCAAATACTTGTAGATCATTCCATTAGTTTTCATCTCTACACTTCGCGAATGTTCTTCTCGTCGTATTTTGTTCGCTCCGCCTATTTCATTATTTATTTTTATTTTGTTCGTATGTGTAAACATTTGGTTACAGGGTAATCCCTATTGCTATAATTTTCTTCTTTATTATCACAGGTGACATCTGTGATTCGTGACACTACCCTCCGCCCAAACCTGTTCGTCCCGAACAGGGTCTAGACCTCTTCCTCTATAGAACGCCAGTCGGTCCAGGTGTACAACCTTGGGTTTTCCTCGTACTCCTCTTTGTATCCTATAGATCACATCATTTATTCTTGTTATGACCTTGTACGGTCCCTCCCATCCAGGTTGTAATTTTTGCGATAACCCTTTCTTACGTTGTGGGTTGTGAAGCCATACCAATTGACCCTCGTCAAATCCTTTATTGTTTGCTCGTACATCATACCGAGCCTTTGTTTTATCACTTGACAATTTGATTCTCTCTCTGACAAATTCGTGTATGTTGTTGATCTCCTCTTTCAAGTTGTCCACATATGCTTGTCCACATTTAGCTGATGATGGAACCGCTCCGAATTTGAGATCGCCTGGTAGTCTTAAATTGTTGCCAAAAAGTATTTTCGCTGGTGTTACTCCTGTTGTGTTATGCACCGCCGATCGATAAGCCATTAAGAACAATGGAATACCTTGATCCCAATTCCGCTGGTTTTTATCCACTGTTTTGGCTATAAACTCCTCCAATGTGGCATTGAAACGCTCCACCATGCCATCAGACTGTGGGTGGAAAGGTGTTGTCCGCGTTTTATTAATTCCCAGTAACTGGCACATCTCCTGGAAGACAACCGATTCAAAGTTCCGCCCTTGGTCGGAATGTAGTTCCATTGGTACACCATAACGGCTTATCCAATTGTATACCACTGCATTGGCGATTGTGGTTGTTTCCTGATTTGGAATCGGGTATACCTCTGGCCACTTACTGAAGTAGTCCATAACTACCAAAACATATTTGTTGCCACTATCGCTGGTTGGAAATGGTCCTGCAACATCTATGGCAATCCTCTCAAAGGTGCTCCCACTTTTTATTGTTGTATCGCTCCACGGCTGTTCTTTGCCGGTCCTTTCACGGCCATACATTGGTCACACTTTTAACACCATTCAGCCACTGCCTGTCTACATCCTGCCCAGTAGAACCTTTCACGTACCTTGGCTAACGTTTTGTTAATTCCTAGGTGGCCTCCGCTTGTTCCTCCGTGGTATTCCTCCAATATTTCCGCCATCCTGATCCTCAGTACTACTACCAACGATTGCTTTGTCTTGCCTTCGGAGCTCTCCCATGTTCGCTTTAAGCAGCCGTCTTCCATGGTTAAACTATCCCATTGGGCCCAATAAGCTTTGATAATTGGGCCTTTATCCGCAATATCACTCCATGTGGGATGATGTTCTTCCTCCATGAATTTGATAATTACTGCCAAATCTGAATCCTCTCGTTGCTCTTTGGAGATAACATCATTGGACCATTCATTAGTCGGCAACACTTTGCTTTCCACCCGACCACAATGTTTACAATCCACTCTACATGGCCGTCTTGACAACGCATCCGCATTTCCATGAGCGCTTCCTTTCCGATGTTGGATTTTGTAAACAAAACTCCCCAATCGTTCTATCCACCGTGCTACTTGTCCTTCGAGATTTTAAAACTGAAGTAGCCATGTCAAGGCGCCATGATCCGTTCTTAATAGAAATGATTGGCCATAGAGGTATTTCCGGAAATGTTCCACACATTTCACTATGGCCAACAATTCTCTTCTTGTTACACAGTAGTTCCGTTCTGGCTTCGATAAGATCTTTGAATAATATGCGATGACAGGATCCTGTCCATCGATTTTCTGTGACAACACACCTCCCAAGCCATAATTGCTTGCATCCGTATTCAAAATAAAACGTTTATTCGGAACCGGATACGAAAGCTATGGTGCTGTACATAATCGCTGCTTCAGTTCATTGAACGCTTCCTCGTGTTCATCACTCCATTGGAACGGCTTGTTCTTCTGTGTCAGCTCGTGTAAACTCCTTGCGATGTTGGCAAATCCTGGCACAAATCGTCGATAATATGTGCATAGTCCGATGAAACTTCTTAGTTCATGTAAATTCTGTGGTCTTGGCCAATCCTTTACGGCGGAGATTTTGTCTTCATCTGTATGAATGCCGCTTGTTGTTATTTTGTGTCCCAAATATTTGACTTCGTCCCGGAACAATACACATTTCTTCGGACTTAACTTCAATCCAGCTGCTTGGATTCTTTCGAATACTTCCTCTAGATTACGTAGGTGCTCGTTGAAGTCCTTTCTCATAACGATGATGTCGTCCAAATAAACCAGGCATGTTTTCCAGTGGAGTCCTTTTAGTACGCGTTCCATTAGCCGTTCGAAAGTCGCAGGGGCGTTACAAAGTCCAAATGGCATGACATTGAATTGCCATAATCCATTGCCCACACTGAACGCTGTCTTTTCCTTATCCTCGTCTGCGACTTCCACTTGCCAATAACCGCTCTGCAAATCCAATGTTGAAAACTTCCGTACTCTTGCCAATGTATCCAGTGTATCGTCGATCCTTGGTAATGGGTTCCTTGGTAATTAACTTCTTGGTAACTGTGTTGAGCTTCCGATAATCAACGCAGAATCGCATGCTTCCATCCTTCTTTTTCACCATTACTACTGGTGAACTCCATGGACTCGTTGACTGCACAATTACTCTCGATGTTTGCATATAAGTTACCATCTTATCCACTTCTGCTTGTTTAGCCAATGGTAATCTTCTTGGCGCTTGTCGAATAGGTGTTGATGTTCCTGTGTCGATCCGGTGTTTAACCATATTTGTTCTGCCATTATCTTCCGGTGCACCACAGAAAATGGACATATATTTTTGAAGCAACTCCTTTGCTGCTTGTTTTTCTTTTGGCGTTAATTGTTCCGTCCATTTCTGTGTTAGTTCCTCCGTTATTTTCCGTTGTCGTTGGTCCTGGGCCTTTACACACGGATTCGCCTCCTCGCATTTTATAATCGTGGATACTTCCTCACCTCGGCCGATGATAGTTCCTTTTTTAATTGTTTTGGTCACATCCGATAAATTAAGAGCCTGTATCGGAATTCTAAAGTCACAATCCAGCTTAACCAAAGCATTCCCAATGATAATTTCTTTGGTTTGTATCTCGTTACTGTTGGCTTCCACAACCCACAACCCTTGTGTTCCAGGACCTGCATCCAATTTCCCCCAAACAACCGTTTCCGAGTGTGGTGGTAGCTTCGTCTGATGATCCAATGTTATCCTCCTTACGATTGGCACCTTCCCGTTGTTCAGTTGCAAAGGCAGTTCGACATTACCGTAGCTCAATGTTCCCCGTCCGACATCCAATACGATCCATTTCGCTTCATGAAGTCCATTCCCAGGATGACCTCATCCACAATATCCGCAACCAGAACTTCATGTTGAAAACTGTTGTTACCGATTCGTATTGTAACCTCCTTCTTTCCTTTAATGGCTGCACTGTCGCCTGTCGCCGTTTGTAACTAGACCCGATCCATTCTCCGAACTCCATTCGTGATAAAATCCGGCCGCACAATCGTTCTCGTTGCTCCAGTGTCGAATGTTATCAAACTGGGTCGTCCCACTACTTCGCCTCGCACCATCAAGCTATCACCACCTTTTACCAATCTGGAAATGGGGATGAAGGTTATGGAGCATTTGGTTGCGGGAGTCAGCTTTTGCTCCTCAAAGCTGTTTGGCCTTTGTTTGGCCTTTGTTGTTGTTTGGCGTTCTTCCTCGGCTGGTATTTTTCGTTCCTCCGGTGGCCTTCGGTACATCGGCAATGGTGTTCTCGCCCGTTTGCGCTGTATCTCCCAGCATTCCCTTGAGATGTGTCCTATTTTGACACAAACCCAACATCTGATTTTACTAGTTCCATCCCTGAATCTCGTTGTCCGCCAGTTATCTGCTGGTCTGATGTTATTGCCCTGTTTGTGACTGATTGCTGGTTCCACTTCCACACGACGTACCTTGACTGCTGGTTTGATGATGTTGTTTGCAGTCTCGTTGGTTAATGCACACGCGATGGTTTCCGCAAACGTTGCTTTTGGAGACAATACGACTGCACGTCTCGTATCGGGATCCCGTATACCATCGGTGAAAGCGTCTATCTTGATCCGCTCTGTGTATTCACTCGCCATGTTGTAGTGGGCGAGGTGCACTAACCGCTCTATATCAGCCGCATACTCCTGGAGCGTCTCTCCAATCCGCTGACATCGTCTCTTCAACTCCATACGATGTAGCTCCCGTCGGTGGTCATCTCCGTATTTGCGCTCCAGAGCCAACATGATTTTGCCGTAATCCTCTCGTTCGTATTCCGGCACGATTTGTAGGAGCTCCGCAGTACTGCCTTTTAGCGCCACAATTAATGCTGCCACTCGGTCCTTTTCACACCTACCATTCGTGGTAGCCGCCATTTCAAACTGAAGTTTGAAAATATTGAATGGCGTGGTTCCGTCGAACGTTGGTGGCTTCAATTTAATCGAGCTGGTTGGTCGGGCAATTTGAGCACTGCCGTTAGTTTTGAGATCCATGATTTCCCTCTCGAGTTTCAGGAATCGTTGATCTGTCACCTCAGATTGCTGAAGACTGCGAGATTCAAACCCCTCCAGTTTACGCTCCATTTCTATTTTCACTGTGTCAACTTTTGTGTTCAACGTAACGGAAAGCTCGCGAAACTTCTCGTTGACACATTTTTCTTGCTGCTTCAACCGTTCGATGATGCTCTTTTGTCCTGTTTTCATGCTTTCTTGATCGGCACGCATCTGCTTCTCCAATCTTTCTTAACCGCTTGTTATATCAATTTTGAGCCCACCGATCATCTGTTCCTACTTGGCTATCATTTGTTGCATAACAGCCATTAATTGCCCCATTCGAAACTTCCAGATGTTGTTGGAGTAGTTTCTTTAACGACAACATTCTGGTATTCCGCTCTGGTTGTTGACTCTGCAATCGCTTGCACCTCGGTTGAATCCGGTGCCCCAAAATTAAACTCATGTTGATCTGGGTCAACATTATCATCCAATAGAGCTGTACGGAGTCTCAACTGCAACTCATTTCGGTTGCCCGTAGTTGGTAGATTCCGTAGCCTCAACTCCTTCTTCAAATCTGCCACTTTTAAGTCCAATAATTTCATTTTGGATATTCACAATCTCACCGCTGTCACCAATTGTTACGATTTCGCCGAGTGGTTATTCAAATAATGTTATCCGGTTCGATCACTGGATTGTGAATATTAAACTCGCAAAGATTAAATTTTAACTAAATTTATTTCCCACAAAAATTACACAAATACTTCACAAATAATTCATTAATATTTATTTTTACTATTATTTTACACAATATTTATCACTACTATTATTTTAACACTTCACTTTTTATCACTTCCCGATATTAACACTTCGAAATTCAAAATTGAACTATCTCGTAACTCAAATGTCTACACCTATTATACGACACAAATACTTGTAGAACATTCCATTATTTTTCATCCCTACACTTCGCGAATGTTCTTCTCGTAGTATTTGGTTCGCTCCGCCTATTTCATTATTTATTTTTATTTTGTTCGTATGTGTAAACATTTGGTTACGGGGTAATCCCTACTGCTATAATTTTCTTCTTTATTATCACAGGTGACATCTGTGATTCGTGACACTACCCTCCGCCCAAACCTGTTCGTCCCGAACAGGATCCAGACCTCTTCCTCTATAGAACGCCAGTCGTTCCAGGTGTACAACCTTGGGTTTTCCTCGTACTCATCTTTGAACCCTATATATCACATCATTTATTTTTGTTATGACCTTGTACGGTCCCTCCCATCCAGGTTGTAATTTTTGCGATAACCCTTTCTTACGTTGTGGGTTGTGAAGCCATACCAATTGACCTTCGTCAAATCCTTTATTGTTCATTGCTCGTACATCATACCGAGCCTTTGTTTTATCACTTGACAATTTGATTCTCTCTCTGACAAATCCATGTATGTTGTTGATCTCATCTTTCAAGTTGTCCACATATGCTTGTCCACATTTGGCTGATGATGGAACCGCTCCAAATTTGAGATCACCTGGCAGTCTTAAATTGTTGCCGAAAAGTATTTTCGCTGGTGTTACTCCTGTTGTGTTATGCACCGCAGATCGATAGGCCATTAAGAACAATGGAATGCCATGATCCCAATTCACCTGGTTTTTATCCACTGAACAAGAAAAAATGTTAACTGGAAAGCAACAAATTCTGGAACGAATGGAGCAACTGGAAAAGTTTCAACACGATTTAATGGAGGATGTCAATGAAAAATTGGATACAGTTAAAAAGAAAATGGGAGAACAAATCGTGGTGACCGATCAACGATTCCAGAAACTGGAGAAAGAACTGATGGATTTAAAAACCAACGGCAGCGCTCCAATTGCTCGACCAACCAGCTCAATAAAATTGAAGCCACCAACATTCGACGGAACCACACCATTCAACATCTTCAAACTCCAGTTTGAAATGGCGGCCACAAGGAATGGTTGGTGTGAAGAGGATCGGGTAGCAGCATTAATTGTGGCTTTAAAGGGAAGTGCTGCGGAGCTCCTACAAATCGTGCCGGAATACGAACGGGAGGGTTACGGCAAAATCATGTTGGTTCTGGAGCGCAAATACGGAGGTGACCATCGACGGGAGCTACATCGAATGGAGTTGAAGGAACGATGTCAGCGGGTTGGAGAGCCGCTCCAGGAGTATGCGGCTGATATAGAGCGGTTAGTGCACCTCGCCCACTACAACATGGCGAGTGAATACACAGAGCGGATCAAGATCGACGCTTTCACCGATGGTAAACGTGATCCGGATACGAGACGTGCAGTTGTATTGTCTCCAAAGGCAACGTTTGCGGAAACCATCGCGTGTGCACTAACCAACGAGACTGCAAACAACATTATCAAACCAGCAGTCAAGGTACGTCGTGTGGAAGTGGAACCAGCAATCAGTCACAAACAGGGCAATAACATCAAACCAGCAGATAACTGGCGGACAACGAAATTCCGGGATGGAACTAGTAAAATCAGATGTTGGGTTTGTGACAAAATAGGACACATCTCAAGGGAATGCTGGGAGATAAAGCGCAAACGGACGAGAACACCATCGCCGATGTACCGAAGGCCACCAGAGGAACGAAAAATACCAACCGAGGAGGAATGCCAAACAACAACAAAGGCGTTAAACGAGTAAGAGTCAGCTTTGAGGAGAAAAAGCTGACTCCCACAACCAAATTCTCCATAACTTTCATCCCCATTTCCAGATTGGCAAAAGGTGGTGATAGCTTGATGGTGCGAGGCGAAGTAGAGGAACGATCCAGTATGATAACGTTGGACACTGGAGCAACGAGAACGATTGTGCGGCCGGATTTTATCACGAATGAAGTTCGGAGAATGGAAGGGTTCAAGTTACAAACGGCGACAGGCGATAGTGCGACTATCAAAGGAAAGAAGCAGGTTACAATACGAATCGGGAACAACAGTTTTCGACATGAAGTTCTGGTTGCGGATATTGTGGATGAGGTCATCCTGGGAATGGACTTCATGAAACGAAATGGATTCGTATTGGATGTCGGACGGGGAACATTGAACTACGGTAATGTCGAACTGCCTTTGCAACTGAACAACGGGAAGCAGCCAGTCGTTAGAAGGATAACATTGGATCATCGGACGAAGCTACCACCACACTCGGAAACGGTTGTTTGGGGGAAATTGGATGGAGGTCCTGGAACCCAAAGGTTGTGGGTTGTGGAAGCCAACAGTGATGAGATACAAACCAAAGAAATTATCATTGGTAAAGTTTTGGTTAAACCGCATTGTGACTTTAGAGTTCCGATACGGGCTCTTAATTTATCGGATGTGACAAAAACAATCAAAAAGGGAACTGTCCACTGGAAAACATGCCTAGTATATTTGGACGACATCATTGTTATGGGAAAGGAAAGAGAAAGTATTTCTCTTTCCTTTCCCATAACAAAACTAGAGGAAGTATTTGAAAGAATCCAAGCAGCAGGATTGAAGTTAAGTCCAAAGAAATGCGTATTGTTCCGGGATGAACTCAAATATTTGGGACACAAAATAATAACAAGCGGCATTCATACAGATGAAGACAAGATCTCCGCCGTAAAGGATTGGCCAAGACCGCAGAATTTACATGAACTAAGAAGTTTCATCGGACTATGCACATATTATCGACGATTTGTGCCAGGATTTGCCAACATCGCAAGGAGTTTACACGAGCTGACACAGAATAACAAGCCGTTCTAATGGAGTGATGAACACGAGGAAGCGTTCAACGAACTGAAGCAACGATTATGCACAGCACCATTGCTTTCGTATCCGGTTCCGAATAAACGTTTTATTTTGGATACGGATGCAAACAATTATGGCTTGGGAGGAGTGTTGTCACAGGAAATCGATGGACAGGAACGTGTCATCGCATATTATTCAAAGATCTTATCGAAGCCAGAACGGAACTACTGTGTAACAAGAAGAGAATTGTTGGCCATAGTGAAATGTGTGGAACATTTCCGGAAATATCTCTATGGCCAATCATTTCTATTAAGAACGGATCATGGCGCCTTGACATGGCTCCTTCAATTTAAAAATCCCGAAGAACAAGTAGCACGGTGGATTGAGCGATTGGGGCGTTTTGTTTACGAAATCCAACATCGGAGGGGAAGCGCTCATGGAAATGCGGATGCATTGTTAAGACGGCCATGTCGAGTAGATTATAAATATTGCGGTCGGGTAGAAAACAAGAAAAACATCGTCGACATCAGACTAATGAAAGTGTTGCCGACTAATGAATTGACTAAGGATGTTATCTCCAAAGAGCAACGGGAGGATCCAGATTTGGCGGTGATTATCAAATTCATGGAGGAAGAACGTCGTTCCACATTAAGTGACATTGCGGATAAAGGCCCAACTATCAAGGCTTATTGGACCCAATGGGATAGTTTAACCATAGAAGACGGATGCTTAAAGTGAACATGGGAAAGCTCCGATGGCAAAACAAAGCAATCGCTAGTGGTAGTACCGAAGATCAGGACGGCAGAAATACCATGGAGGAACAAGCGGAGGCCACCTAGGTATTAACAAAACGTTAGCCAAGGTACGTGAAAGGTTCTACTGGGCAGGATGTAGACAGGCAGTGGCTGAATGGTGTCAAAAGTGTGACCAATGTATGGCAGTGAAAGGACCGGCAAATAAGAGCCGTGGAGCGATACAACAATATAATGTGGGAGCACCTTTGAGAGGATTGCCATAGATGTTGCAGGACCATTTCCAACCAGCGATAGTGGCAACAAATATGTATTGGTTGTACTGGACTACTTCAGTAAGTGGCCAGAGGTATACCCGATTCCAAATCAGGAAACAACCACAATCGCCAATGCAGTGGTATCCAATTGGATAAGCCGTTATCGGGTACGAATGGAACTACATTCCGACCAAGGGCGGAACTTTGAATCGGTTGTCTTCCAGGAGATGTGTCAGTTACTGGGAATTAATAAAACGCGGACAACACCTTTCCACCCACAGTCTGATGGCATGGTGGAGCGTTTCAATGCCACATTGGAAGAGTTCGTAGCCAAAACAGTGGATAAAAACCAGCGAAATTGGGATCAAGGTATTCCCTTGTTCTTAATGGCCTATCGATCGGCGGTGCATAACACAACAGGAGTAACACCAGCGACAATACTTTTCGCCAACAATTTAAGACTGCCAGGCGATCTCAAATTTGGAGCGGTTCCATCATCAGCTAAATGTGAACAAGCATATGTGGACAACTTGAAAGAGGAGATCAACAACATACACGGATTTGTCAGAGAGAAAATCAAATTGTCAAGTGATAAAACAAAGGCTCGTTATGATGTACGAGCGAACAATAAAGGATTTGACGAGGGTCAATTGGTATGGCTTCACAACCCACAACGTAAGAAAGGGTTATCGCAGAAATTTCAACCTGGATGGGAGGGACCGTACAAGGTCATAACAAGAATAAATGATGTGATCTATAGGATCCAAAGATGAGCACGAGGAAAACCCAAGATTGTACACCTGGACAGACTGGCGTTCTATAGAGGGAGAGGTCTAGATCCTGTTCGGGACGAACAGGTTTGGGCGGAGGGTAGTGTCACGAATCACAGATGTCACCTGTGATAATAAAGAAGAAAATTATAGCAGTAGGGATTACTCTGTAACCAAATGTTTACACATACGAACAAAATAAAAATAAATAATGAAATAGGCGGAGCGAACCAAATACGACGAGAAGAACATTCGCGAAGTGTAGAGATGAACAATAATGGAATGATCTACAAGTATTTGTGTCGTATAAATAGGTGTAGACATTTGAGTTACGGAACAGTTCAATTTTGAATTTCGAAGTGTTAATATCGGGAAGTGATAAAAAGTGAAAGTAAAGTGTTAAAATAATAGTAGTGATAATTATTGTGTGAAATAATAGTTAAAATAAATATTTGTGAATTATTTGTGTAATTTTGGAGGGAAATAAATTTAATTGTAATTTAATCGAACCGGATAAATTATTTGATTAACCACTCAGTGAAATCGTAACAATATAAATGCATACAGTGCGTTACATATTATTACTGGTTTTTGGTTTTGCTATTTGATGGGTTTGCATGTAATGTTCTTATATTTAATTATTGTATGACAATTTAAATTTATTTTTTGGCTGTAATGACAGTTTTTATATGACCAGGAAAGTGCAGTTGACTTGTATGTGGAGGGTGTGGAGCGGAGGCACTTTGAGGTGAAGTGGATTGGCATATATATATTTGTTGGTTGTGGATGGATTTTGGCACGAGTGGTTCAGTTGTGGGCGTTTGAATTGTGGGTGTATTCGGGACATTTTCAGTAGCGGGACGTTTACCTGTATAGTGGGACATTGATCTGGATTGGAGGTGTGGACTTGGTTCAGTTGATTTTTGACGGCTCTTTGTCTGAGTACTTCATGCTGTTATGGTGGATCTTCTGGTTTCCAATGGTTTTTATTCGTGTTTTAAGTTTCATATGTAAGCGTTGGTTGATGTTCTGGTTTCCAGTGGATTTTACTCGTATTTGAAGTTTCATATGTAAGCGAGGGTTTTCGGCCTTTCCGTGGTTGGATTGATTTTTATGTTTGTCCTAGGTGGGTTTAGTTTTGGAAGCTTCCTTTCAGCTGCAGAGGTACTGAGGGGTGCGGAGCGAATTGATGGTGTGTAGTTCCAGGTATCGATAGAGGTTGCTTCAACCAACATATTCTTGTTCGGTTTCGGCTCGGTCCGAAGTCTGGTGGAGTCCTCCGAAACTAGCAACGGTATTGGAACTATTAGAATGTTTGGGTGTCGGCGGGATTGTGACAGTTTTGCAGTGGTGGTTTGGAAGCATTCAATTTTGTAGAGTGTCGGGAGGTTTTGATGTTTTGACTGGATTTTTGGAAGATTTCGCCCGTTTCTGGAGTGGGCTGGGATTGTGCAGGAGTGGCTTAGACGAAGCGGTTTTTTTAGGTATTTGCAGCTGCATGCTGATGATTTGTTGTTTGCCTCATGGTACTGCTGTGGTAGGGGGGGGGGGAGGGGGGAGGGGGCGAGGGGGAGGGAGGTTTCGTGGCTGGATGTGGTTGGGATGGAATTGATGGTTGAGCTAGTTGCGGTGGCAGTTGGGAGCCTTTGTTGGCATGTGGGGTTCTGGACGCGACTGGGATTTGTTGGGAGCCGGAGAATTCGCTGGAATGTGGGGTGTTTGGATGGATTTCGGTTTGTTGGCTGTCGGTTGAGATAGGTCTGCACTTTTTATTTTTGTGAAGGATGGTGTCCCGTTGTTGAGGGTGGTTTGAATTAGTTTGTAGTTTGGATGCTTATAATCGGGTTCTCGCGTTAGAGTTTGCTACTAATAGATGTAAGTTTGGTTGAGTTTGGATCGTGTCTGGTTTGCTTGAATGGGGTTCGCTCCGGGGGGTGTTGATTTCCTCCACTTTTGGAGTGCTTCTGTTCTATACTTTCTGCATGTATGTGGCATCCCTGCCTGTGTGTCGTGCATGAGTGCCTGTGGGTTGTCCATGCGTTTTTTCAATTTATTAAGTTTCGTATTAAGTTTCGTATCGTATTTGGATTTAATGGTGCTTTTTGAAGTCGATATCAGTTGTTCTTTTTTGATTAATGAACGGTAAAGGTCGGGGCGGATCTACTACGTTTGTAGTAGAGTGGCATCCCTGATCATGACCATTAAATAAAAATAATAATAATTTATGGAAAAGGTTTGTTTTTAAGTAGTTATATAAGTGTAAATATGATTTATATAAGTGTAAATATGATTATAGTTACTAATTATGTAGTAAGAATTTTTTTTTCTTCTGTGACTTAATCTCTTTTCCTTATGACCTTAAGTGTTGAAATGTAATTAGCATAATTTTAGAATATAAGAAGCTTTCAGGCGTCTGTTATGATTCCCCCATGAACATATTCTAGAATTGTGGTAACATCATCGTTATGGTTGGCTGGTACTTAATCTATCATACTACTAATTAAATTAATTGTTACAGATGCCTGAACCAGAAGTTAATAAACTGAAGTTTAAATAAATAATAAAATTAATATTAATTAAGTAACAGATTACTGACCGTCTAACTAATAAATTTATTTCAGAATTTTGTATTATTGTTTTAATTTTAATAGGATATAGCTAAGTTTTAGGTTATAGCGAAACATAACAAACCTATAACGAATTGACAGTTTATTAGGTCGTCATAAAGTATGTATATCAAATGCTGTCGGGCCTCAAAATAAAAAAAAAGAAGAAAAAGGAGAAAAAAAAATACTTCCCCTCGCGTTAGATGGTGATGGATTTGGAAATATACGGATACAACTTTACAAACAGCATATGATGAGAAGACTCCATGATATTTAACCAAACTACTCCAGTTTCAACTGTCGAGGTAACACAAATACATATGATGAAATTAGAAATGTTAGATTGCAATAATAATCAATGTCTAAATTCATAGATCGTAAATGCGAAAATGATGTTGATTTACTAACAAATTATATTATTTTTCTTATTATGTAATAGGAAAATGGTTCTGTTGCGGACTGTCGCTCTAATCGTTTCTAAAACTAACTTTCATTTTCTTAAAACCTTCAGTGTTGTAGTTTGATTTGCATAATTGCTGCATATTTTTGGAATGTAAGTTTTCAGATGTCTATTTAGATTCTTTGATAAGCATGTTCCAGAATTATGGTAACATTATCGTAATGGTTGGCTGGTACTGGATTTATCATACCATATTAATTAAACTAATTGTTTCAGATTCCTAAGCCATAAGTTAATAAATTTTGTTTCAGAGTTTTGTATTTTTGTATTAATAAGGTTAGGTGTGCGGACTGGAGTTGAAATAAATAATAAAATTAATTAATTACTTAAGTTACAGATTCCTGAGCAACTTACTAATAAATTTATTTTAGAATTTGTTTTAGTTTAATCAAAATACAGCAGAGCAGATAGGTGTTGCGGGCTGGAGAATGCTGATTGGCGATTGCAGATTAGTAGATTAGAATTGTGATTGTCTATTAACAGTAGTTTAGTAACGATTTGCCAGGTGTCTGTAACCGGGTCGTTCTCTCCTTACTAACATACCTTCCGGGAATCTTGTCTAGCGCTTGGTCCTACAGTCCTATCAATCAATCAATCAATCAACTAGTGAAAATTTCAAACTTGTGGCAATTTTCACACTTTACCTTGAAATTATATAAATCTCCGTAAGCACTATTTCAATAATGCGATTGCAATTATCCAATAATATATTTAATTATTTATTTGTAATTCACTATACATCCGTGATATTCACAAGAGTGATCCCAGGTTATATACTACCCAATTACTGGAACACGGAAAGATCATCAAACAGAAATCAAGATCATTCAACACGGTGGCGGGAAGCTGGACGACCTACAGATATGTAGGGTTGCTGCGAATAACCAAAAATAACGTAAAACCGAGAAATAACGTGCATAGCGAGAACAAGAAGATGATAAGCATCATTAGCACGCTTTATGGCTCAGTTATAAATAAGATGAACCTTTTGGAAAAGCAATGCCAAACTTCACCGATCAATAATGATGGGGAGAAAAATTTAGTTTGTCTACAAACGGTGATCAGGAAACAGGAACGGAGGGGGGCGACTAATGAAGATATACTTCTTGTGGAGCCCAGTAAAAGGAAGTTGTCCACGCCGCCTACGAATGATGAAAGTAGGCAAAGTAAGAAACGGAATACTAAGGCTGCTCCGCAGGGTAATCCACGGAGCGTCTCGAAGTTCGAATGTTGGAGGCCCTTATTAACAAGGAGAACGGAAATAAAAAGCAAAATACTACGACCTCTAGGTCGCATAATGAAGACATAAACACCACGAGATCGAATCAAGTGGAGGATGCGACAGTTGCTTCAGAATAAGAATGGCAGAAAGTAAAGGGGAAATAGGCGCCAAAAAACGAACACGAACGCGAAGAAAACGGATTCGCCCGGATGCGCCGCTAATAAAGAAGAGTGACGAAATCTCATTTGCCGATCTGCTGCGGAAAGTTAAGGTAGACCCGACGCTAAATACTCTTGGTAAAAGGGTATCAAACATACGTCAAACTCATGGTGGAGACCTATTGCTGGAGCTACAAACTACAGGAGATCAGTCGAAGACCGTCATGCTTGGAGAACAGTTAGCGAAAGTGATCGGGGGCAATGCGTCAGTTAAAACTTTGTCCCAGGGGGCGCTACTGGTGATCAAAGATATGGACGAGGTAACCACATCTGAAGAGGTGAAAGATGCCCTGAAAGCCCAGTTTGAAGGTGTAAAAGGTGCGTGTATTGTTAAATCACTCACAAAGGCTTACCGAGGAACGCAGACAGCGGTTGTTAGCCTCCCTAACACTATGGTTAGGAAAGTGTTACAAGAGGGTAAAGTTCGAATCGGCTGGGTTTCCTGTCGAATCCGGGAAAAAATAGACGTGACTAGATGCTTTAGATGTCTCGGTTATGGGCATCGGTCAGGGAACTGTAAAAGTGAAGCAGATAGGCACTTTGCTAAGACATGCCAAAAAAATCCAAAATGCATGCTATGCGTCGAAACGGCTAAAGGCTGTAGCAAACATGTAACTGGTAGCTTTAGATGTCCGGTTTATCAGAAAGCACTGCAAACAGAGCGTGGGAAATGAAAGTCATCCAAGTCAATCTTAACCACTGTGAGGCTGCCCAGGACCTGCTGCGGCATTCCGTGCAGGAGGTGGAAGCGGACGTTGTAATTGTATGTGAACAATATAGGAACCTTGGTAGACGGTGTTGCGCTTCAGATAGATCGAATCGAGCTGCTGTATGGGTTTGCGGTACCTACCCCTAACAGGAAATTGGTCGGAGTATTGTACCCGGATTTGTCAGAGCCAAAGTGAACGGCGTTCAGATTTATAGCTGCTACGCACCTCCTAGTGCATTAATTGAAGAATTTAAATTTTTTTTTGACCAATTAACGGATGATGCACGTAGCCACAACCCACTGCACATAGCCGGGGATTTTAATGCACGGGCCATAGAGTGGGGAAGCAGAGAAACTAATAATAGAGATACCGCATTGTTAGAAACCTTCGCATCACTACCGGTCGTATTAATGAATACAGGAAATACACCTACTTTCTGTAGAGGAAATACAACTTCGATAGTTGACCTAACGTTTATGAGCAACTGTCTTGCCGATGGAGGAGTAGCGTGGGGGGTGAGTAATCTATATACGCATAGTGATCATCAAGCTATTGTGTATGAACTGGCAGATAGTGGGCCCCAAATTTCAATAGTTAGACACAGGAAGAGAATAGGATGGAAGTCCACAGCGTTCGACGAGAACATCTTCCGTCTCATGATGGAGGATCTTACCCTATCTGGTACCGCAAATAACAAAGCAGTCCAGCTTATGAGACATATTTTAAGAGCCTGTGATGCATCAATGCCAAGAAGGATGGTGGATAGTTGTAGAAAACCGGTCTTCTGGTGGAGTGACGAGATTTCTGAATTGCGTAAAAAGTGTCTGAACGCAAGAAGGCGAAAACCCTTCCCTTCGACAACGATATTGTAAAGCTCGATCGGAGCTCAAGCATGCCATCAAACTAAGTAAGCGAAAGTGCTTTCGCGAACTGTGCGAGGAGGTCAACCGTGATCCCTGAGGTAGACCCTACCGATTGGTAATGAAAAAACTCAGAAGCAATTACGCCACTGCTCCCACATGCCCGGCAGTGCTATCTGACATAGTGAGTCACCTGTTCCCACGGCAAACCGATTGTGTATTAGAAGTATTAGGCAACGAGGAAGAGGATGTACCACCAGTTACTGAGGATGAGGTTCTGAAAGCATGTAACAGAATGGGTAACAATATGGACCCTGGCCCGGATAACTTCCGTGAATATGCTTGGGTATGCTTTAACCGTCGACCTCAACGCAATATTCGGTATTTCCTAGTAAATGGAAGGAACAGAGACTGGTATTGTTGCCAAAAGGAGACAAACCACCAGGTGAGCCGTCCTCCTGGCGTCCAGTCTGCCTGTTGGATACGGCAGGCAAAACCCTAGAGAGAGTTGTATGTGACCGGTTGCAAAAGGCTTTGCCAAGGCAGAAAACCTGGCAGAGCATCAGTATGGCTTTCGAAAGGCGCGTTCGACAGTGGATGCGATTAAAGAAGTTACAGATACGGCGCTGGAAGCAATATCCGGTTCTCGATGGCTACGTGGTACTAAGAAATACTGTGCGATAGTTACATTGGATGTGAGGAACGCATTCAACACGGTAAATTGGAGCTGCATATTTAACGCACTTACACGGATGAAGGTGCCAAAGTACCTGCTGAGACTAGTTTCCAGCTACTTTAGCCAGAGGATCTTGATCTATGATACTGAGGAGGGAAAGAAAACTTAAGATGTGACTGGTGGAGTTCCTCAAGGATCAGTGTTAGGTCCTACACTCTGGAACGTGATGTATGATGGTGTACTTCGATTGCCCATACCAAGTGATGCACGGGTGATTGGATTTGCGGACGACATCGCGATTGTAGCAGTCGCAAAACACAGAGAGGAGATTGTGGAGATCTGTAATAGGACGGTCAGACTGATTCAACAGTGGTTAAAATCTGCTGGGCTGCAACTAGCAGAACATAAAACAAAAGCTGTCCTTATTACTGGCAGGAAAGTCATGGAGAGCGTAACACTAGAAATTGGAGCCCAAAGAATTGTTAGCCAACCATCCATCAGATACATAGGGGTAACGATCGATTCCAGATTGTCATATAAGACACAACTCATTACCTCCAGTGAGCGAGCAACGAGAGTTGATGCGGCACTAGCACGAATAATGCCGAATACAAGAGGGGCGCGAATGAACAGCAGAGTTCTGCTCGCGAACGTCATTACATCTATAATGATGTATGGGGCACCAATCTGGGTCAATTCATTGGAGAAGGATTCTTATAGGCAAAGATTAGCATCAGTTCAGAGGCTAAGCGCTCTGAGAGTATTGTGCGCATTCCGGACGGTCTCGGAAGACGCTGCCTGTGTTCTTGCGGGAATGCTCCCAATAGATCTACTGGCCAAGGAGCACCAAACCACGTACTTGCGTCGTGGTCAAGGAACAAAAGCAGAGAATCAGCGATTAGCACGTTATGAGACGACCGCTGTATGGCAGAGAAGATGGAGTGAGTCGACGAACGGTAGATGGACCCATCGCCTGATCCTCTACATCGAGCCCTGGCTAAACAGGCGACACGGAGAAGTGGATTATCATCTTACGCAGTTCCTGACGGGTCATGGTTGCTTTAGATCATACCTGTTCAGATTCAAACATGAGGATTCATCAGATTGCCCTTTATACATCGGGGTAACGGAGAACGAATAGAGCACGTGGTATTCGAGTGCCTACGATTTACGGAGGAGCGAAGCAGTATCTGTGCACGGGGGGTCCAACTAACACCGGAAAATATACTGGAGTTTATGCTGGCATCCGAGGATGGGTGGAACGCAGTAAGCGGAAGTGTCTCACGGATAATGAGATGCCTCGAAAGAAGCAGAAATTCAGCAAGGAGTTAATTGTAACCGATTAGGGGCAGCGTAAGCTGAGCCGGCCGCGTGAAGTAATACCTAACGGTATAGTTCCATGCGGCTATATGGCAAGAGGTACCCGGAGGTTAGGGTTTAGTCGGTAAGAATCCGACACTCTCACATGTTCGACGTAATGGTTTACATGTGAAGTCTTTTGAAGATTTTTTTTTTCGGTTTTTACAGGCCATTATTGGCCCGTACCGTGTCAACAATCTGACTCCAACAGTTTCGATCACGAGCCAGCTCTTCATACTGTTGCAAGCAGTTGGAAAATGCCAGATCGCTCTCTACGCCGTGGAGCCATCGTCGCCGACAGCAACCTCTTCATGCATATCTATAAAGTATAAAAGTATAAAAAGTATAAATTTTTTGGAGGTTATGGTTCTCAGAAGTCATCTGTCTTTTCGCAATTTTGTTTTTTATTTACTTGAAAAACTGAATTCAGTTATAAACTTATTCTTGTGAAGGTCCTCCAAAAACGTGAAATCGTGGCATTCTTCCTGCCAATGGAGGCATTACTTACACCAACGAACATACAATCTTACATGAACATTTAAAGGTGCGAAAGCTATGTGTACGTTGGAGGGTTCTACATTTGTTGACAGACACAGAAAAAAAGTTTGTATCGATAGGTGCCTCAAATGCTTGAAAAATTCGTTAATGATGGTTCTTCCAAAAACGTATACAAGATCGTGACAAGTGACGAATCATGAATATGTGCGTATGAGCCGGAAAGTAAAGGGCAATCGACTGTTTGTGTCTTCGAATTCGAAGAAAAACCAACAAAAGTTGTGCAATGTCAGAGCAGTGAAAAGCAAACAACAGCGTGTTTCTTCACGCGCTCACACACATCACATCAAACAAGCGAGTATTTGAGCAAATTATCCAACTATCGAATTCATGGGTCATCCGCTCTTATCGTTTCGACTTGGCATAATCAAACATGTGAAAGGTATAAATAACCCCTACGCACTTTCAAAAAGTTCTGAGAAATTAATTGTGACTCATTTACAATTACCATATAATAAACATCTCTGGTCTGATAAAAATGTCTATGCTGTTGGGCGAAGCACCAAAATAAATTTACTTCAACGCATAGGTAGGCTTTTGGGCCAGAAAATCTAGTCGAATCTCTATTGAATGTCGTATACATTTACAGTTTAGGTGTGGCCTATGCCTACTGAATAATGGAATTATTTTAATGTTATGTTCGATAATAGCTATATATCACATCAAAACATTTCTCAATGCTTGATAGGACGAGGTACCAAACCACCAATAAAAAGATGATGATCTAGATCAATTGATATCGATTTGATTTTTTTCGTGGGTCTAATAATCGTTAGTACCAACGATAGTTTTAATAACGCGTAAAAAATATAAATACGAGATATTTTTGGACGTGTTAGATGATAGTTCCTTATTAAAGCAGATGGTAGCACGTTTATAGTTCTTAATTATAAAATCGAATTGTTCAATACTACAGTAAAACCTCGAGTACTCAAATACAGTGAAAGTTAGAATAATAATTAATAGATATTTTCGATCTATTTTTTGTTCAGTAATTCAGGCAATACGTTTAAGTACATATTATATAAAATTAATGGTTTTATTTTATTCGACGAATTATGTATACATAATTTCACTGTTGTTTATGCCAAGATGGTAAATCGGACTTATAGCCGTACACATAGTGGTATCACAACGGACCGTCTAAGTGTGCAATAGCAGCCACCCAACAAAAAAAATTCAAAGATGGTATTATTGTTGGATATATTAGATGGTATATTATTATGTAAATATTACGATCTGTACAATTCAAAATTTTTTATAATTTAAATTACCCATATTATTTCTCTTTGTCGTATTTGTCTAGATATACGCTGTCTCGCTAATTTACTCAAAAAGAGAGGTGATTTATGTGGAAAACGAGTTCAATTGCCAATGATCCTTAATTGAACAATATCAAGTATATTGTGGCTCAACAGTTATTCAAATTGTGATTATAGTATAGTTTGAATGCATAATATTACTTTGTATGTATATTTCATTGTGATATCACGCGATGAATCGCGTATAAATAATCACCATTAATATATATATATATATATATATATATATATATATATATATATATATATATATATATATATATATATATATATATATATATATATATATATATATATATATATATATATATATATATATGGTGCTCTTAGTTTTCGAAATTTAGAACTTGTTGAATTCAACATACTCGTATTTCAATCAAACCACACTTATAAAACTGTGATATGAAATCAAACATACTTTGGTTACAACAGAAACTTAAATTATATTTTCCATTTTCCTCCTTCTTAAGCACATACTCATACATACATATGTACGAATGTATGCATCCATAAGTATATAGTTGATAGTTATTCATTTTACTTTCTCCTTCGCATTTTAAGATATTATTGTAATATACGAAGGAAACTAAAAGGGAGAGAAATCAAATAATCAATAAAAATATTGCATTTTTATGAAAAATCTTGATGACTATACCTATAGGAGTTATGCGTATGCAATTTATTTCATCTAAAAACCCAGAAAATTCGAAATAGGTATTCATTTCGTTCACATATGTATGAAAGAATTACAAAGAAAATAAATTGCCAAAATTGTGTTATATTTCGTCCTAGGTAGTATTAAGAGAGAAGTATGGAAAGTGAAAAGCAAGTATAATTTGGAACTAGTAAATAATGGCAAGGTTAATTTTTGGTCACCTACAATTTTTTTACATTGGTTATAGGATGAACAATATTAAGTATATAATTTCCAGTTACGTAGAAGAAAATGGATATATATATATATATATATATATATATATATGTGTATATATATATTATATATGTATATATATATATATATATATATATATATATATATATATATATATATATATATATATATATATATATATATATATATATATATATATATATGAACGAGATCATAATTCATAACAACTAAATTATTATGAAACCCAGTGCAGCCATAACATTATATTTAAGGACATGTGAAAATTTAAAACTCCGTTACAGGTGAGCAAAAGAAGTTATTCGAATAGAAATATTTGAATTCTTTTTCATATAATTATTTATTATTATAATATCTATACTTCGTTTAAAATAAAATAACCTGTGCTAGTTTGTGGAACCAATACTCCGTCACTGATAATATTTCATATCTAATCTAAATAAATACGACATACAAAAAATTATCAAAAAAAAAATATGATTTTTCCAAATTTTTTTTAGGGGATGCGCGCGCAATAAATAGTGCGTACGTTAATAATATGTGTATTATTCTGAAAACAAACTAAAAAAAATGTTTGAAAGTAGGTGATGCGTGTGTATGCGTTTCTATAAAAACTAAATCTTCCCCCAAAAAAGAAAAAATATGTATGTATAACTTGATAGTCCACTTACCCGCTTTGTATTTTTATTTTTTTTTTAAATGTATTTTGTATATTGTATGTACTGACCGACGTCGGCTTCCATCTAGAATAAGTTTGTCAGTCTACATATTTCGCGTCCGGGAATAAGAAGTAGCCAACTTAACGTAAGAAAGGGATAATAATTGTTGGTTACACTAGGCAAGGCGGAAATAAAAAAGACTTTATTTTAAAAAAAAGTTATATAAAGCGTGGTTTACATTTTTTTTAAGTTAAAATTGATTTTCAATTTTTTTTTATTTTTTGCATAAAATCGGTAGCTAGGCAAAATTATTTTTACTAAATTGAAAAAAAGTTAAAGTGTTGCAATTCAAAAAATTCTTTTTATTGTTGAGGTTTTTTACATAAAAATAGTTATAAAATGGTTAACTAGATTAAAAAGTTAATAAGAAACTAGTAAAACGTCCTGAAACTTCTTGGATATGAAAGAAAAGGATTAACTGAACATTTATGTGTTACATATGCAAAATTTTTGGTAAATAATAAAATAAATTATCAATATTTTTCATAATTTTAATTTTAAATATACTTTTTATTACAAAAAATCAATGTTTGACAGTTATCGAATTTTGTTGCTATTGCGTTCGCCTACAACATTTCATTTGTTTTATTTTTTGTATTCATATAAATCTATGTTTCTCTTTCTGTTTTCGCATAAAATTTTCAATTGCTTTTTTGGTTTTTCATATACGCAATAAAAGGAAAAGCAAAATTCGCATTTTCTTTACCAAATTTCAATGTTTTGTTATACTATACTAACTAGTTACTAGTATTTATTTGTGTAAAGGAATATCATTATAAACTTAATATAAATATGGGGAATACGTTACTTAAATGCCGGTTACCATACCAAGTTAATATAG
Source organism: Tipula lateralis (assembly GCA_963932295.1). NCBI lineage: Eukaryota > Metazoa > Arthropoda > Insecta > Diptera > Tipulidae > Tipula > Tipula lateralis. The sequence goes on from OZ010737.1 coordinate 108,564,358, forward strand.
AAAAACGAAAATAACCGCCAAACTGCAGAAAACAACGTTGAAAGATAAATAGAAAACATATGTTCGAGTTACGAAATTTGCATATTTTGTTGTTTTTATTCGACATTTTATTTTCGCATCGAAGCAACATAGTTAAGGTAGATTAGTTGTATTGCGATGATTAAAGTCTTTTTGTGCGTATTCTTTTCACCTGACCAATGCCTATTTTACTACTCATATAACAAATATTTTTCATAACTATAAAAATGTATATATATCTGCGTACAAGGCGTTATTTTTTCTTCTGCTTCATTTTCCTGCTTTTTATTTTTTTCTTGTTATAGTGTGAGATGAATCACAATATACTCGTGCATATATATTTATATATATATATATATATATATATATATATATATATATATATATATATATATATATATATATATATATATATATATATATATATATATATATATATATATATATATATATATATATATATATATATATATATATATATATTCTTCTTCGTCTTATTCTTTATTCCGAAGGCACTATGCCTAATACTTCAGGAACATGTTAAATGGGTTAGAAACAGGTTCAATCTGGTATGCAATATACGTATTCATCCTATAAACCTACATATATCGAGGCAATAGCAAAACAAATTGAAATAAAGAAAATAACTGTTATTAATACATTAATTGACATTTTTACATGACAAGCAATATATATTGAAGTTTTTTTATTTATTAAAATGACATATATTGTAGTTTTTTTCGGAAATATAAATTACTATAGATTCATATATGATTGGTTGTATTCAGCCATTTTACATTTATAATGGTGAAATATTTGTATTAATATTTTTTGTGAGCTGCAAATTTTTTATGTAGCGAGTAGGGTCAAAATTTTTTATGTAGCGAGAAATTTTTACTATTTGATAGGGATGGACATTTCTCATATCATCATATGTAATATCAAATATAATATTATAATATAGTATATTTGTTTTGATTTTTTTAAAGGTGAAACCAGGAATGACATATCACCAATTTATTTTACCAGAGCAAAAAAAAAGAAAAAAATATAAGAAAACATGTAATTGAGGAGATGCTGTTCTATGCTATAAAGAAAAAAGTCTCAACAGACAATGTCTTATATAGGTAAGATACTTTATATTCATATACATATATGTGGGCCCATTCATATATACCATAATCCTATTTTTTATTTTTATTAATATAAACGAATATGTATATAAAATAAATTTTATAATTTTTTTTTAACTTTTTTATAATATTATACTAAAATGCCCTTAATTGTAATGTTGCTGGTAAGAATTAATACGAAATTTATGTATTTAATATATTATATTTAAGTAGGTTTTACGTTTAATTTGAAAAGGGCAATATGTATTACATTCTGAAGTCAATGTCTCATCATCATCAACATTTTATTTTAACTGGTGTAGTTAACGAATTTGTGAACCAAATAACGTAAATTTAAATATTTTGAATTAATATTTTTAATTGAAAATTTATTTTTTGAACTTGAGAAAATAATATTAATATGGTTTCAAATACTATCTGAGGTTTCAAATACTTAGTTAATTAAATAGTATCAAGAAAATATAAATTTTGATTACGTATTTAGATTACGAATGCGGATGACTTAATATGTAATTTTTTGGTGTGTTTGAAATTGTCGATGTGATTTGTATATAAATGATTTGTATATTGGTTAAACATGTTTAACCAATTGGAAATTATGATTTCAGATAGTGATATTATGTAACCTTGTTCGATTAGTAACAAGCACTTTCTTCAATTTGTACTAAATATCTTACTGCTTTATTCTCCTCAGTTTAACGTTTATTTTTAACCATTTATACTCGTGATTTCGTATTGCCAACTTTAGTTTGAAATTGTCGCCGGTTGTAGCTTAATGGTTAAGATAGTTTCTTAAGTTTGATTTTCACCTTTGGCCAACAATAACATACAGTGAATGACATAAAATGCGATTGTGCGTAAAAACATTCGTTGGGTTGATCACCTGCAATGTGCGTAAGGTCTCAGTTGAGACGCGATTAGGGCCATTTATGGCCTTTAAGCCATAGATTATTATTAGTTTGAAGTTTTTCGTTTTATATGATTATTTGTTCTTGTCCATATAAGTATATTTTCTTTTTGACCGCCGCACAGTTGTTAAATATAAACATGTTCTATTTAATTTGTATGAATTTATTTTATGTTATACTTTTGTGTTTGTTTAAATTTGTCTTATATGTATATACCTCCAGCTTTAATTTTAGTGTTTTTGGATGTTCAGTTTTGAATTGTAACATATTTTGAATAGTCTTAATTAAGCGGATCGCAATTGGAATATGCTGTTACTGTTTGGTGTCCATTTTAAAATATAAACATCAGTAAATTTGAGGGTATTTAGAAAAAGTTTATCCGTCACTTAATTTGGAAAAACGGTTGGGAGTATGATCACGAATTACCATACCATGAAAACCTGCAGCGTTTACCACCATATCCGGATGGCTGCAAAACAAACAACATAGCAACTCTGGAAAAGAGCCGTCAGATTTTGAAGTGTTCGTTTGTTGGTAATATTTTATTAGGTCACATTGACGCACAATCAATACTGGAAAATTTACAAATTAAAGTACCCAGTAGACATCTAAGAAGAAATGAGTTCTTTCAAGTTGATGTCGATAGAACCAACTAAGGTTTTAACATGAATTGGTAATTAACATGATGTGCAAAAGCTCCAATCAGATAAATCACCAGTTCGATTTTACTTCTAGCAAGGATACCTTAAAACGAAGATTGAAGCAACACTTTGCTTCTTCTTGATTTTAATTATTATTAATTAATATTTTGTTTGACTGTTACGTCATTTTTAATGTCAAGTCGTATTTGTAGACTTATTATAAATAAATAAATAAAAAAGAACATAATACTGTGCACCAATATACTTTTTTCGATATCTCATTGATTATGTTTAATCGTTGACTGATATTTCTATTCGTTTTCAACCAATTATCTGTTGAAATCCTATCGTTGCCTACTTTTCCTATTGATTGGTTTTCTTGTCCGTAGTTTTAGAGATATTTCGATGATTCTAACCTGAAGCTACTTAATATACCACTATTCTCTGTGACAGTATTTATTTTAACCTTGATTTATTTATGAGTCAAATTCATCTTTGCGAATAGCAACTAATTCTGTTTTTCATTATTAAAAATTATGTTCATCTAAGAACAGTTATTCTGAAGTTGACGTCTTGTCTTGTCTTAGTTGAATGTCTTTTTCATGAATGTTTGATGTAGATAAATATCGGTTATGGTAAAATTCTTCTATTAAGTAAGTTTAATATTAAGTTTATTTAAGACAAGTTCAATATGGTAGTTAGATTTATTGCGACAGCTTGGATTTGGTTTTTTTCTAAAATAAATTAGATTCTTCTCTTCCGTTAATGAGAGTTTAGCTAGAATATATAATTGATCGGTTTCCAGTCCGCTCCTATTAACTGCCAGTAAATCACAATCCATTATTATGTACAAGAAATCGTTTTCTTTTACTCATATCTTAATAAGTCATTCATTCCGTTTAATTCTGTAATAAATTTTTTAAATTGTTTCTGCACGATGCTGATTATCCTATTGTGAATGAGACTGTACTTTCAAATGTGATCTTTATATGTATAATTTAATTGAACGGTTGATTAAATATACTAAAACCAAATTTTAGTTTCATCTTGCACATAGCCAAAGAAGACTCTAAAATAATAGTAAGTTTGGCTTTTAAACAAGACCACTTTAAGGTTACAGATTTTTGCACTACTGTGCTATACCTTCATCATGATTTTTTTAATCGAATTTCCATAAATGGTCAAAATGTTTAAAATTCAAATCTCTAGCAAATGTTGGTTAATTAGTCCAACGTTGGTATAGTAAAACTAAAACTTATGCTTCTTTGGAATGTCCTATTCTTTTATTCTCTTGTAAATACAATAACATAAGTGATATGATCCAGCGAGATATTAACTATAGTATATCATTTGCTCTATTTTGAAAAACTTTAGGCCAATGTGAGCTTTATAAAAATTGTTAATTTATTTTATTGCTATACATGAATGGTTACTATTACTAAGCCACTGCTTAATATTGAATAAAACGGTTACTATTCATTTATAACGCATTCCCGGTTTTTATGACGTAAGTCGGTAAAATAACTATCGCCACTCTTATTAACAAAACTTATCTATTGTATGCCTAAAATAAATACATCTATAATTGACTAGTTAAATACAATTCAGAACAATCTTCCAAGTCAGTTACAATCTTCCAAGTTAAATAAAAATTCAGTTATTGACAAAAGTTGTCTTAAAATAATTAAATAATTTAAAATATCTTTAGTTCAATTTTAGCAATAAATTATTGTTCATAGCTCAATAAATCACTTACTTAGTTATTTTAATTACTAGCTAGTAATCCAATGTATAGATTTCGGCTGCAGAGTTCTTACAAAACATGGTAGTCACTGAAACTCCATTTAATACCAAGTAAACGTACAAAACATTCATGAGAGAGGTCAAACTAGCAATGGAAGACATCTAATTCGACTTACATCTGGTCGAGAAAAACGCAATAACCACGATCTATTAAAACTAATTGCACGGCATACAAGTTACTGTCATACATAATCTTAGGAAAAATTACTCCTCTGGCCGAGGAAATTATCGGTGACTTCCATTCTACGGAGAATTCCGTCCAAATCGGTCAGTCAATGATCAAGTTTTTTCGCTACGGATGATTATTTGCAAGTATTACGAAACATTTCGCGATGTACACCAGGTATTCCTAGATTTCAAGCAAGCCTATGACTCGATCAACCGAGAGAGACTATGGTATGCGCTTGAATATTTAGGAATTCCAAAAAAATATGTACATCTGTGTAAAATGATAGTAACACAGTCACAATTCTCCATTAAAGTTGAGAACAGATGATCGATAACTTTTGCAATTAATTCTAGTGTTCGACGAGGAGATACACTGTCCCCGGTACTTTTTAATCTCATGTTGGAATACATCTTTCGTAAAAGCGAAACACCTTTAGGACAATATCTTATTCGGACAGTCCAATCAACTTTTCGGATATGCAGATGATATCTATGTGATTGGATTAAATGGCAACGGAGTGAAGAAATACTTGATCCACTGCAACAGTGTTCAGCATCCGTTGGTCTCAAAATCAATGAGTTTAAAAGCAAATATCTGATGGCTCAACGGCGTAGAGAGCGATCTGGCGCCTTTTAGTTGTTTGCAACAGAATAAAGAGCTGGCTCGTGATCGAAATCAATGGAGTCAGATTGTTGAAATGGTACGGGCCAACAATGGTCTGTAAAATCCGTAAAAAAAGTTAGTAATCTAATGTATAGATATTCCAAATTTATAGTTCAAGTTAGAGCAGCAACGGTAACTAATTGCATTAATGCAATTCCGGCTACAGGATTATTACAAAATATGGTTTTCACTGACATTTTCATATGGGACAGTACTAACTTGCAATGAAAGAGATCTAACTCAACTTACATCTGGTCGAGAAGAACGCAATAACAACCATCTATTTAAACTAACTCACCAACAATTATTCAGAACCAGATAATGGACGTATCACCATCAAGCACAATTAACGACTTACAAATTGTATAGCAGTGTATCTCCGTCTAAACTTTCAAGAGGAAAATTACTTAAATAAAATATTAGAATTTAATATTAAATATTCTTACTACAACCTTCCTATTCTTTGGTACAACCTTCCTGCGTCCATAAAAATTTATGTACAATTCTAACTAAACTCATAATTACGCAAAGAGTATCGGCTGGAACTCACTGCACCCTAAGAAAGTTTAAAACCAATAAAATCAGAAAACATATGTAGAATTAGCCTTAACCGGACTAATTCTAGGATTCATATATTTGGATTGTTTAAAGTGGATTATAGTAATCAGCATTTTAACATTGTCAAACTAGTAACGAAAAGTTTTATACTTATCAGGGAAACAATTGTTGTCAAAGATTGATAAATGAAGAACGGCAACTGAAATATTAAGCAATAGAATTTTTTGGAAATATTAGCAATGAAAAAGAAATGAAGTCTATTTCTAGAAATGAAACGCCATCAATGGACCAAAATCAATTAGTCAACTGCAATTCATGATTCAAATTAAGTTTTTGTGCCATCATTAATACACAACACGTGGGTAGACATACTCTGATCTAATTTATGTTCAACAGGTGTCACAATGTGTAAATGAATATCAAACACAGCTTGTAGATACGAGTATATTCATAGAAGATCCATTCTACTTTTAAAAATGTAGCTATTGACAACGATTCTTAAATAAGAACTCTAGAATCTGGGTATAATATTTTTCTGATACCATAAACTAAAATATTTTGTGATCTACGTTTAAAATTAATAAGTAGTATTTTTAGTAACTTGCCTTACGTTTTAATATATTATAATGATAAATTTGTAATAAATTTGATCACAACAAATCACATACCAAACCTATGTTAAGGTTGATCATACAAATATCATCCAAATGTCCAGGTTGATCTTTAAATTTTGTCAAAAACATCTGTATTTGTACTTCGTCAATTTTTTGTGTACAAAAAGTGTGTCAATTTTTTTGTATACAAATAGTTGACAGTCAAAATTATTTTGATTTCGGTAGGGAAGAGGTAGGGAAGCCTTTTAACTCTTTCTGTAACTATTCTATGGAGTTTAACTGAGAAATAGCACGTCATGATTAGGTACAGGAGTATTCACATTAATTATCCCATTATTTTTATCAAAATTTGGTTATTTTTTAAATACTACTAATACCGCCCAGGTGGCTCAGTGATTCAAGCTGTGGCAGTTGGAGCGGGAGGTATCCGGGTTCGAATCCCGATAGGGGCAGAATGCAAAAGGAATTTTTCATCATCTGATTACGATCGGTAGTGTTAATGAACATAACTATGACCCTCTATTGGAGTGCAGAACTCATGGGCCGACCCATCTTCCATGTCAGTACTATATGTAATATGCAGAAGGTTCTACCAAAAACGGACTTATAGCCGTACGTCCTCGATTTGGCCATTAAGGCGTAAAGTAGGACGTAAATAAGCGAACCGTGAAAGAGCAGGGAGAGCCTTGAGCCCCAAAACAGATAGCATAGTATAATATATTATATATATATATATATATATATATATATATATATATATATATATATATATATATATATGTATATATATAAAATACTAATAATCTCAGTAAAGTGTGAATACTTAATAATATATATAAGCGAAAAGATCAACATGTTTTGAAATTTGATCAGCTGGGGTTTATTATTTTTTAAATTGCTACAGTTTACAGTAGAAACCGAAAATTAATATACCATTAAATTGCTATTGGCAATAAAATTATTATGGGATACAGGTACGGTAGAAATAAAATAAAACCGGGTTGTTAAAGAAGTAAAGTTAGTACGAAAAATTCGAAAAAATCCTGTCACATGTCGTTCATACGAGTATCAACTGTGGCTCAGAAGAAAGCAATTTCGAAATGGATTGCAAACTAAACTCCAAATACTATTTCAAATATGTTAATTTACCATGCTAATTTACCTATTTTATACGATCGTAAGAAATATACCTTTTGATTTCTATATATGGATATATCCCCATCAATGCTTGGAAAAACTGTCAATATCAAAAATTTGTAATTGTTTTGATTAAAAAAATCTATTCTTAATTATGAGATAAAATATATGCGAGTTAAAGGTTTTTGGGCAAGAGCTATAAAGTGTAGTGGAAAAATATTAACGAATTAAATTTGAAAATTGGAATTATTTTGAATAATATAATAAGGGTGATTGGAATATTTATAATTAGTGGTTGTCTATTGGTGGTACAGTTAATCTGAAAAACTCTATATATGCACATTCGTACATACATAAGTATAGTAACTTTTTTCGTTGTAAGAATGGTAATTGTATAAAGTATATTTATCGATTGGTTAGCATAGCTTTGAAATAATATTAGAAATTCCAAATATAATTTTGATTTTTATCATGATTTAGTGATTTTAGTATAATCTAATCACCCTATATTGATTAATTTTATAAAATTCACGAAGTAAAAATTTTTGTTTCAATAATATTACTTTTTAATCTCCGTAATTTGATATTCGAATATACAGGTTTTTTCTAGACCTTACCAATACACTCACACAATTAATATATATGTAGAGTTGTTTACTCACTCACTCACAAACATTTATTTTTCAAATTTTTATTTTTATTAAATTTAGATTTGAATTTAATGATAAGTTTTGTTAGTCCATAAACGAAAGTGAAATGTATATTAAAAATTCATAATTAAAACACTTTTAATTTATTTTTATTTATTATTGTTGTTATTGCTTTTTCTAAATCAACAAACAGTATTTTGGAATTTTTTTTTATAATTATATTTATGGATAATATGTATTCTAGAATATATATGTACACAAATAGATACTAAAGTAAATTAATATCCATAATGTAGACATATTTTATAAGTGTATAGTGCTATATAGTTTGTGTGCTATCCAGATTGAAAATTGTCGATTTCCTTTTAATACAATAAAAGTAAAGAATAAAAACCTTCATTAAAGGTTTTGCACCCCATTCTAACTATGTTAGATTAAAAATTTACATATATTAAATATATTTTCTATCAATTTTTACATGTCCGATTGTGACAATTTTTTACCCCTACATAGATGCAAATCAATGCAGGAGGTACACTACTGAATTGATATATGTATACATTTATGTTCTTTGTTCATTGATCACAAAGAATTTTGTTCGAATACAATTATTTTCCTATAGTTACCCTCTTTACGTTTTGTATTCATATAGAACTTACGGCGTTAAAATTACTTTTATTTGTCTAACTAATTTTAAGGAAGCATATACATATTTGAGTCCTAATAATAAAAAGAGGAATTTTATTAAAATTTGTATTAAGTATCAATTTTTCGTATGACTCATATAAAATATCTAGGTGCACAACAAAACAATGAACGAAAATTTAAAACCAGTTGTAAAAACTACTATTCCCTGGCGGGGTGGTACAGTACAATAGTTTTGATCGATACCAAAACATTATTTATAATTTGTATATAAATCTACTTTTATTGGTTGGAACAATAAATAAATATTTTTTGGACAATAATTTAACTGACAATATTTCCATAAACATAAATATTGTCTGAGAAATTTCAAAATGTATTTATTTATTAATCAACAATTTTTGGTGTTTTGGTACAATGCATTTTTTGAATAATTCCAAATACTTATAAATGATGCAAAATTAAAAATAACTTTTTGTATATTTAATAAGAATGAGAAAGTCTTTTACCAGTAAAGCAAATTTTCAAATATACATAAATAATTGTTATTTCAACCAATAATATAGTTATCTCAAGCAATTATTTCTCCAAGTAACATTTTTGGCTATTTTGGAAATACAACCTCGATAGGGTCACGATAGAAATAGGGTTTTCCGTCTGAGTTCGATCGGTGATGTATATGAAAACATCTATGGCCATTGTTGAAGAGCAGACTCATGCGTCGACCCATCTCTCATATCACTAGGCTGGCATGGTGCAATACAATGGCCTATGCATATCGGCCTTATTGCGGTACTTGATTAAGCATTGGCGTAAAGTATAATATTAAAACGAAACTATTAAACAGATAGTAGGCTTCAAACAGACATGCCATCTCTTATCAAATCTAATTGTAACTAACGCACTACCTGTTTAAAAATCTTTTTCCTATTTTACGAATAAAATTTGTGAAATAATTTTGGTTTAAATTAGAACTATTAACAGATTAGTTCCGTTAAAAGCCAAAATAACTGGCTAGAGTGAAGGTAAACAACATCTCTTTATTAGTTGGAAAGGGATTGCTTACGGTGGAAAACTAAAAAAGTAGATTTCTGACATTTTAAAACCAGTCTTTTCGTTTTTTACATGTAGTTTGCATAATTTACATAACAAGCGTGAATACATTTATTACATGTAAAATCTCAACTGTGCTCATAATGAAAAAAATTCTAAATTTATATCCGTTATATGTTTGGAGCTAAGTCAACCTTGAGTAATATTTGAAATAGATTTTCAGATAGACTGCTGGAAACTAAGAAATTTTTAAATTTTGAAGAATGTTTCTATATAGAAAATAATAATTTGTGAATCAATAATCAGTTTTAAAATCTTTTTCAAGAGCTAACTGTAAGATTTTGGCATTATAATAAATTTTAAATTCTTTCATGTTTTTGAATTTATCGATACTGAAAATAAAAAAAATCGTTTCTAAAAATCCGTTTTAATTATTTCGTTCATATTTAAATAATGATCGACTTTTTGCACTATTTAAACTTTTCTAATGCTAACTTAAGCCTGAAGGCATCTAGAAACTCTATATTCTTCAAAAAATAATAACAATTGTTTTAAATGTTTCGATTGCTACATATATGGTGGTGATACTCTTTCTGAAGAGTTCTTTTTGAAATATGGGCGGACTAAAAATTTAAACTAGGTTAGTATTTGCCTCGTTGTCAAAACCCTAGTCACCTGACAAAATGATGTTACCCAAATGCTTATATTTTTTAAATAAAATGATATATGTTTAATAAACCTCGAACATAGATCAAAATTAAAACACCAGAACTAATCCACTTTTACCCTATTGTTCATATAATTTATGTTTCAAGTGTTTTACACAGGGTCAATCAATAAGTCCGTAGGATGATACATAGATGGCGTTATGTTTCCATATGATTTTTATTTAGTACTAACTTTCATACGATACGTGTATAAATTAGACACCAATCTGACTATTGATTCGTGTGTAAAGGCAGAACCATCCATGAAATAAAATAAAATAAGCAAATATAAAATTTTAACGAAAATTGTTATTTTATTTTTTTTTGACACATGAGCCATGAAAACTTAAAAAAAAATAATACTGTGCGAATGCAAAACTAGAAAAGCAGGCTGTTTTTTGTTCGATTTTTTTTCCTTATTTTTTTCGCGAATTTTATCGCACAATTATTTTTTGTTAAGTGACAGATAAACTTAACGAAGAATTTTTATTTTTTTTTATGTTCTGCTTGGGTGCAAGTAAGCAAAGCCTATTTATCGCAGTTTTATTTTTTCCTATTTCTATTTTTTATTATTTCTTATTTTTTCTATAGTTGCCACTTTATAGCATTTTGTGTGAAGCAACTTTTGTTTAAAAAAAAATGGAAAAAAGTGAATTTCAAGTTTTAATAAAGTATTGCTTTTTGATGAAAAAAAGAGGAAAGTGTGGTTTCACAGATCGATGAAAACGATGGCAAAATTGAATGATTGGGATTAAAATTGTTTACCCACCCACCATATTCTCCAGATTTAGCCCTCACGACTTTTTCCAGTTTTTAAATCTCAAGAGAATGCTTGCTGAAAAGAAATTTAAGTCCAATGATGAGGTAATCGTTGAAACTGAGGCCTATTTTGACGAGAAACATAAATCGTACTACAAAAGTGGTATCGAAAGTTGAAAAATCGATATACTCGTTGTATCGCCCTCGATCGCAACTATTTTGAATAATAAAATCGAGTTTTGTCAAAATTTGGTTTTTTTCTTACTTATCCTACGGACTTATTGAACGACCTGTTATTATCAATTTGAGGGTTGCAATAACATTTGGCAGCCAGTTCCTTTTTTTTTTACTTTATCCATTTTCTGCAGTAATTCTTTTACCTATGTTGGTTGGGCTGACTACATCGGTTATTTCCAGTTTCTTTACGCTATCCAAACCAAACGCTTTCTTCCCAGCTTCTATCTATATAAATAGGTAAAACTAATACTTTTGGAGGTTGGTTCTTTTCTCTTAGGTATATCTGGTTCCTCATTGACATATTGTGAATAGCGTTGATGTTATGGAGAGCTTGCATGTGATTGTCGCTTTGTTATTGTCGAAGCTTTTTAAAAGCATTTGGAGCTCCGCTCGACCGAGATAAGGAGTACAAGGTTGGTCCACATTCGTTCGTTGTTATAAAGACTCCTGCATGTGCTTTCGAACTGCGTTCTGAATTTCTGGTACAATGCGGTTTAGTGCGGTTTAAGGATTATGCTTTCAATTTGGCCTCTATAACTGCTCTTGTTGGAAGTACTGTATTACCAGCCTTTAATTTTTCAATATCACCGCGCAACTCGGTCCTTTTTTATTTTTATTTTGGTAGGTTCTCGTTACTGCATCGTCTCTCGTTATAAGTTTTTGAACTTTCGACGAGTCTTTGATCTTAACTAGTTGCATTTTCTGAACTTTTACTGTGAAATTAGATACTCTTATCTAGAAGACATATCGAGTTCTTTCTCCAGGCCACCAAACTGGTTTTCCATCTCATCAAACTCTTTCAACATAAGCTCTTCTTTCAGAGATTGCTGTAGTTCCTGTTGGGTTTTCAACAGCTTCTACTAATATCTGCTGTTGCAGCTCCCCGCTTATAAGCATGCAGACCGTTCTTTGCACCTTCTCAATCCTGTTTCTGTACGTTACTTTATCAAGAGCTGGCCACCACATGCTCACCCCATACATAAGTACAGGTCTTACTACGAAAGTGAATAGCTAGTGTAACAGCTCCAGCTTCAGGCCCCATCTCTTTCCGACGGCGTTTCTATATTAGCCTTGTTTACTCTTTTCAGAATGTTGAGCTTCCAGCTTCATAAGCTTTGTGTCCAAGATTACGCCTAGAAATCTTGCCTTGACCGTAAAAGCTAGTATCTTGGTATTTAAGAGAGGTGGATCTACTACCGGGATTTTATATTTCCTGGTAAATAGTACCAGTTCAATTTTGGACGCGCTTATTGCCAGTCCACATTTGATGGCCCACCTCGTAATAATTAGGAGAGCATTTTGGATTACCTCCGTCACCGTGCTTAAGTATTTCCCAGAGACAGCTATCGCTAAATCATTTGCATAAGCAGTGAATCCGATCCCCTCTCTCTCCAGCTCTAACACCAACCCATTGATTGCTATGTTCCAGAGGAGAGGAAACAGGACACCCCCCTGTGGGATTCCCTTAGTCACCCGTCTCCTGATGGTGGATTCTCCCAGCTCTGAGTTAACTATCCAGCACCCAAGCATGTGATTGATTAACCCTTATTCACTCGATAAAAATGCACGTGAACTAAAAACTGATTTGCAAACAAAAAACAAATTTTATGCATAAGTTGACAATCGCTGGATTTGTTTTTCTTCATTTTCCAATTTTCGATAATATTATTTAGTGCAACTATTCTTAATCAGATTCATTGGAAATTTAAAATTACTGACTTGAATGAAATCATTTCAGATTATATTGTTTTTATTATAATGTGACCCAAAAGCAGGTGATCTACGCAGTTCCCTAATCTTAAATGTATGGTTTACTTCGATTTTATTTTTACTCATAAATTTATAATTAGTATAGTTAGTATAAATTATAGAAAACTAAGTAGAATAAATTTTAGAAGCTTAGTTTTTAGTGAAAAGTACGTTTACATTGCTCTTTACATGGAAAAATTCTGAGTATATAAACCAAATTTTTAACTCACACATGTAAAAACATCCAAGTTGTAGTACTAATACCAACAACATTTTCGTTTGTTTTTACATTCATACTAAAAAAAAATTTCCCGTGTGAAATATTTAAATATTTTTATTTTCAAAAATATTAATATTTGAAACGTTCAAAATTTAATATCGAACAGATACACAAACGAATTAGTTTATAACATTAAATTCGCCCACTGATGTAAGCTTCGCCCACGCATCAGTGAGCGGTCTGTCATCTTCTGGGTGTTTGCAATAGTATAAAGAGTTGGCTCGTGATAGTTTATATGCAAACATTTTCATCTCTTTATTTTCATCCATATTCTTATAAGTTATTTCATACTTGTTATATACTCTTATAAGTTATTCCATTACATGTACAATCTTTAACGTCATTGTCATTTAACGAAATCATAATGATTGGTGAAACCAAAAAAGTATACCCATTTACTTTATAATATCAAATGATATTGTTCATTTTTACGAATCACATCATTCGGTTTGCGCAGTGGTTAAAGCTGCGGCTGTTGGAGCGGGGAGGTACCGGGTTCGAATTCCGAAAGAGGTAGGATGCAAAAGAGTTTTTACATGGTACTACGTAAATCGAACCTATAGCCGTGCGTCCTCGATTCGGCTGTAATGGCGTAAGGTAGGGCGTAAATAAGCGAACTGCGAAAGAGTTAGGAGTTCCTTGAGCCTCAAAACAGATAGTAAAGATTAAAACAAACATCATTCGTTTTAACGAATTGGGTTTTTAATCGGTTGTATTTTCAATGAGTATCAAACTTTTAACCGTATTAATTTTGAATTAATTAAGTTTTTTTATTACGATTAGCTTTATTCGAAATATTTCTATAATTTTATAAAACTTTGTTGATCTTTATGAGTATTTTTGAATAAATTAAACTTAAAATTACATAATTTCAACCTGATCATTTAGAACTAACCGTTCTTAGTAAATTCAATGTTGGGACTTGAGAGTCCGCTACCTTCCAACCTGAAAATCTAATTGTTTAGGTACCAACTAAAAATTAGAATTTAAATAGCAATACCATCAACTCTTAATGAATTCAACTAATACAAAAAATTCTATTTTAAAAATATATGATGAAAAAATTTGCAATAAATTAGGCTAGGATAAAGTACCAATTTAGCCAGTCGTTAAAATTGTCTTAAGAAACAAATTAAGAAAAAAAAATCCCTGAAGTCTCAAAGGATATTAATTGAGGCGTATCACTTCCGAGAATGAACATATCAAAGCAGCTAAACGACTAATAGAAGTTTTTTTATATTTTTGCCCGAAAATACCAGGACTATATGAAGTAGTCTCGTTTGTTAATGTGGCTTATATAATATGGCTTCGGTATATTCGTCAGTTCCTTAACAAAATTTTATTTTGGAATAAATGAAATTGAATACGATTAGTCTGTTTTAGTCATATGATGACAGTGCAAGCAGAGTTCATGACATCAGAAGTATTACGAAAAATAATACAATAGAATTTTAAGTCAGAATATTTTCAATTCGAGTATGGCTAATACTTCCATACCCGGAGGTTTTTGTAATTTCGATTTACTAATTTGAATCAAGAAAAAATCAATGAAAATTGAATTCACATACAGAAAAGACAGTGTACATATTTATCCAACAGTTTTTTTAATTTTGGCATAATTATTTTATTAATTTTATTATAAGTATTTGTGTTTGTAATCGGTCAGAGCATTTACTAATAATAAATTTACAGAACAAAAGTGCAAACGGCGAGCGATGACGCTTGCCAAACTGAAATACACTAATATAATATACTAATATACATTGCTAATACAACCATTGAAGCTGAATATATTTCCAATTATATTTTGATTGAAAATAAAAATATTTATAAAATTAATTACGATAATTACGAATATTTAAAAAATCAATTTATTTATTTTATAAAAATATAGTTATCGGCGATCAGGCAATTAACATAACTCATAGGAATTGATCACGAAAAATTTAATCCCGTAAACGGAAATCTCGAAGAAAAAATACTGGAAAACATTGAAATCATTTGTTTTTAATCTCTGATAAATCAATATAAAATATGTTGATTTTATATTTATTTACACATATGTACAGTATAGGTATATGCATGTATTATAGCAAAGGTATAATATGTGTTATGTTACATATTTCGTTTTTATTAATGCTAGTAAAAATACGTATGGTCATTGGTTTTAACTTAGTGATTATAAAAGTTAGTCATAATGTCGCGGTCAACCATCAATTAGGCTTCAAATAAGGATTCACTGACCAAATAGCACAGTGTATAAAGCTGATGTGATGGAAAAGATGAATTTATCATTGATTATGATCATTGGTAAAATATAAACACATCCTGGAGGTGTGAAAAACTCTAGAACCTAACCATCACAATATTATTCTAAAGCCAATATTACAGATTGATATGGAGCTAAAGCTACAGACTGTGGAGACATTGATTCATATTTATAAAATATTATAAATTATTTATTCTACTCTTTCACGTCTATCCGGTGATCGCAAACTAAGCCTTGATACATCAGTGAACAGCTTCATTAACAAAAGCCGAACGGTTACTTTGATGGCGTGAGAGAAAATTCAGCCCTATAATAGCTCTTCTGGACTGCATTCCATGTCAATTAAATCTTCGCTATCCTACTGACTGAAATATTAACACCACGCGCCTCTAGTACAATTCTAGCCGTTTGAATAAACTAATCTTCTTGTTCGTTTGTTACGACCTGACCCGACCATTCGCTTATACTTATTAGTCATCACGGTATCGTTTAATAGGTTTTTGTCCGTACTCTATGGTCCTCACTTGATAATTTTTATGATAGTATCTGGTGTCATTATTATAATATTTCCTAATAATATTATATAAGGCACTGTTAACATAAACTGTAATAATAATATTCACAATAAACGGTAATTTAAAGGTTTTAAAACAATTGTTTGCCGCTCATTTATTTAAAAACGGAACAATCCAAATTTTCAATACTTTTCATTTATAACATTTTGTTGCTGTAAATTGTGATTGGATTGCTCTAGCAACGGATATTTATGAAAAAATTCAAGCGTCATTAATTTTTTGACGAGCAGTGTAGTTTTTAATAATTAAACTTCTAAAAACTAGTGTTTTACAAAAACAACAAGAAAATAAATGTAAATAGCTTTACTTTATATATTCTTAAGCTAAATGTTAAAAATTTTGTAATCTTAACGGAAATGACTAGCCTATAACAAGAAAACAATTTTATTTGCTCAAATAATTATTAACATTCCTATTAGTAAAAAGAAAAGTCTTTCATGGTGGCGTTTATTGTTCTTTTTGTATATCCGTGCGCTGACGCTCCTGTTATACGGAGATATCGCAATAATATGTTTAACTTATTCTTCGACGCTTTTTCTGTTTTGAGCATACGGTAGATGCTGTAACTGATAATGAAATTTAAACGGGTAGCTTCATACATACAAGGATGCAACGTAAAATTGCAAGTTCAATAATTGGTTGCAAGTTCAGCAGTATACAGCACAGACAATTATATTTCTTAATTATTATTCGAATTCTACTTTCAATTACAAAGCCAGTACTATGAATCATTTTATAGAAAAAAATACAGATTCATCGAACTCGAGATCGTCATCGAATCATCATTTTATTATCCGTTCATACTTTCATCATCATCATTCAGAACTGCATCAACATGAACGGATGCTACTGATGTAATTTTCGAATCAGAATCTTCAAAAAAAAAATTAAAACAAAATTCGACAATTATATTGTAATAGTTAGAAGAACGGTTCGAAGTATCTCGATAATGAGATGGAAATAATTATTGCAATGGTTACAAACTTAAAATTGAACTATCTAAATCTACAAGTCACAGTATTTTAATATCTATATCAATATTATTAAATATTAGATAAATTGTTAATTAACATACGTATTTTTCTCTATATATAATTCTAGAAATTGCAACAATAACTATAAACACCAAACTAAAATAGTAACAACAAAACTTTTGGTTGCAACCAATACCAACAAAACTAGCACGTAATAAGAACTTTCAATTTTCATTTTTGTTGTACTATTAACAACAATTTTTTGGCAACACAACAACAACAACAAATGGATAAATTAATTGAATGAAAATTATTTTTATAATTTTTTTCAAAAAAGGGTGAGTAAACACATAATTATGTATGTTGCTATATATATATATATATAAATATACTGTATACACGGGTACAATATAATCGAACACCTTTGTTTGATTATTGTGCTGTCTCCCATTATAGATGTAGTTTTTTGGGTTAAAAAATAGTTTTTGACAAAAAAAAAATGAATTAATAGCATTAACAGTAAACATAAACAAGTTTTTTTTTAAATAAATTGGTACAGTCAGACATTTAGGGAAGGATTATTTCGGGAATAAATGGGTAAAGGATACAATTTTTATTATTGTTTCAGATTTTAGTTTCAATTCATTTTTCTATTACAACAGATTTATATAAAAGGATTATTATAGTTTAGCTGGGGGAAAGTGTTGTACGACGTACGTATTTGAAATTGAACAATTGGTGGACATTTTGCGTTTTTATCTCGTATCTAAAACTACAACAAATGTTTATTTCACGTCAAACTCAGAATTGCATTTTTGCTGTATACATATTGTCATAATACGAATGTATATATTCGTTATGTATATAGTTACGGTTTTTGTAATGTCTACGAAATGTATTGTCCTGTCAATAATAATAGAAAAAAGATGTGTATAATCCAAAAATATAACATATTTTTAAAGATAGGTTAAATATTATAATATTCGGGCATATTCTTTCTAATAGGTAAAGACTACTTTATCGTGATATCAATAAGACTAAATACATGTATGAAACATGGAACACCCTTAAACAAATGTCTAAACACATCAAAAATAAATTTTTAATTTAAGTTAAAAAAACACATAAAAATTTAGTTTATCTCCCACAGTTTAAAGTAACATAAAGATACTAAAGACATGTATGTGTATGAATACTTTGAAATTATGTTTATTTAAAACGCTGCGATATTTTAAAATGTAAAATACACCTGGTAGTTTTAAAACTGTACCTTCATTAAACGTATCGTGCACATATTATAAAGTAAATAGTGTAATTTTACGATATATAAATATTAATTTATTAAATAAATATTTTAGAGTTATAACTCTATTATTTATTAAAAGAATAAATTAAATTCATTATGTGTTGTCATACATATAGTTCATAATTTTTGGAAAGTTGCGAAATGTTTGCAAAATTGAAAATTAGCTATCATTAGACGCATTATCTGGACTTCAAGGGTTGCCGAATAGATCACTTCCTATTTATAATTTTGTTATCATACTGTACTCTGGACATTCTGATTCGTAACATAATAAATATTCAGTAGTTTCTAATCAACATAAAATACAATTATGGTGTCAGTTAAACGTGTAATTTTATGGACATGCTTCCAATACTCATTATGAGTATATATGTTAGAAAATTTCTAAATAGAAGACAACCTAAAAGTACCATGTTTAACTTATGTTTAGTATTTTAACAACTGTTTACAACACAAAGTTAACAATTACAGTGATCAAAGGAGTAATCGGTCGACATTTATGAGGTGTGCAATAATTAACTTACCAATACTGAATGGTGATATAATCAGCTCCTACAAAAACCAATCACTGATAGGTACAAATTATGTAACTGGATGGTTAATATTTTAAATATGCTGATATTAACCAAACTGATATTAACGTTATAATCTTAACTTTAAGTTAAGATTTTTGTTACCCAAAAACCTTCTGAAATTTTCTATTTAATTTTAAAACAACCGGTATATTAAACAAAGGTTTGCCAGGTTTGTTCACGTAGTTACATAGTAGGTATTAAAAGCTATATAAGAGCAGCAACATGTAGATTAGGATTTAAAATTTAGGATAATAACACATAGGAGGTAGCGGTTTCATAAACGTATACGTGCTACTAATCAATAAAGACCAATCACATCTTATTTTAATATAAGACATATTTCTCGACTTGAAAATCATAAAATTCAAACAGAAGTTTAAACCTTTTTAAAGTTTGATCATCACTAACCTATTTAAACGAATGGTGACATTTGCCTTTCTTTAGTTTTCATGATAAAAGAAATATTTTGTTCTCGGATCCATCAACATTCTACGCAAAACATCTCAATACCTATGGTCATTTCCTTCGATCATTTATACCCATCAGTGCCCCGAGGTAACTTTAATATCAATCACATCCCTAATCGTTAATTCAACCGCCTCGTGAAAGACACTATTCATTTGTGTATATTGCGTCTCAAACATATTTATCTCTATGAATTTAGCAGGTCTTTGCCTCAATCTAAAATGTTGTGTGGTGTTCTAAGTATAACTACCAAAAATAATTAATTAGTACAATTAACGCCACAATCAAATAAAATCGATACTTTGAGTTGTGTTCTTGTAATTCGCTAGAACTGTGGCACCACAACTACACGTATACGTATGCGAATCGCACAGTACGAACATCAAGTCCGGTAGCATGTGGCAGTTGGAGCGGGAGGTACCGGGTTCGAATCTCGATAGGGGCAGAATGCAAAAGGGATTTTTCACCATCTGATTACGATCGGTGGTGTGAATAAACACATCTATGACCCCCTGTTGGAGTGCAGAACTCATGAGCCGACCCATCTTCCATGTCAGTACTATAGGCTGGCATGGAGCTATGCAGTGCGCAGATGGTTCTACGAAAATCGAACCTATAGCCGTACGTCCTCGATTTGGCCGTTAAGGCGTAAAGTAGGACGTAACTAAGCGAACCGCGAAAGAGCTGGGAGAGCCTTGAGCCCCCAAAAAAAGATAGCATAGAATAAAATATAAAAAAAAAAAAAAAAAAGTCCGGTAGCATATGCCTGATGAGATGGATTTAATCTTTTCGATCACACTGCCATTCAATGACGTCATCATCAGATTTAAACCAACCTAGCGAATTTACAACAATATTAACATCATACATCACAACTTCAAATAACAATTCACAAAGATTTCCAACAACACGGCGCTACAGTTTCAAGAACATCAACACTGAGGCTATTTTTATATCGCACTTCTTTGTTATCGTTCAATGCCTGGTCGCTTACATTTTGTTAATGCCAATAAATAAATAGGTTTTACAAACCAAATCTATAATTTCTCTCATCGCCTACATAGACGTTATAACATCGGTGTTATATCCATCGGCGTAGTAGAATGAATTAATCAAAGTAAACCAAACATCTTTACATAAGTAACAGATTGGAAGTTATTTATACAATCTGCTTCAAGAATATAATGCATTTTTCGCCTTGCATTACATTCTACTTGTTAATTATGCATAAACTAAATTTTTTTGTGCTTACAAATGTTTTAAATTTTAATTTTTAAGATAAACTTTGCTTGGTGTTGCTAATCAATCAAGTAACAAATAGTTCACCAGCTAATTTATCGATACAGTTAAATTGATTTTCATCTATGTTTCAAATAAGTTGTATTGGGCAAAAGATAACCTTAAAAATGTATTGAAATTAGATATACAACAATTTTATAAGAATTTCAATTATATTCAATTAGATAATGTTTTTGATCATGACATAAAAACATATTTTCTGTAAAAATGATATCACTATATAGTAGTTGTTAACGGTAAACAATGGACCATTACTACACCCTAAAAAACAACCTCAAAATAGTAAAACATCCGGTATGAAATGCCGCATTCTGCGCAGGTTGATAATAGATTTATCTTAGAAAAAATTATAATTTGTTTTTGAAAGATGGACATTTCCTCACTATAAATATTCTATACATAAAGTATTTCGGTATTCGAATCAACGTTCTTATTATTTTTTTATGTACAATGAAATATATATTTAGTAATTGTTAGTTTTGGTCATTCAATTTATGCAATGATATTGGAAAAAAAATTCAGGTTGCTTATCAAACCCTCTAAAAATTTAAACAATGATACGTTCGTCTTCTTGTTCTTTTATATGCCTATATAGATTTTTATGTATTTCTTTATAGTTAAGGCGAAAATTCTTATCCATAAGATTAATACAGTGTCCGAGACTATTAATATTGTTATTATTTCTCTGTTTTCGTCTAAAATAAAAATACATGTACATAAATACTATTTTCTTTACTTTCATCCCCTATTTTCAAGCTAAAGCTATTAATGTAAAAATCACATTCGAGGGGTGGGTAAAGAACACAAAAAAAATATACTACATATTTGAAACATTTTTTGTGAAAAAATATTAAATAAAATAAAAAAAATTGTATATTTTTCCCAATTTTTGGAAAAAAAAATTTTTTTTTTAGTTGCATGTCAGTATTAGTTGAATAAAGATTAAAATATTTACGTTATTTAAAAATACCGAAAATATAGTTTTTGGGCATCACGTTGATAAGTTTTAGTGTTGTTTTTAGAAGTTATGTGAATAAACGTGTTTGGTGGTGTGGGTGAAATATGGGTACAAAGGTGTTGACAGTTACATTAATAAGACAAACTTGTGAATGTTTTACTAGCATTATGATGACATCGTCGTGCCATCGAACATTTAACATACAAAATATGATTTTCATTAAAAGTTGATTTAAGGTCGTAATATTTACTTAAATAATTAAATGATAAGGTAAAGGAACTTTTTTTATTCTAAGACGATTTTATCTTTCTTTCAGTAGATCAGTTTTTAAAATTATGCATTCCATTTGGAATAACAAGTTTATTGTTTTGTTTATAGTTTTTCGATATAGTGAAGTAAAATATGATCCTCACCGGGTGTAACAATATCGAAATATTGCTTATGAGGGGTGACATAAAGAGAGCGGTTAACTCTTTTATAATTTATAGATTTACGAATATAAAAGGAAATAATTGCGTAATATAGATTTGTGTGATCATATTTTACGATATCCAGATTATTTTTGTTTTTACACATTTTTGGAAAACCGAACAGATTTTTTATGTATATTTTCATCTTGTGATCAATTTACGTCGGTAGCATAGTTTTAGTTACCCCTATTCGCCTATCGAGTTTACAATAGAATAGAATTTATATTTAAATTGCATTCAATTCAATTTCATTTTTTGTATCATTTTCCATTTATTGTATTCTTTTCTATTCAATTGCATTTTCAAACAAACCAAACCAAAAAATATATTTAAATATCGTAAAATACAATTGACATGCATATGGAAATTAGATCCGTGAGATCGTTTCGATTTATAATTTTTATGCATGCAAATATAGAAAACTAGGGGAAGTATAAAATTGATTTAAGGTCCACAAGACCGTCTCAATAAGTTATGTACGTTATATCTACAGCGCCACAATGTATGTAAAAGATAGACAAATGTATATAATAATTTTTAATTAATTTTTTTCATATTCAATTTCATATTTTTTTATTATTCATTGATTTCAAAATGCCATAAATCATTTCAAGTGAAAAATTATTGACTATGAATGTAAATACATACGGGTATCTCTTTTTTATGTTGATAGCATAAAAAATACTTATTTGGATTTTTACAGCCACGCGTAGACGCTGGCGCAAGCAATTTTAGCGGTAGCCAAATTAACCGATATTAACTTGAGTGTAACTCAAGAGTGTATATATATATATATATATATATATATATATATATATATATATATATATATATATATATATATATACATATATATATATTTATATTTTTTAATTTTTTTTCTATGGCTTAGAGGCCGTAACGGCCTTTACCGTGTCTCAACTGAGACCTTACGAACCAATTTTAACGATTGGTGCACATTGTAGGTGGTCAACCCAACGAATGTTTTTACACACAAACGCATTCTATGTCATCCGGTGGCATGTTAATTTTTGGTCAGCGGCGAGAATCGAACTCGAGACCGCGGCGTGATGAGAAACTCTCTTAACCAATAAGCTACGACCGGCGACATATATGTATATATATATATATATATATATATATATATATATATATATATATATATATAAATATATATATATATATATATATATATATATATATATATATATATATATATATATATATATATATATATATATATGCTTAGAGCTATATTACAAAATAAAGTCGCCGGTTGTAGCTTAATGGTTAAGAGAGTTTCTCATCACGCTAAGGTCTCGTGTTCGAATCACGCCGTTGACCAACTATTAAACATGCTCCGAATGACATAAAAAGCGATTGTGTGTAAAACCATTCGTTGGGCTGACCACTTACAAAGTGCACCAATAATTAAAATGGTTCGTGAGGTCACAGTTGAGAAGCCGTAAGGGCCGTTTACGGTCTCTAACCTATAGATTATTATACAAAATAAACTTAAGCCGAAATTACGTATACAAAACAAACTTAAACCGATTCTCTAATTACTGACCTTGTCTCAGAAAAACAACAAGTTTATACTAGTCAACGTTGAAATCAACATCTAGTTTTATAATTCTTCCAAGTATACTCGTTAAAAACTGTTAAATGTTGTTTTTTTTTCAAAATTCACGCTAACTAATTTTATTAAAACAAACAAATATTTTAACATATTCAAATATAAAATTTTGATCTTATCTTTTATTTTGATAAAATATATTATACACAAATATTTATAAAAACATTCTGTTATCAAATTATTATTAATGTAAATTACAACGAATAAAAATAATACATATATGTATTATTAAATTTAATAATTGCGTCACAAAAACAAAACAAAAGATAAATAAAATCAATGCTTTATGTGAGAAATTTACTTTCACTTTATTCTAACACTAATTAACTAATCAAAACAATTATGTGTTAAACCCGTTTTATCTGATTAAATTTCGGCACATACATTTTTTTTTTAATCAAATGTAAATCTAAACATTAAGTGCGTCGCAATCAACCCTTAAAATCATACACTATTTTATTGTGTTTGGTTTTTTTTAGTTTCAACGAAATTCATGTATAACACAAATAAATTTTCATTGTTTTGATAAAAATTTTCACGCGAATTATTAATTCGAAATAGAAAAATGTAACGAGTGAAACTGAAAATTAAATCATTTTCATTTTAATTTAATTAGAAATGATTAACGTTAAACTATAGCAGCTTTTTATAAGCTAGTTATATTGGTTGATTAGCAGGTGAATATATGTATATATGTTTAATTTAGTCGTGATTGGAAAAAATATTTTCGATTATTATTATATTATTATATTAAATTAAAACTAATTTTGTCCATAACAATATTACTAAGACCAGATATTTAAAGGTAAAATAAACGAATAACATAAAAACTGAATTTAAACAAATAATCCCACAACAGTATCAATTTATGAAAACTCTGATATGAAAATGAAGGCCATTTTCAAAACTAAACAACGATTCTTAAAACACAACACGAAATAAAATATATTTTTGACATAAACAATAAATTAAATTTTATAGATCACAGTATGATGAATCCCACTCTGTGAATCATAAAATGATCTTTTTAAATATGAAAATGATGATGGCATCAGATAATAAAACGAAATAATTAAACGCTATAGTTAGTCTTACCAAATAGAAACGAGCTGGTTCCACCAAATAGAGCATGATGATTCCGTTTTTACCTTCAAACAACTGTTCACAAGCAACTCTCGTTGTCTCTCGGTTTCAATTCGTATGGCACCCACTATACTTGCTTTTGGGTTATTTCTAGTTATTTCAGAGTTTTGAAATTGCTTGTTGAGTCACTTCCAATGATTGTGCAAAATCTTTTTTACTTGACACGTGTCTTTGTTAATCAATCCTTCTAATTCTTCATCTTCAAAAACCATCACTCTTCTACTACTATGCCAGTCTTTAACGTGACCAAACTACTCATCTTTTACTCATTGCTGTCTCATTATAAGTGTCTGCTTCGAGCCCTTTATTATCTTGAAAACATAATCGCATGTGCAGTGTTGGTACGTCTGGTTTACTTTAGCCGAGTGGTTTACTATTAGGTGGTCAATTACTCATAAACTATTCTAAATTAAACTACTATTGAAACGTAGTTTATATGAAAGAAATCAGTTAAATTTATTAATTTTGATATATAAAATATCAGTGAATTTGCATAGTGTAGACGACCACTATGCAAATTCACTGATATTTTCTATCATGATAATTTATGAATGTATGTGTGTTTTTCAATGTATTGCTAAAAATGTTTGCTTCAAATATCATGTCTGGGCATTTTACTATCATAATAATTATTTTGAAATGTCAATGTTTTAACTGTCATAATTATATATTTTTTTACATTTATTTTATTTAATTGGCTTAACCGTCACCGTTTTTCGGTACAAATCAATTTATTTAACTGTATTTTCAGTCGAAAACTGGAAATATTTATTAAATAATATAAAAATCGAATTAAAATTACGGGGTTTTTCAGTTTTTATTCAAATGGTTGATATAGCAATACGTCTTTACTCCAAAATTAATATTTATAATGAGGAAATCTAACCTCAAAACTTGACATTTCGTAATAATTTCATTATAATTTTTCGTGAAATACCCACATTATCATTTGCTGATAGCGTCAAAATTTATATAATATACTCACACATACGTGATAAGAAATGCAAAATGATGAAATGCAATTGTGTTATATAGGAATGTAATCGTAAATAACATCAAATTTTTAATAATTTATTTTGTCACAATAAATAATTTATTTTGTCCTCCTATGTCACAATTTCATAGTTAACACTGACAATATGCAAGAAATGAAAAATGCTCATGAGGTAAATTTTTGTTGACTTTCTAGTGCCGAATAGTCCATTCTGAGCCAAAGGTACATTGGCAATAATTTTATATAATATTTAGTCAAAACTAAATGTGATTGACATTCATCACAAGCAAATAAAAATTAAAGTAAATCACAATCTATTATTATTTATCAAAACATCGTGATAGTTATGTTTTCTTACCTTTTTATTCATCTTAATGAGTATATAGACTCTTAGAAATTTAGGAATTGTTTTTAACAAAACCCTTACATTGGGGTGGCCATTTGTTAAAGTTAATGAAAGGTATTTCGTTTACTTAAGTTCAAAAAGTTAATTTTCATGTCCTACACTTCTTCCGGATGATTACTACGCATATATTCAGAATATACTAAGATATTACTAATTTTGTTCTCGGAATTAGAAAATTGAATCATTTTACACCGTATGCTAGAGGATTGTTCTCGATTTTCTAGTTTAGTTCTATGAACTTCAAATTTACGCTACTATTAGGAAATTCCTCAAAGTTATTATTTATCAGGTATGCATTACGCCGATTTTCAAACCGTTCATGTTTTGTTAGAGGTAATTTTTAATAGAATTTTGTTCCATTCAGTATTATTATTTTGTTAAATTTACCAGGTTGTTTTGAATGCTTGAGTGACAATATATAGGTAATTAAAACTTAATTATATGATTTTTTTAACTGTTGTTAATTTAACTATGATGTTTATCCTATTGTGAATAAGCTTCTTCTAAAACTTAGATGTATGTGTATGATATATGTTGTAAAAAAAAATGGTTTTTATGCCTAGCAAAATGATGATTTGTATAAATTTCATTCATAAGGCTTTTCCTTCTTAAGTTATTTTTATTATTTCAATAATAAATGAACCAATCAAATATTATAGTGTTTCTAAATGCTCTGGCTCTCCTCTCATTTGTCACATTGATTGTTCGAATATTTAGTTAGTAAATTATTTTAAGAATGTCCGAACTTATTTAATTATCTTAACTAAATAATTCATATTTCTCATTTAAAAAGTAATATTATAATTTCAGCGTTTGCTGGAAAACTGAAAGTAAAGGCTAAAATAAGAATATGGTTTATCTAATTTTACAGATAAATGTTCTTTAGATCGATTTTTAGCCTGAAGTTACATTTTGTTCTGCTGTTTGACTCGAGACTGGTTGAAATACAGCTTCAAATAAGTTTTCGGTTTATTTAGTGCCTATCGTATCTTTTGAGTGGTTTTGCAAATTTGGTCGTTTAAATAGTTTTTTCGCTCTCCATAAATAATAATTAAAGTCTTTTAAACCAACAGGACTTCAAATTTATTTACTATTACATTTTTATAGCTTTACTTTGTCAAATCCTTTTGGGTTTTCGGTTTTTTGACCTATACTGAAACGGATAATTAAAAACTTTTGCTGTTTCATTTCGAATTGTTGGTGTACTTTCTCATACAACCTGTTTTATATTTTATTGATTAACAGCTCCAGCTCATCTTCCAAGTGATGAGGTATTTTTATTTCTAGTGTTTTGTTCTACTGTTGTGTGATCTTCAATCAGTCTCCGAGCACTTAAAGTGACTACCAAGGGTAAATGGCCAAATGACAGATCATCACGATTTTCAATATTTGTTACATATCCGTTCGTATTCCACAATTGATTCGTTACTCAGTCATCTAGCCAAATACTACCGGCATCTTCCCTGTTTATCTTATCACATATTTTAAAATTTCGCTCTCGTTACTAGCTTCATATCTTAATAAAGTTTGTTGTAAAATTTGTGAATAACACTTTGGCTCTACTTATTATAATAGATATTCTAGAATGTAGAATAGTCTCAATTGTAGACTGTCATCTAGTTTGCTGGATGTACAATCTATAATTTATTTTGGGTTTATGTCTTAACTAAGCTGTCAGTCGGAGCATAAGACACATATTATATTCTATTATACATATTATTTTCGCATTTATTTGTGCCAATTGCGTATTAAATTTAAATTGATGAATTATTTCTTCTGTACTTCACCAATATAGCTGTCAAAAAATACCAGAGACTGTCACCATATAATATCTAAAAAATATAGATATACATTTCATATCTCACTAAATACTGAGATTTTCTACATTTTTTAGTAATATATTTTACATCCAAGGGAATGTGAGATATCTACTTTTTTAGTGATATCTCAATGTGCTGGATATGTCCATTATTTTTCTGCGATTTACGTTGTTTATATGTTGTTTTTGTAGTTACTTAGCTACTTTACATCCTCTCTAGTTTACGATGTTTTAGATAACAATTAACACATTTAGGTGTATCTTTATTTGCCAGATGTGCTTGGAATCCGTGTTCACATACTCTACTGATACTTGACTGAACTTGAAAAATATTCAGCTTGCCGTTTTCACTCCTTCGGTGGAGGAGTGAAAATAGAACGGATTCACTTTATTTCAAGCTTTAACTCTTCTTAAGCAGTTTCTGCGTCTTCATTCTTATTGTGTTCCCCATATTTTCTCAGGATTGTTGCACGAGTAGCATAGATGATCTTAAATTTAAGTCATTACCAATTCATTTTCTCAATGTAATATGCACAGTAAAGTTGTTTGTAGTTTTTAGTTAACGTGCAAAAGATTTAATTGCGCTATTGAAATTTAAGATTTATCACTTTCCACTTTTAATAGATGTAATAATAATTATTAAAAAATTATAATTACGCCTGTTCACTTTGAAATTTATTCATATAATGACAAAGTTAAGTGCATAATCACTATAAGCTTTAGACATCAACATTATCATTCAGAAACAACATCGATCAAATTGAAGCAAAACAAAAATTTTCTATTAACACTTTGTTTGTTTGTTTGGTTGTTTTTATCTCTACCATCTGTTTCGGGGCTCGAGGCACTTCCAACTCTTTCGGGGTTTGCTTATTTACGTCCTTACCTAACGCAGTTACAGCCAAATCGAGGACGTACGGCTATATGTCCGATTTACGTAGAACCATCTGCACATTGCATAGCTCCATGACAGCCTATAGTACTGACATGGAAGATGGGTTGGCCCATGAATTCTACACTCCAACAGGGTGTCATAGATGTGTTTATTAACACCACCGATCGTAATCGTATGGTGAAAAATCCCTTTACCATCCTGCCCCTATCGGGATTCGAACCCGGTATCTCTCACTCCAACTGCGGCAGCTTTAACCACTGCACCACCTGGGTGGTTATTAACACTTTTGTTTTATTTGAAATACTGAAAACAAATGTCACATAAATGTGTTGAAGTGTGATTTGTGATGCTTGGCGCTGTAATCGTGACAGCTAATGATGAATGGCGGGAGTTAAACTTTGAACTCCACAGAGTGGCATTGATTGACAGCTAGAGCGCTGAATCAACCAGCCGATGAAGACGTTTGTCTTGAAATTTATGGCATCTTGCATGTGTCTGTAATATTCGTTTCGCTAGGCCGGTTTCGATCTGATGACGTCATTGACTCGTTGTGTGATCGAAAAGATCAAATCCATCTCATCAGTCATATGTGACCGGACTTGATGTATGTTGCATTTCGTTTCTATACATATTGTGAGGCTATGTTGCAACAGTTCTAGCGAATTTACAGAATTTGACTTGAAATCTTTTTTCGATTATTTTTGTTTATACTTCACTATTGTGGCGTGACTATTCGTCGTATTTGTGAACGCCACAAATGTCACGCATTTCCAAAAGTTATTATTTTAAAATAAGCATTTCCAAAAATCCGATCCGTGTACAATATATATAATATCGGAGTATATCAGAAGCCATATTACTTAGGAAGAGACTAAGATGTTAATAAGAATTTTAATCGTGTTGGGGTTTTAATTATTTAAATAACAGTTAATTAATTAACCAACGAATTAATTTTTATCTACTCTAGTTTATTTTAAATCCCATCTTATAGCATTCTAATGAAATTGTGTTATTGTAGAATATTGTATTTTACTCTGCCAGAAAAATTGTGTCATAGATACAGATTCTTTGAAGCACACATGTGTAAGGTATGTTTTTTAAATATATTGTTAAATTAGTTTGTTTAAGTTAATAACATTAATAAATTATGGTTGAATAATTTGAATTTTAGATGGCAATTAAATAAAAAGCGTAATTTCCTAAAAAGAAATTTCATATTTTTCAGGCTCACTGAATGTTTTATTTCCATTTCGAATGAAATGACAAATAAAGGTTTAACGAATATAGCATGTAGTTGGTAAAACATCCAATTGTGTCCATTCTTTCAAATTCGGAGATTTTCCACATTTCACATGTAGATACGTAAATATATTAATTAGAATACAGCTGAATCACACCAAAATAAAAAATTTAAATTAAATTATGTTCGTCGATTTGTTTTTGTATTTGAATAAAAATAATTTTTCCAGCTGGATACAAAGAGCAGTCTGGTTGTATAATGTCCTTTTTTTTAAACGAGAAAATTATGGAAAATTTAGATATTTTAGGAATGTAAATATATAATTTATTTTTTTAAATATAGAATGTTTGGACAATTTGGAACCATCTCATGGTTCTGTGAAGGTTGTGGTTGAATAATTTTCATTTTTGTTTAAACTACAATGGGTCCGTTTATGACAAAAGTGTTACAAAGCTATATTTCCAGCTAGTTGAATACACAAATAGAATTGTTATGATTTTCATGGATGTGAAAAAAACGGAAAATTATTATTACGAGTACATATACATATGTATGTATACATACATATACGTATTATATTATTAGTACGAGTCTATACATAGGTATGTGTGTTTGTGTAGTATGCTTTTGCAAAAATTAAATGAATCATGCGCAGGAAAATACATTAAAAGAAATCAATAATTTTTATTTATATTTTTCATATATGAAAGTCACAAGAAGTAATAATTAATATAAAAATTTATTTAACTTGTTGTTGCTTTTTTTCTCGTTGACAGGGTGGCAAATATTATTTTTTCCTCTTTTTTATTTCATTTCCACTTTGGGAAAAAATAAAACAGTTTACATGTACACAAAATAAGTATCAATCGAATGTATTAAGAGAATGAAAGAAAAATATAAAACTTATATTTTCTTATTCCTTCCGTTTCTATATTATGTGTGTATTATTTGGAGAAGAATTTTCATTTTGTTTTTGTTATTTTTATAATTGATTTTCGGGATGAATTATTGAATTACGTTTATGTTTAAAATAAATAATAATAATAATGTACGAAAGTTTCATACAATATTTTTTTTTGAGCAGAAAATAAATTGGTCAATAAAATTCTAAGACATTGCCTAGCATTTAAATTTTTAGTAATACATAAACATTATATTGAATTATTAACACGAACAATAAATAGAAAAACTATGGTATCAAGGGTTAAAAGGCCCACACACTTACTTGTTCGGTTTTCTTTTTATGAACCAAATTCGTTTTATAAAGGAAAGGGAAAGGGGTAAATGTGTAAATGAGCTGAAATTTTGATTTCAACTCAATCTGAATTTTCAATTAAAACTAATGTATGTCATGCAATTTATCAATTTTCATAAAAAATTATAGTTTTGAAAATTAAAAGTGTAAAACTAAGGCATACTACCTATAAAAATGTAAGGTAAGGATCTACAACCATTTAACCCGATAGAATAATTGATTAATTTATGTTTATAGGCATAGTAATTTTGTTAGTATATAAATGTACATATATTATGAAAGTATATCGGAGAAAATCATATTTTTAGTTAATGAATACAATTTTAAAAGCAGGGCTATGTACTTGTATGTCAATTTGATGAAGTTCTAATGCATAATCAATATTATTTATAATAATTTTGAAAAATTGGTTTTCTTTTTTTTATATGTATTTTCACATTTTAATGTTTTTATTACGAAACAATATTATATAAACATATTAAAAACGATAGCGTCCATTTTCAAAAATATAACGGCTTGTACTATGCGACCCTTGTTTGAACTATTCTCACTAGTATAAGATCGGATGTTCAATATATATAAATATGTATATGTATATATATATAATATATATATATATATATATATATATATATATATATATATATATATATATATATATATATATATATATATATATATATATATATATATATATATCCACTTATGAAATCAAAATATCTTGCAAATACGAATAAGCTGAAATTGTACATAGTGTTGATCAGACCCGTTGTCAAGTATGGATGTGAGAGTTGGACCTTGACGGATGAGTATGAAAGATAGCTTCTAACATTCTAGAGAAGAATCATGCGTGTGATATATGGCCCAAAACGCGACGTTGATGGCACATACCGAGTTCGTTTCAACCACGAGATCAGGAATTTAATGCAAATATCGTGCATGTAATCAAAGCACAGCCAGTACGCTGGCTCGGTCACATTTTGACTACCTGTAATGTACATCAAAACATATAAATGGTTTGTAAGGTCTCAGTTGAGGCGCGGTTATGGCTGTTTACAACCTTTAAGCCAAAGATTATTATCCACTATTTAGCCTAACAACACATGGTCTCCACTGTTAGGTCATCGAATTTCTTGGAGAGCAACGAGTGACGATCATTAATGATGTTCTTGTATTGGTTTTTTCTAGGTTTTTATAGCTCCGATCCAACTAGATTTTGTCATTTTTTTCGACAAGCTCCGGTTAAACTTACAGTAGTGGTATTTTATTAGTTTCATATTTCGTACGAAATATTTACAAAAAATGTATATACAATTATTTTAACGACAATTGACATGACTCAATATAACCATTGGATACTTTCTTAACAAATTAAACAAATTATTAGCTGTGTTTTAATGTTCACACAAATCTAAACCAAGTTTGGCAAACTAGAATTGGTACACGGTCCTACAGTTCAGATACGAAATTGTACAGATTTATTCAACTTGCCTTCTAATAATATGCATATTAGAAAAACACTACCCAAATATACACAAATTCACAAATATACACAAATATCCTTACAAAAATCAGTTGGTTACCATAAATAATATCAAACTGAATTGAAAACATCTTGTATTGAAAACCCAACTCATCTTTACATCGTAAGCACAATCACATTTCTAAAGTTTTCGATTATTAAATTATGAATTATTTTCAAGGGTTGTTCTTTATACAATTTTTGCTATTATTGTTTGTCTGTGGCTTTTTTATTTGAGATCCTAAAATTCATACCATTCTTTGTATCAGTCCTTATATTATATATACATTTTATTAAATAACCGACGTTTGTGTGTACTTTTCACCCACTCATCTTGAAGTCATTTGCGAAAATTAGCATTTTGTTTATTTTTGTATAAGAAAATTGGTATAATATTATAATACAGGTACTCATATAAATTATAGACACAGGGTACTTCAATTATAAATTTTATCATAATTTATATTCTCTCTTATCTATTTGCAGATTAAAATGACAGCTGTTCTTGAAAATACACCGCCACCTCCATATTATAGCCAACAAAGTGGCATAATATCAGGTGATTACTATCCCGACCTAGTTAAAATGAAAAAATTAAGAAGCAGAACTATTGCTGTTTCTCAACCATATATTGAGTTACCAACAACACCGAACATAGGGCAAACAATCAAAATGTCGAACAATAATATTAGAAATATTGATAATAGTAATACTAAAAGAAATAAGTTATATAGTAATTATAATATAAATAATTCTAATAATAAGAATAATAGTGAAAATTATAATGTTTATGATAGTGATAATAATAACGATAGCGATAATGATAATAATGACAATGATAACGATAATGCAAATGATCATGACAACAACAATGATGAAAATGAAGATTACGATGATCATAACAGTGATGGAAATAATAATAATAATAATACAAATGGCAACAATGGTAATAATGATGATGGTAATGGTAATGATAAAGATGATAAAGATCCTAATCGTAAAGACAACAGAAATAATAAAAGTAACGATCGCAATAATTCTAGCGAGGATGAAAATGAGGATGAGGATGATGAAGAAAATGATGATGAAAAGAAGCCAAATATTGAGGAAATTATTCAGAAAACTAGTGATAACAATAAAGATGATATTGATAAAGAAAACACTGATTATGGTCGTGAAGGCCATGGTGAGAAAGAGAATGAACACAGTGATAATGAAAACGATAAAGCCGATATTGATAATGATAACAACAATAATAAGCGACCTTTATCGACCTCCTATTCTTCGTCGTCATCACGTTCATGGTCACCATCGTCCAATAGCAATCGCAATAATATTTTTATCTGTAATCAAATTTCACTACTCGAAAGCAATTTTATTGATTCGTCAAAAAAGAGACGCAAACAATTGACACCAATTAGAATTTCATCAACACAAAAAAACCAACAAAATCCAAACGAAATCGATGATGATTGTAACAATAAGTCACAAGACAAAGCGTTTGGCTCAAAACTAATAATGACTCTATCGGTTGAGTACGATGGAAATGATCATGTTACACTCAATTATGATGTTAAAGATAAAATGAAAGCGATTGAAGGATGCCAACCAAATCGACCAGAAACTAATGATTCGATCTCATGTGACGATGAGTTGGAAGAGGGAGAAATCTCTAATAAAAATGTAATGACACAAGAAATGAGTATCAAAAATGACGCAAAAGACCTTAATGTAAATAAAGAGATGTGGTCAAGAGATTCAGTTGAAAATATAGAAAAAGACGAAAACAATTTGAATTCACTGTCAGTGGATGAAATTAAAGCTAAATCGAAAGAGTGGCTTACGGGATTTTCTGGTCTCCCATTTTCATTTCAACGAGATTCACAACAACCAATGACCGCATTAGATCTAATACCACAATTGGCGATGCCCAATGTTCAACAAATGAATCAGGCGGTTGCACTTGAAAACTTGCGTACAAATGGACCACCGTTCCGTATATTTAATCCAGAGGCTTATTGTGATATATGTAATAAGGAGTTTTGCAATAAATATTTTTTGAAAACTCACAAAGCCAATAAACATGGAATTTATGAACCGCAGACCACGGGTGAGATGCAAACTTCCAATCAGTCAATTCAACTCGAACCAGTCTTTCATATCAATTCAACACAACAACCGAATCCTGAGAGGACACCACCGAATACAATATTTCCCTCAAATGGATTGGAAATTGTGCTACAAAATAATATCCAAAACCAAACTGAACTTGCGACTCATTCGCCAAATTCTAATTTTCCATCGGAAATCTCATTATTCTGTGATTTGTGTTTCAAGAGATTTACGAATATATTTACTATGCGAAGACATCGTTTGAATTGTACAGAAGTACTAAATAGTGACGCAAATCAAGATCAAAATGAATCAATGAAAGTTGAATCAAACGATACTAATGATGAAAATCGATTATCCCCTTTTAAATTACCTGAATGTTTTCGAGAAGATTTTTCGGTTGAACAAGAGGATGCTACATTTACTCCCGCGCCAAGAAAACTATCGCCCAGTCTGTGTCAACAAGCTAAGGAAGCTAATTTTGCGTACGATAAATTGAAACGTTTAGGTGTAATTAACCCAGAAGCATTTTGTGAGTTGTGCTGCAAAGAATATTGTAATAAATACTTTTTACGAACTCACAAATTAAAACGACATGGTATATTAATACCAATGGATGATGATATACAAATGACAGCTGCCAAATATCAGTCATCATGGCATTATGTTCAAACCAGTCCATTAAATTTAATGACCAGTACTCCACAATCGGCTTGTAAAAGTTTTAATCGAAATTTTAATGAAAATCTTCCGACTAAAAATAATAATCCAGCACAATCACTTACTCCAGATAGTCAGATAAAAACTGATAAGCCGAATGATAAAGTGGGAAATAAAGTTGAAAAAGAAGATTTTGTTTCATCACTTTTATTAGAAATTCAACTAAAAACTGAAAGAAAATCACCCATACAGGATGACGAATCTGAAAATTCACGAAAAACACCTAATTATCAGCCACAAGATACGGATGCCGTCAGTGTTGATCTGCAGAAATTACAATCAATGATTTTGCAGCTGAATAATTTAAATGCTCCGGATATCACGGGTTGTAGTATATGTGGCAAAGAAATGGAAAACCGATATGCTCTACATGCTCACATGATTGCGGAGCATTCAAATTTGAATATGAATTCGGACGAGACGAACGAATCGAAAAAATTTTCAAGTCCGTGCCGAACTCCTACAATGGGATATACTGAAACGTGTAAATATTGTGATAAGGAGTTTTCAAGTATTTCCAGTTTAAAGCAACACTTATATGAAGAACATGGCTATCAGGTAGAAAGCCCTATGCGCGATGGGTTTCGAACACCTGAACACTCTATTACCAATATATCTCCATCGCCATCTCAGAGTGACATCAAAATGAGCGTTCGTCCCGCATATACGATCACACCAACCAGTAGCTATTGTGAACTATGCAATAAAGAACTTTGTAACAAATACTTTATGAAGACACATATGCAACGCATGCATGGCATTGAAATTGAAAATGGTGCACAGATTGGAGGAGTAGTTTGTAATATATGCAACAAAGAACTGTGCAGTAAATATTTTTTGCGCGTTCATAAACATAATACACATGGAGTGGTTGACGAAGGATCACCACTACCACAGCCACGGCAAAATTCTAATGAAGCCAGCGATATCGATATGAAATTGTGCAATATAGAATCGAATCACATTCAGTTTAATAGCAACAATAGCAATGAAATGGATAGGTATTTCACACACTATACAGAGGTATGTCCAATTTGCACACGCCGATTTAAAAATGCTAAATGGTTGCAATCCCATTTGGCTAGCGATCATGGTCGATTTGGGCTTGAAAAGCTTAATGAAATTGAAGTTAAATTGGAAAATGATTTGACGAACGGGAATAATGAGTCATTAAATGAATCCAATAGTATTGAAAATACTAAATCTGAACTTCGAATAAAAACACCGACTGATGTTAAAAATATTCGTTCAATCGAATCACCGCCAGTAGCGACGGTTGCACCGCATACGATTGGAAATAAAAATGCACTATCTGATATTCAAGAGTATTATTGTTCATATTGTCAATTTTCTACACCGTACCTAACAATATTATTTATACACGAGAAAGATCACACCAAGCAAATATCACAGAAGCAACGAGACGACCATAAAAATGGAGCGGCAAGCCGAATCGAAGGTAAGTTATATAATATATATTTAAATCGAATGAAATTAATTATTTTCACATTAATATAATTTATTGTTATAATTTCCAAATATAAAAGAACAACTACAGCAATACCATAAACTGTCATCACAATTACTATCTGCAACAGGTAACAGCGATAGCAATAGTTTAGCTTCACATATGAAACAAACACCACTCTACCTACCAGATACAAAACTCGATCCAAAATTAATCGGAGGCATCAATAGTATAAATAATAATATATTAAGTGAAGTTGCAAGTATTGTACAATGTCCTGCGCTGTATGCATTGCCTCAAAAATCATGGCCTATGATAATGCAATCGTTTTTGGTTGAGGAAAATATAAAATTCGCATCCGCTGAGGAAAAAATAGCGGCCAGTCGTTTTGTACCATCATTTATTTATTTCCCAGTCAAAGAACGTATATCTAATCCGATAACGGTATCATTTACGTTGACGCCGACTTAAGAATAATAATTATATGCGGGATGAGTTGCTTGTTTTGTATTATATCATTTTTTAAACCACCTTTTAAACCTCTTATCTGAAAAATTAGCCAAAATAGATGTTCACTATTATTAGGCGTCTGCTCACGTGATTCACGTATTTAAAAATATTTACAGTGCGGTTGAAATTTATCCTGGTTGGATAAAAATTATTTTTATAGTTTGAAAGTAAAGCCAAAATTGTTGGCATATGGTTGAATGAAACCAAATAACAGCAACATACAACTTTATTATAACGTTTAAGTTGGCAAACGCGAAAATCTTAAAAATAACACGATAATAACATATTATTATGTTTAAAAAGCTTTATGGTTTTGAAAATTCACTATAATTTCATCATTAACGAGTCAACTGATGCTGGTATTATGGATAACGATGTCTCAGCTAAGATTAATCATCTGAAATTCAGTTAGATCAGCGGATTTTAAATACTCACCCTGATCGCATTATTATAGTCATCACTACGCATTTACCAGATTCTCTTTGAATATTCGTAACGCTTTAAAATTTTACTGTTTTCAGTTTAATGTTGCACCCGAGTTTATATCCACTGCTTTATTTATAAATTCAACCATATAACATCGGACTTGTGTATGTTAAGTATGATACTGGTTTTTTCTATTTTGCTTATATCTCCATAGTTCGCACATTGCAAGGAATAAACTATCTACTGTCAACCAATAGGCTGTTCCATTGAGGCCAAATACGCCTTTCTTTTATTCCTTTATTTGTCCGTATATCATATTATGCTGTCCCATCTATTTTTTAAGTTTAGTTAAACGTTTGCCTCTCTTTGCCCCTCTAGACATGGAAATGAGCCATATTATTGTGAAAAATGAAAAAAAGGGAGTAATTTGCAAGCAGTATGGTGGCGCTTGATATCATTATCGACACTCTTATCATGAGTAATAAGAGATTCAAGATATTAAAATCTTATCACTTCTTGAAACGTATTGGTTATTACTATTAAAATCAATTGCGTCTTGGTCTCTAAAACCATATCAGATATTTGATTTTGGACTCGTTCAGAAGCAGAACATTGTTCCAGGAGATTAAATTTTTCATTCACACCGTTGTTACCTTATTGAATCACACTGATAATATTTGCTTCCTATAATCTATATTAACCACAAACTTCAAAAGTATTTTTTCGACTTTTTGCTGTGACCCTCCAATTTAAAGTCTCTAATTTTATTATTATATAGTCTCGTTTAATCCATTTTAATATTTCCATTTCTCACACCCGGCTTTATGTCAATATTAGTGTTGTAGCATAAAAAAAATTCATACACCAACTGTTCCATGTGACTACCTTATCAAATTAAATTTTAAAGATGCCTAAGTATAATTGATCTATTGAACTATGGCAATTTCAATTTAACCAGACCAATTGATCTGTCAAATTGAGTATTATTGTTAGTTGTTTCTATCACCACATATTTCTAATTTTCAATAATTGATTTGTAAGTTTACTGTTATCTTGCGTCTCTAATGTAAATGGAATATATCAGTTTGGTTTAACTGATATATCCATTTACATTATTTTATGCAGAAACT
>OZ010737.1:108609248-108774248 GCA_963932295.1 Tipula lateralis
AGTGACCGAGAAACTAGCAATATGTACAAAGTAATTTCAAAACATTTTATATTAAATTATTTCGATAAATGATTTTAAATATAAACATTTGTTAAAAATAATTTTTAAGTATTTCGAAGGTGTGTTTATCTAAATTGTTTCATCATGTAATGTATTTGTCAATGAAAAGAATCTCAATATATATATATATATAGTTATATATATATATATATATATATATATATATATATACTATATACACAAATAAAAACAACTAAAAGGATCTTGTCTCGATTTTATACATTATGTGTATTAGTTAACTCCTATATAAATTATTTCTAAAATATATTATGCCCTCTATTTAATCACACACAATATTTCCCCTCATTTAATCACACGTACTGTTATCCTGTTTCTTTTTAACTGTGTGTGAGGTTTTTTTATAATGGAAAGCAGGCTTTTAGCAACATATTGCTTTGAACATAAGATCGGTATATTAAGTGGTAGTACGATTCAAAGTTGGAAACGTATAATATGCAATACCTAAGCAATATATATATATATATATATATATATATATATATATATATATATATATATATATATATATATATATATATATATATATATATATATATATATAATATATATATATATATATATATATATATATATATATATATATATATATATATATATAAATATATATATATATATATATATATATATATATATATATATATATATATATATATATATATATATATAAATATATATATATATATATATATATATATATATATATATATATATATATATATATATATGTATATAATATATATATATATGCCGTTTAATTTACAATTAAAAACATCGCAAACTTATTTTAATAAATTTCAATTTAAATGTTTAATAGTGAGTGTGAGTGCCGCAACATATTGTTTTCTATTCCGTAATCAAAATTAGGTTTATTATATTATTAATTATATATATGATATATTCGAGCGATTATTATTTGAGTCAAAAATCAAAATAAAAATTTAGAATGTATAGTTTCGAATAGTAGTGAGTAGGTACATATGTATATTCTAGTTTGCTGTTCTATAAATATTTGAATTAATCTGGAGTTAGAATGCATTAAAAACAGTTCAATCTATAGGTTTAATTTTCAATGACTTTTTTGCTACGATAATTTCAAGAAGTTGTGAAAATTTCGCAATTTATAAATTATTTTAAATGAAATTAAACTTATAAAAATAAAATTAAGCTTATAAACTTCATAATGTTGCCAAACAGTTTTTCAAAAAAATAACTCTCAATATTTTGTAATATTTTTAATTATTATAAAATCTTATATTGACTACTATTTGAACTCTATACAATCTGGATTTTTAGCCCCTTTTAAATATAGGTCATTGATTATCGGTCGAATATGAATTTAATTTTGTGAACATGATTGTCGTTTACTAGTCATTCGTCACCTCTAGTCTATAAAATTTATATTATATTATTATTATTATTATAATTATTAAAAGAACAATATTTATATAAAGAAATAAAAGATCTAGTAATTAAGAATTTTATATTTATAATCAATTATATAGAATTATTTATAGCTAAATGCTATTTTTAAAAATAAACAAAAATCAAAAATTGAAACTAAAATCAAAAGGAAAATTTTAATATTTAGTATGAAATTCACTGTAAGTGAAAATATTTTATTTTATTGCAACAAAAAATATTATTACTATAAATATAATTATTAATTAAAAATATATTATATTATATACATATATATATATAATAAATAAGTAGAGTATAAATTTAGCATGAGTATTTTTTGTATTCACTATAATTATAAAAAAAACAAAGTAAAACTGTTTAGTTTTACTTTTTTTTTTGAAGAAAAAACAAAATTAAAAGAATCAAAATAAATTATTATTTTTATTTATAATTAATTAAAACTATACATTAATTCTTCTCATAACAAATATAATATAATATAATATTTACAATTTCATAACTTTTTATTTGAATTTATAATTTTTTTACAAAATAAGTTTATAATTTTATTAAATAATAAAAAAAATCAATGAAAGCCTAAAATCAAAATATTAAAAATAATACTTTAAATAAATAAATAAAATTAAATAAAAAATCCTGTTCGGTAATTGCTATATATTTTAAAAATATATAATTGCTGTGTGCCTTTTAGCAATTGCTGATTGTTATAAAATAGTTTAAATTGAAATAAAAATAAAAAAATTTAAAAAAAAATTTAAAATATAGAAAATAATTTTTATATAATTATTATAATACATACATTTGTATTCTTTTTATTTTAATTTATTTTATATTTTGTTTGATTTGATTTTAATTTGATTTTTTTTAAATAAACGGGTTATAAAATGTTACGTATATATATTATATAATTAATAAATATTAAATACTTCTAACAAAAATGGAGAAGAAATAAAAAAAAAAGTAAAAAAAAATTAAAATTTAAAAGAATCCATAAATTGAATAAAAAATAAATAAATACTAATAAAATAAATAAATAAAACTGTTTCTGTAATGAATGGATATTTCCAAAAAATAAAAGCTACAATTATTTTATAAAAGTACACGTAATTTTTGTTTTATTTATTCAAATAAGTTAGTAAGTATCGTGTCTAAATTGTAAGTACATAGTACGAGTAAATACATATATTTATCGCGATTCTATACAATTCTTCACCGATTCTTACTTTAGATTTAATATCTTTTTTAATTTTTAGTATAATAAAACTTTACTATCATTTTGTGTCAACAAGATATTGTTAGTACATATGTAAATATATGTAATATGTAATATCTTAACTTCACTGCATTTTAATTAACCTGACCATCGAATCAAGATTGAAAACAACCAAAAGTTGTGTCACACATTTTGGGAACCGTTCAAAATGCCGCGTTTTAAAATGTCGCGTTTTAAAATACCGCGTTTCAAAATGCCGCGAAGTACAAAATGTCGCGTTTTAAAATGTCGCATTTCAAAATGCCGCGAGGTACAAAATGCCGCGAGGTACAAAATGTCGCGTTTCAAAATGTCGCGTTTTAAAATGCCGCGAGGTACAAAATGCCGCGAGGTACAAAATGTCGCGTTTTAAAATGTCGCGTTTCAAAATGCCGCAAGGTACTAAATGTCGCGTGGTACAAAATGTCGCGTTTTAAAATGTCGCGTTTTAAAATGCCGCGAGGTACAAAATGTCGCGTGGTACAAAATGTCGCGTTTTAAAAAGTCGCGTTTCAAAATGCCGCGAGGTAGAAAATGTCGCGTGGTACAAAATGTCGAGTTTTAAAATGTCGCTTTTCAAAATGCCTCGTGGTACAAAATTTTCCGATTTTCCTAAAATTTTGTATACAGATGAAGAAAAATATTTAAAGAATATTTCCCATATACACCAACCCGGAAAAACTACGGGAAATGCGGAAAAATTGCGAACTTCCACTTGGAAAATTTTCCCGATAATGACTCAGAAAAATATGGTGATTTTCCAACATTAATTTTCGGGAAAATTTTCCGAGTGGAAATGGAAAATCACAGTTTTTCCGGATTTCCCGTAGTTTTTCCGGGTTGGTGTATATGGGAAATATTTTTAGTTTATTTTTCTTCATCTATGTACAAAATTTTAGAAAAATCGGAAAATGTTCGGAAAATTTTCCCGCATTTTCCGAAAATTTTCCGAGTACATAGATGAAGAAAAATATTATAAGAATATTTCCCTTATACACCAACCCGGAAAAACTACGGGAAATGCGGAAAAATTGCGAATATACGTGAGTTGTATAAAAACAATATATTCCTTCACTAAAATGTTAAAGTTAAGTCCTTATATATCGGAAGTCAAATTTCAAAAATGTGTAGTGTTTTCAAACCACTTGTTCCAATTGATCATAAAACACCTGACGGTTTTTATTATCCATAAAGGAACATTCATGTATCTATATGACAATGAAACATCATTTGTAGCTAACTCTTTACAAAAAATTCATTACGAAATTAACAGTGGGAAAAACCATATTTTTCAATTTCACCCAAATCATTTATATTGTTTAATAATACACATTTCTTATTATCTCAATATAACATTTATTTTATTCCTTCTTTACAAACGCAGTTTTTTAAAA
The DNA here is from genome assembly GCA_963932295.1 of Tipula lateralis. Taxonomy (NCBI): domain Eukaryota; kingdom Metazoa; phylum Arthropoda; class Insecta; order Diptera; family Tipulidae; genus Tipula; species Tipula lateralis. The sequence goes on from OZ010737.1 coordinate 108,613,398, forward strand.
CGCGATATTTTAAAAACGCGACATTTTGTACCACGCGACATTTTCTACCTCGCGGCATTTTGAAACGCGACATTTTAAAACGCGACATTTTGTACCACGCGACATTTTGTATCTCGCGGCATTTTGAAACGCGACATTTTAAAACGCGACATTTTGTACCTAGCGACATTTTGTACCTCGCGGCATTTTGAAACGCGACATTTTAAAACGCGACATTTTGTACCACGCGACATTTTGTACTTCGCGGCATTTTAAAACGCGACATTTTAAAACGCGACATTTTGTACCACGCGACATTTTGTACCTCGCGGCATTTTGAAACGCGACATTTTGAAACGCGACATTTTAAAACGCGACATTTTAAAACGCGGCATTTTGACCCGGACCCACACATTTTATATGCCTCTCGCAGTCTCGCTCTTAAAATTTATTATCGAAAAATTGATTAATTTAATAGCGTCAGTTATAAGTATCTAACAGTGTTCTCAAATTTCGAGCTCAAAGAATTAAACGTCAAAAACCAAAAGTAAACAAACAAGTTTGAAGAACACTTAAATTTTATTATTATTTATACATAATTAATATATGTATGTACATATTCTTTTTTGAAATACCATATGAACTAAATATTTATTATTTATGATTTATTTAACGAGACAAATAACGTTTTAATTAAATTTAAATATGATTTTCGAAAGTTCGAGTTTCGAAAATTCGAAAAATTTCTCTTTCTCTGTTGCACACTAAATTCTTTTTTTGCTCCCATTAATTTTGAAAGATATCGCCTCCATAGTTATTTACTTCAATAATAAATATATATTCTTATTGAACATAAGAAATATCATCGTGTGCCGCAATAGTTTAAAGGGATTAAAACAACTTATGACGTGAATTATAATCACAGAGAACGTATACAGAGGATCAGCTTCTCTGTGTTAAAATGCCAAAATGGTCAGTGACGTGTGTGTGAGAATTATAAAAGAAACATCTTTTTTTTATTTGGTTCATTTATGTGATATTCTTTCCAAAATGAGAGAAAAGGGCAATTTTTTTTATCAAAGAAAACGAAAAAAAATTGTCCTTTTTGTCGATGTATTATTGAAAAAAAAATACAAATCATTATGCTATATAACCACAAATTTCATAGCATAGTCATTTATAATATGTATATAGATTTATTTTATTATAATCCTTTATTATTATTGTTATTAACTTTTTATTTAATTTTGATAATTTCACACATTTACGACAAAATATAGTACACAAATGAAATTAAAAATAGGGTTTTGTTTTTGTTTATATTGGTTTGACATTTAAAAATTTATATGTTTTACAAAGTGCTCCAGAGAAAAAAAAATGTGCTCGAGATCATTTGCAAAGAATTGTAATGTCAAAAACGCATGTGTTTCGAGCAAAAAAAGCACTAGATTGAAATGTGCCAATACCACCAAAATTGAAATTTTATACGACATGGTCATAAGCCGAGCTATATATGAATATAAAGAATAGAATAATGTGACACTATGCAAGTGTAATTATAAATTCATCTCTCAAGAAACTTCTTTTATTGCATTTTGCTAGTGAATAACTTAAAGATGTATTAGGAAATGTATCTGCTAAACCACATGGCTCGTGTCGTAATGAATATATCGTTTTTAACAAACTAACCATATTAATGATTTCAAAAATACTATCATCATGAATAATAAGAAATCGAAATTTTTGAACTGTACAAGAACTGTAATTTATTGGGTTTTGGTCTCTAAAAAATAACAAATATTGGTTTTTAGACGTTTATAACAAATAGCTAGATAACAAATATTGGTTTTAGACGTTTATTTAAACATAAACTTAAGTTATGTACTGTTCTATAAGATAATCTTTCACTCAGTTTTTACTCAATTCAATCAAAAAGATACTATCTTCAAATGGATCGGATTAAGATGTTTTCTAGATGTGTTCTTATTTTATGGAGAATGTATTGCAACATGAGGTTAAAAAGTGTCGGATACAGCTCGTATTAATAGCAAAAATATTTGTTTGCCATTACTGTCATGTTATTTAGTTATTTGTATTTCTTTGGTGTCCCAAGTATGAAAGTGCTTAGCGTCGATTTATCTGAAACTGATGTACATCACGCGATGATTTAATATATCGTAAGCGAAAAAATGATTTCCTCTACCATTGAAGTGGTATAAAATATTGTAGTAGTATAAGATAATAACTTGTATACTTTCTAAAGCTGCAATAGTTCTCGCTTTTTAAACTATCACCTTTTTTAAAGTGAATATCAAGAGCTCTAAATTAATGCAATCAACGCATACTCTAATCTGATAGTCTATATAAGACTAGAGTAAATATCTGAGGGACAGACATAGAGTCTTATCAGTTCAAGCCACACACCAAGTTTCCTTCCTCTTTAAGCTCAAACTATATACTGAGCTTTTAATGAAGCGTTGAATATCTCTTATTTTACTCTCAACTGAGACCCGTCGGTTGTTGAGGAGATATACACTCAAAGCAAAAGAATTACTGTTTCTTCTTTATCTAACTACATCTTCACAGTTACGACATTAATCATGAAAGAACATTCCTGAGGTATTTCTGCAAGTTTACTTAAGAGACATAATCTCGTAACTCTTACAATCTTTAAAAATGAATTTTTTTACGGTTTTTACAGGCCATTATTGGCCCGTACCGTGTCAACAGTCTGACTCCATCGGTTTCGATCACGAGCTAGCTCTTCATACTGTTGCAAGCAACCATATGATGTCAGGTAGCTCTCTACGTCGTGGAACCATCGTCGTCGAAAGATCATCTCTTCGCCTACCAAAAGGCGGCTCTCCCTTCAAAGATCGCTGTATCATTCGGTTTGGATCAGCGCGCAGAACGTGACAGAACGTGACCGAGTCAGCGTACTCGCTGTCCTTTTATTTCATGCACGATATCAGGGATTTGCATTAAATTCCTGATCTCGTGATTGAACAGAACTCGGTATGAGTCATTAACGTCGCGTTTTGGGCCATATATTACACGCATGATAATTCTCTCGAATGTTAGAAGCCATCTTTCGTACTCATCCGTCAAGGTCCAACTCTAACACCCATACTTGACAACGGGTCTGATCAACACTCTGTACAGTTTCAGCTTATCTGTATTTGCAAGATTTCAGAAGTGGACGTAGAGGATATAAAGCTGATATCCTCTAACACACTATTATCGTGAGTGAGAGAGTAATAAGATTATCGCCGGTTGTAGCTTAATGGTTAAGAGAGTTTCTTGCAATTGTAAGTCTGCGCTTCATTGTGGGCTATATTTCGTTGCTCAACAGCAAGACGACACTCCTCATCAAACCAATCATTTTTGGGTTTAGTTTTTACTATACTGAGAATGTGCTGGGCAGCATCGACAACCGAGATTTTCAATACTTCCCAGACAGTGTTCACATCATCAGATTGGTAATTGGATCGCATAATGATATTGCTGACAAGATCTTGATATTTTCGTTGCGTTTCTTCATGTATCAGACCTTCCCAGGAGAATCACGTTGTATATTCTCCTGCCCTCCCTGACCTGTACGAAAATCTCCATCGTAGCTTTGCTCTGCCTTCTAATTTGGTTGACGGCCGATACGATCTCACGTCTTGGATAACTCGAGCCCGGCCTTTAGAAATCAACACAAGGTCAATTTGGCTTCGAAATTTTTTTCGTGGATGTGTCCATGTTTCTAAGTGGATGTTTTTATGAGCGATCACAAAGTACATCATTCTTTCCCTCCAATTATTATAAAATGAGTCTAAATCTTGGGGTTGGCTTACATCAGCGCATGTAGACAAACAATTGACAGGTTGGCTAATCTCATGTGCAAGCGAAGCTTACAAATTCGATTATCGACTGCCTGAAAATCCAGCGCAGCCTTTTTTACCTGTAGCCCAATGAGAAATCCAACTCCAAGATTTCCGAGGTCATCTCCACTGGGTAGAAACGTATAGCACTGGGACACATAGTCTTCACTTTTAGGCCATCGAGTTTCTTGGAGCGCTATGAAACGATACTTTTTCAACGATACATGTGATAAACCCGTCGTTTGTAAAATTTACGAAACATGAATGCCCCCACCCACAGGGCGAGATAAAAATGATTACTGAATTCAAATTGTTTGAAATAAATAAGCCTAGGCCTTCATTGAAGTTAACTTCAAGCCAAACTAAGATTATGTAAGGAGTTATACCGGAGAATAACGTCATCAGATCCTCCTAATTTTTATATTAGTCGTGTTCCAATGGCATGAGTAAATTACTTACAAGTACTTGTATCTACTGGCATCTACTCAAAGTCAAATGGTGGTGTAGATGGTAAAAATAGTTTCCCATAAAATTAATGCTAGAGAATTTAGTTTAAAAAATTTTAAAAATGGATTTTTGAATCATAAGGTTATGTTGAACTTTCATTTTATGTTTATATTTAAGCTTTTCAAAGTATAAATTTTTATTAAAATAACAAGTAAATAAATTTAATCGTCCAAATTAATAATAATTATAATTTTAATGCATTCCCTTAGTTATAATTCCAATCTTTAGTCATTTTTTGTTTTTTATTTAATTATTGTTTCTAATTCTAATTTCATTTTTTGAAAAATTGACAACTAACACCATCAAATCATAAAACAATAAACAAACATAAGTAAAATGTATTATGCATAAAAATTTGCGAGTGAACCTTCATTGTGTACATATTCTTCGACGATATTTTACGATAATAATCCGAGTAAGCTTTTTGCTTTGCGTTTTTACTTTGTGTGGGGTTACCTCGCAAAATAATATAAAAAATGAATTTTATTCGTAGGTTTCTATCTGTATAGTTATTTCATTTGTGTACAGGCTTACTATTTAAGGCTCTATTCCATGGAAAAAATTGACTGACAGTCAAAAAAGACGAAAAGAGAAAATATTTATAACACTCCAACTTAAAGACAAAGACAACGTTATTGTTTTTTTATAATTTATAGCAGAATTTTGAAGAAACCATAACCAAAAAACATCATTATTTATTCATTCTTGGAGATTTTATTGATTGTGAATTAAAATTTATTATTAAATATCACAATGCTACACATATATGATTTGTTATTTCAATTCAATTATAATTTTACCAAAATAATATATCGACTATTTGACCCTTGACTATAAAATTGGTTGTGTGCGAAAATAATTTCTTGTCTTACACAAATTTTATGTAGAAGGCTGAGTATGACTGCAATAAAAAGTATTCAATTTTATACTTTTTATGGCAGTCACACTACCACAAACCCAAATATTTTTTCAGTCAAGTTTGACTGAGATGGTTTTTTGTTTCGTTTGCACTACTGTTTAATATATATTTTTGTCTCATTTTAATTTTTACTGACAGTCAATTTTTCTCATGGAATAGAACCTTTAGTTCTACGCTGCTGATGTAATTTTTGGTTTTGTATTTCAAGTGAGTTTTTATTAAAGGGTACGACAAAAACATTGGGCCTAATGAAACAAAAAATAAATAGGAAATCAGAAACGCCTATTCAATATTTTTGATCAATCCATGAAATTTTTGATAAAAAGAGAAATAAGATAACGATTATGAAATATGTTAAAAAAGAAACTAACACATATTTTATTATAATTTAATTTTTTTGTTATGTATGAGTTGGTAAAAGAGTCGATATTACGGGATTTTTTTATTATTAACATAAATTATAAAGTGGGACAAGGGAATTCGAAGAGATTGAGTTGATCAGTGCGGTCGAAGTATTTTGATTTGTTTGGTTTAAATTTAAAAATAATATTTACTAAAATATATAACGAAATACCAAAAATACAAGTGCATTAAACTAATAATAATTGCGCTAATAAAATAATAATAATCATTAATATATAGTTATGTTTAATTAACTAATAATAAAAATAAACCTCATCTTACATATAAAAAACACAATGTTTATTTTTGTATAAACTTCCTTATAGTGGCGAATTTTGTAGATTTTATTTGGTGAAGATCGATTTCGATATTTAATCATCGTCAGTTACTATGTTCTTATATTCTATTATCTATGAGTTAGTTATTGTTTTATTTCTATTGTTATTAATTATTAAGTCGTACATTTTGTTGGTTTTTGTGAATAATTTTTAATTGAGTATATTTATATTATTTTTGTGGGTGTAGATTTCAAGTTCTTCTAGTCGGTCTAAAATTGGTCCTTTATTACATTTGTGCATGATGGTTTAATAAAAAGTGCAAAAAATTAAAAATAACGCCAAAATACATCAAGGCAAAATCTAAGGCAGAACATATATGGTTAACAAACATCATAAAACAAACAAACATACACAAAAATAAATAATATCACATTACAAGTGTACAACTTACAATTACTTATATCCAAAATATACCACAAATTAGAATATGAATTAATTTTAAATTTTATAAACAAAAAAATAGAAACAGTGATTAAAAAGAAAAGTGTCATAATAAAGAAAAAATTAAACAAATTAAAACAAACCATAAAGCTAACTAAAAATAACCATAATATCAGTGAAATAAATAAAACACAACAATTTAATAAAAGATTTGAAAACCATACAAACATACCATTCAATAACCAAGAAATTAGTTTATTAGAAAAAGGTTTAAAATATTGTACACATCCAACAAACAAAGTCAATGAACAAAATAAACACTTATTACATATTGAAAATGCTATATTAAAAACAAATTTTAATGACCAACAAGAAATAAGAACAATAATCATCAATGAAATTACAAATAATAACAAAGTTCAAAATAAAAATGTGATAAAAAACAATAAAGACTTTAATATTAACAATGAAATAAAAACAATAAAAACCATTAAAAATAAAATAAAACGAAACAATGCAACAATAACCAAAGCAGATAAAGGAACACCATAGTTATTATGAAAACAGATGAATATATAAACAAAATAAACCAGTATATAGAAAACAACAACATAGAAAAATTGGAAACTGACCCTACAAGTGAATTCAACAAGAACATAAAACAAATAATCAACAAATCAAACAACGTATTAAGCGACAAGAACATAAGATACAACAAAGTAATAAAACCAGGAGCACCGAGCATAAAAGGATTACCAAAATTACTTAAAGAAGGTATGCCAATAAGACCATTAATAAATTTCACAACGGCACCTACTTATAGAATAGCTAGTCATATTAATAAAATGTTAAAACAATATATAAAATTAGACAATAATAACTTTACGTTAAAAAATAACATAGAATTAATTGACAAAATAGAATTAATAACCATACCACATAACGCATACTTAGCTTCATTTGACATCACCAACATGTACACGAACATACCAATTAGCGAAACAATAGAAATAACAAAAAACCTACTAATAAAAAACGGACTAAAAACAATAGAAATAATAGAATTAATAACTGAAATAACAAACCAAAATTATTTTACGCACAATAATGAATATTATAAACAAAGAGAAGGTTTACCAATGAGAAGCCCACTATCAGGTACATTAGCCGAAATATACTTGAATGACTTCGAAAACAGATATATAATAAACAATAATAACAAATACCGAAAAAACATCATTTATTGGTACAGATATGTAGACGATACAATAACACTATTCAAAGGAACAAAAAGACAATTAGACAACTTACACCAATACATAAACAGTAGAAAACCAAAAATCAAATTTACATTAGAAATAGAAACGAATAAAAAAAATCAATTTTTTAGACCTAACAATTACAAATGACAATTCCGAACACAAATTTAAAATATATAGAAAACCTACACAAACTGACCAAACCATACACAACAGTTCACACCATCCATACCAACATAAAATATTAGCATATAGTCATATGATCAACAGACTTAACACCATACCTATGAACAAAATTAATTATGATGAAGAACTAGAAAACATAAAACACATAGCTACAAAAAACGGTTTTCCACAACACTAATAGACAAAATTAACAATAAACACATAGCAAAAAAACAACAGAAACTTATGACCACTTTAAATAGCAATGAAATCAATAATAACAAAAAATACATCAGTATAGAATACAATAAAACAACCCACAAATTAATACAAAAAACCTTTAAAAACTTCGGTTACACAGCTGCATATAAAAACAACAACAAATTAGAAACAAAGCTCAAAGATAAAACAAACCAGCAAGAAACGGATACAGGCGTATATAAAATAACTTGTAATGACTGCCCAAAATATGACATTGGACAAACGGGTAGATCATTCCAAATTAGATTTAAAGAACACATAAAAGACATAACCAACAAAGACACAAAATCAAATTATGCATTACACATAAAAAACGAAAAACACAATTACACCGACTTCAACACAAATTAAACCATCATGCACAAATGTAATAAAGGACCAATTTTAGACCGACTAGAAGAACTTGAAATCTACACCCACAAAAATAATATAAATATACTCAATGAAAAATTAAACACAAAAATCAACAAAATTTACGACTTAATAATTAATAACAATAGCAATAAAACAATAACTAACTCATAGATAATAGAATATAAGAACATAGTTTAAGAAAAATGTAACTAGTATAAAGTGAACTGACGATGATTAAATATCGAAATCGATCTTCACCAAATAAAATCTACAAAAATCGCCACTATAAGGAAGTTTATACAAAAATAAACATTGTGTTTTTTATATTTAAAACCAGTGACGAAAGTACACAAAAAGGGGAAAAAATGGAAATCCATTTAACCACTCATCTTACATTTAAAAATGTAATCTTAAAGTTAATTAATAAACGTGTTGCGTGCAGTTTGTGACCAAAAAAAAAGAAAACTACCGTTTAGTAAGCTAAAAATAACTTTTACTAAAAACGGTACGGTGGCTATAAGGTCGAATTCAACGTGGTGGCTCAAAATTACAAAAATTAAACTAATTAACTTTATAAAAAAAATAAATCTTAAAATAAAAAGAAACAAATTAATGAATTCGTTAAAAAAAATGTCCATTGAATTAACTCAGTGATAGTTAATACATACGTCATCGTCATCATTCAACATATACTGCAGTTAACTTGAATAGGAACGACGGTTTTTTTTGGAATATTTCGAAATCGATCCAACTTTTTTAATATTTTTTTTACAGGATTAGCACTTGTTTAAAATTACATAATTTTTAAATAAAAATAAATTATTAGGCCAGAAGAATTTTATTTTGTTTTTTCTTAAAAAGTGTGATTTTTGATTGTTTCACTTGAATAAAAACGACCATATTATCAATAAATTTTAAGTGTTAGCAACTTAAACTTAAATTAATTTAATTTTTTTAAAAAAGGTTACCATTTTAACATAAAAAAAATTTAAATATGGGTCGAGGAAAAAACTTAGTAAGGAAGAAATAGCCCAAATTCAAGTACTACACAGCGAAAATTATTCTCTACAAGCAATTACAGATAAAATAGGGAGAAGTAAGACTGTTATCTTCAATTTTACAAAAAATCCAAGAGAATATGGCTCAAACAATAAAGGCCAAACTGTTGAGGCCACATTTGCAGCCGACAAGCAACGTCATCGTCCATCAACATTAAATAAACTAAGCTATTTTATTTTATTTTCTTCATTATACATATATAAATAATAATAATATTAATTTTCTATTTATAATTTATAAATATATATATTTTTTTGTTAAGCGTAATATTAGTTTAAGTGTCCTTTTAAGATTATATAAAATAAATTAAATTTAAAGAAAATCAAATAAATAAATCTACGCGTTTAATTATTATTATTTTTCTTCTGGGTTTTTTCTTGTTCGACTTATTGTTTATCATTATTTTATTCGTGTTTAAAATATGAAGTTTGAAACGAATTATAAATGCATTAAATACAGATAAGTTCTAAAGCGATATGAAGTTGTAGACCCGGTCTTACCCTACCTATGTCCATCCTTTTCCTAAGTGATCATTCAAGCATCTATTCATCTTCGAAAACCCCACTCCAATCTCTGAGCCTAAGCTGACAGCAACAACGATCACTCCGAAGCTCTAAATAGATGAATAAATTTCAGTGACGAAAGGCATTTTTTTTATAGAAACGAGGTTATCTATCTCGCGACATCATTTATGTCAGTTCATTTCGTTACAATTTTTACAAACCGATTTATTCTTACTAATAATATGCATATTTAAGTATACGCATACATTATATTTTGTATATTGTATCGTCATTTTGAGCTATTTTGTTTTTTCAGTACATATTTTCTGGCTTGCACAAAGCAAACTAGGAGAGTTCTATGTCATACGGTCATTATAATCGTTCGAACATTTGAAACGAAACAGATTGTCGATCCTTCTTTTATTAAAATTTCGAGACAAAACAGAAACGTAAAACATTTTGGAATTGTTTGCTGTTTTATGAATGAGTTAATTAGGCACAAACAAAATTATATAAGAATGTTGTTGTGTTATTTACTCACAGTTGAAATTCAAGGTTAATATCTACACAATATAAATTCAAATTTCCTTTTTTTTGATCTGAAACTTTTTCGTTTTTATTACTCATTATTATATTGCAACTCAATATAATTTAAATTAAAACCCTTTATTTAATTCTGTTGATAGCTTTATTTTAGATGTGCACTTTTTGACATCCGTTATCACACCAACCTTCTTTCTATAACTCTCTTTTTTTATATTCTAATTTCTAACCACCACCATTACACCAATACCCGTTTACCACATAGTACAACTAATACAATTCATTATTAATTCATTATTGTAGCATATAACAACTCTACCCTATTTAAACAAAAATGTTAATGGTCAGTATCCGACCATCAATACAATTTATAATTTTAACCTTATCGGACTTTTTCTGTTTCGTTCTGACCTTCTCAGCCCACCTTCTTTATAAACACTTTTATTTCTAACAACCCGTTTTTCTTCAGCCTTCCAATCTAAACTTTTATTTAAATTGTCTTCCTCTGTATGGATCTGCATCCGATCTGGACTCTTATAGAAATTGTATTGAGGCCGTCGACGTAATTGATTTCCATGTACTATTCGTTTATCTCTATTATATAATTCAATTTTGTATACATATTTACTTAACTTTTCTATAATTTTACCGGGTATCATTAAAATTACGACGTTAAATTTTTGAAATGATTTTTGTAATAAAATTTTTCACCAATCTTAAAATTTAACAGTTTACATTTTTTGTTATCAACTACCCTTTGATTATCATTATAATTATTATAAATTTTCCTATTTCCCAAATTAAATCTTACTTCCTTTTTACCATTCAAGCTATCTAATAAAATTCTAGGCTTGAAAGTAAATATCATCTCAGTCGGAATTTGCTTTGTCGTCATACTTGGTGTATTCCTATTTATGCTCAAAAATTTTTCAATAGTATTGGTAATATTTAAATTACTAAAACGTGACTCATTTTCCAATACAAATTGTTTAAACACTCGTTAGACTGCGGATGATTTGGAGGTGCTTTAAGCAGTTCAATACCTATTTTTTTACAATACTTCCTAAATTTAAATTACCCGAAAGGAGGCCCGTTATCGGTTACTATTACTTTTGGTAACCCAAAAATAGCAAATATCTGTTATAGTTTTCCAATAACTGCCACAGCATTTGTACTATTCATTAGTTTGATGTCTAAATATTTCGTTTTTGCGTCCACCACTAACAAAAAAGTACGACTTTTAAAAAAGAAAAAATCTAAATGAATTCGATGAATTCATTAGAAAGAGTAACTAGTAAGTGGCCTGAAGCTTCAGGTTCAGGCCACTTACTAGTTACTCTTTCTTTTGGTACGTTACTAATCTGACATATTTTGCATCCACTCACAAATTTTTCCATGTCACAATCAATTTTATGCCACCACACATACGTTCTAACAATAATTTGCATTTTTCAATACCAGCGTGATTCATTTCATTATGTAACAATTTTAAAATTTCTCTTTGTAATTTTTGGGGAACAACAACTCTATTTCCATAAAACAAACAACTACTTTCACACGCAAAACTATTTCTTTTCCCATAATATTTTTGTATACCTATCGAAGTTTTTTTTTCATTTCAACCTTCCATGACAGTTCTATAGAGTTCATTTAACTCGGCATCCATTTTTGTTTCGCTTGCAATATCTGTTAAGTTTAGCGGAACTTCCCTATCACATTCGATCCATTGAATAAAACTAACATCATCTGGACTATCCGTATATACACTCAGCGGTAGCCTAGAAAAGGCATCCGGACCATGCATTTTACCACTCGGTCGATATACAATATTATAATCATACGCATAGACAATTTTATTGCCCAACGTAGTAATCTATTTGCTGCAACTCCTACTCCGTGCTTCTCTATGTAATTGTGAATATTTCGATTTAGTATCCGTTAATGTACTTGAAGCAAACAAAACAGGTTTCTCTACGGTACCGATTACGTGGGATAGAACAGCATCAACTCCAGGAGGACTTGCGTCTGTTGCTATCACAATTGGTTTTGCCGGGTCATATAATACCAACAACATATTCCCTAACAACCACTTTTTGCTATCTTGGAAACAGACATCGGAATCTTCAGTCCAATTAAACTTTTCACCTTTTCTTAACAAGGTATATAACGGTCGTAGTCTACCAGACAAATTTGGGAGAAATTTGATATAATAATTTAATAATCATAAATACGATTGTACTTCTTGAATATTCTTAGGGGCTGGAGCTTGACAAATTGCTTTAATTTTCGTGATCTACGAAAAATTTGGATTTCTCTAGGTTAATTGTCACATTATTTTCGGATAACCGTTCCAAAACTTCGAAACATCTTTCTCGACAATTACTTTAATCCTTACCACTTATAATGATGTCATCTAAATAACAGTGAACGCCTCCTAATCCTAGCAAGATTCTATCCATTACTGATTGAAAACAGGAAGGCGCAGAAGCTACTCCAAATGGCAGTCGCTTATACCTGAAAAGTCCTTTACGCGTATTAATGGTCACTAAATGTTGACAGTCTGGACTTAGTTCTAATTGTTGGTAAGCCACTTAAATCTATAACGCAATAAATTTGATTATTCACTAAATTTGAAAAAGTATCTTCAATATTCGGAAGTGGGTAATGATCTGTCTGTGACTATTTATTTATTGTGACGCGACAGTCAATACATATTCTTAGTCCCTCATTACCTTTAGGAACGATAACAACCGGACTAGCCCACTCACTATTTCTTATCGGCATTAACATATCTTCACTTACTAACCTATCCAATTCATTATTAACTCTATCTTTAAATTTAAAAGGAACCGCATATGGTTTGCAAAAAATTAGACGAGCTTCGTCTTTTAAAATTATATGTAGTAGCCATATAATTTTTTATCGGGGTAGCTGATGGTAAAATTCCCGAAAAAGAGTGTTTAATCAATATTAAAAAGGATTCATTTGAATCACCCTTAGTCGCGTTTACTTCACACGTTGGACTAATAATTTTCCTCTCCATCCTGGTACTAACGCATCTAGCCAGGTACGACCAATCAATGGTTTAAATTGTTTTGATGATTTAATTATAATCATCTCCAAATCGAACACCACAAAATCCGACCGAAACTGATACACTTCCCAGAATCGATACTGCTTGACCTGTAACTGAATAAACAGAATTGATTTCAGATTTAATTTGTAAATGCGAAAACTAAGAACGATACATTGCCTCGCTCAGAATAGTGGCACATGCATTCTCTACATCCAATGTATAAATAGCCTCTGGTGCACCGCTAATGAATTTTAAATCCGCATACTTCAAATAACGGTAACACATTGTTGCAATATGACCTTTTCTTTGACAGTTGAAACATGCCCATCTTATCGTTGCACATGAACTGCTGTTGTGGTTTTTTCCACATCTGAAACACTTGTATGACCCCTTCTCTCTGTTAGATATTGTTTGAGAACCGTTGTATGATAAATTTTATTCATTATCGGGTGAGTTTGATCTTACCTCACTTATGTACTACTGTTATTGGAGTGACGACTATTACGACTGCTTGATCGTCCTCGATATCCGAATCTGCGGTCAACTTTTACTGCTTTATCTATTACTGATGATCTTGCTGTAACCATTTTACACACCGATGCATTTGGTTGTATTGCTTGTGATTCATTTTTAGACTTTGTTGGATTTCTTCGCTTCTTATTCCCACTATGAATTTATCCGTTAAAGCATCATCAATTGCTAATGACGTATATTCTGTTGGTGGCGTAATAGGTTTGCCTTCTTTTTTTATTGGTGTCGATAAATAATCACCAAACCCACATGATGAAGCTAGAGTCTTTAACCGTAATATAAATTCCATTACTGTTTCCCCCATTTCTTGATGAGCTTTGTTAAATTTAAACCGTTCAATTTCGGCGCAAAATGCTGACGTAATACTGTTAACAATTCCGTTACAGTTTTGTCAATAGGTTTTTCGGGCTGGGCCAACGACTTTATAATTTTGTAAGTATTTTTTCCAATCAGGCTTAGCAATAATTGTGTTTGCTTTTCTTCCTCTACTTGATTTATATTAAAATAAATTTTTAGCCTATCCTCATATGACTCGTATTCTTCACCCGGTTCGTATTCCTCGATATGACCTATATAACTCATGTTAGTTTTGTATATCACTTTTATATTATAGTAAATTTTTACTTTAATTTTAAACTTTAAATTTTTTTTAATCTTCGTATTATCGACCTGGTTTCCTTTAAGCAGAATGTTACGCTTTTCAATGGCATTACGAAATGACTTTGCTAAATATGGCTGTTCGGCGGTAGTATTTAGTTTTTTGTATGCTAAATTAATTGCACCCTGGTCGCAACTATAGTATTATAGTTGAACCTTAACACTCAGTATATACAATGCGGTTCAATAGATTGCCGCCACTTAATTTTGAGAAGCAAAAGTCAATTTCCAGCCGGTGCATGTGATCAAAGCCATCTTGATATATAAAGCCGGAATGCATACTCAGTTTTTGAAATGAGCTTTATTTAATGTATCAATAATGTTCGTTCTATCAAGAAACTCATACGAAACGTACAAATTTCTTTTTCAGTTTTAAGCTAGTGCAAGTTAGAGCTTTTAAAATTTTATTTCAAAAAACGACAAAGAAAGAGATTAGATAAATCACGATCAAAATTAACTATAAATTGATGTATATTTTTATAAATTTTGTGCTTTTTATTTCAATATAAGCGACATCCTCTAAAATATATTTTACTCGCTCTAATTCTCTTGGTCGAACGACGAAAGTCAAACTCATTTCTAAATAAATTTAGAAAAATAATATTGACAAAAATACACATAATTGAACGCGAAAACTGAAAAATTAAAAATTAATTTAGTTAAATGAAATTTTATGTATATTCGAAACAATTTACTAAAACCGAATTTATAAACATAAATCAGCTCAAAAGATATTTTCAACATGCAGTTGTGAATAAATATTATAATCAGCTGATCAATGTTTACATTTCAAAATGAACACATAACCTAATCACAATTTCTATTTTGCTACCCATTTATTCACAATCACAGGACAACAGTACACTATATTCTCAATCCTGAAATACAGAGAATCATTAAAATAAACCTTTATTGATGCTGTATCAACATAAAATTAATATTTAATTGCATAATTGCATTAAATATATATATATATATATATATATATATATATATATATATATATATATATATATATATATATATATATATATATATATATATATATATATATATATATATATATATATATATATATATATATATATACTATATATATATATTATATATATATATATATATATATATATATATATATATATATATATATATATATATATATATAACGGGTGTTTCAATAGGTGCGCTTCAACTTTTTTCCGATAGGGATGGCGAACGCCGCCATATTTTTTATTGTCCTTTTGTCATTTGGAAACTTCAGTAGTACACATTTCATCATGGAACTTGCAAATTTATTTTACAAAGATCGATGTAATATTTTCAAAGCAAGTTTCGTAATTTAATTTACAAAATTTATCGTAAAGTTTACAAAGATCAATGTAATATTAGCAGATCGCGTTTCGTAATCAAATTTACAAAAGTAATCGTAAAGTTTATAAAGATCGATGTAATATTTACAGATCAAGTTTCGTAAATATATTTACGAAGGTTGTTGTTAAATTTACAAAAATCGTTGATACTTACAAACTAATGCAGTAAAATATGTCATCGATTACACGAAATTCATTCGTAATCTATACAATAGCTTGCCTGTATTGCTAACAATTTTTTTTTTTGTAAAATTGAAAACCTTGTACTTTATTAACAAATCATTTCCGTAGAAATTGGGGAATGTAATTGTAAACTTAAATCAAGAGATCAAATTGTTGAATTTCAAATCAAATTGTTGAATTTGCGAAATTTAACGCAGGGTTCAGTGGATTATACATATATATATTATATATATTATATATATATATATATATATATATATATATATATATATATATATATATATATATATATATATATATATATATATTTATATATATATATATATATATATATATATATATATATATATATATATTTATATATATATATATATATATATATATATATATATATATATATATATATATACATATCTATATATATATATTTATATATATATATATATATATATATATATATATATATATATATATATATATATATATATATATATATAAATATATATATATATATATATATATAAAGGGTCCACCATCTGAAGTTTTTTTTTCAACTAGTGCTTATTTCGTGAATGGTAACACTTAGCTCATGTCTGATTTGACAGATAATTAGTTTTATCCTTCCGCTGAACGAATATGGTTGTGTATACGCTTAAACAACGCTGGGAAATATTGCGACTTTACTTTGAAAATCATGGTAATGTTGCAGAATGGAAAATTGCGTACGGATTTTGGAAGAAGAGAAGCACCGTCAGCTCCGTATGTTCGTTATCTTGTGAAAAAAGTGAAAGAAACTGGCATTCTCATCGATAAACCAAAGCGTGAAAAGCCAAAAACAGTGCGTACACCCGAGAATATTGATACTGTGGGAGAAAGTGTGCGTGAGGCGCCATCAACATCAATTCACCGTCGTTCTCAACAATTGAACATTTCGGAGACATCATTGAGAGGAATTTTGCATAAAGACCTTGGTATGACGCCATACAAAGTCCAATTGGTTCAGGAATTGAGGCCAACTGACCATCCAATGCGTTTTCGCTTCGCTGAGTGGGCCTGCGATCGACTTACAGAAGATGCCGATTTTGCCAAAAAAATCATCTTTTCGGATGAAGCTCATTTTGATCTTGGCGGGTATGTAAACAAGCAAAATTGTCGCATTTGGGGCACGGAAAACCCGCACGCATACATTGAAAAGCCGGTACACCCAAAACGAGTCACTGTTTGGATTTTGGTCCAAAGGCATAATTGGGCCATTTTTCTTCGCAAATGAGCAAGGAGTGGCCGATACAGTCAATGGCGATCGTTATCGGGCCATGTTGAACGAATTTTTGTTCACAAAAATTAAAGAGGAGGATATTGGCAACATTTGGTTTCAACAGGACAGCGCTACGTGAAGCTACACAGCTGAAGCTACACTCGATGCTGCGATTTGACACCGTTGGACTATTATTTGTGGGGTGCCCTCAAAGATAAGTGTTACGCCGACAAGCCAGAGACAATTGACGCTTTAAAGGACAATATTCGTGAAGCCATTGGTGAAGTACAGCTGCACACAATCGATAATGTGCTTAAAAATTGGACCGATCGTGTAGGCTACTGCATGGCCATTTGAATGAAAGTATTTTCCATTATTAACCGGAAGTTTTGTACTTTTAAATAAAAAAAGAAATTAAAGAAAATATTCAGTAGTTTTTTTTTATAGCATTTTCAAAAAAAAAAGTTATTTGGCGGATATATCTTTATATATAACTTCGAAGAAGTTTATTTTCCGGACAGGGTTATTTTTAATCCTTTGGTAGTTTTTCAATAACACGCAATGCCTTTGTAATTCAACATTTATTTATTATAATATATAAAACGTTTAATTATACATGAAATAAATGCAAATAAAAATTTATTTTATTATTTCTATAGTAAAAAAGTTTAAAGAAGTAAAATAAAAATCTTAATTTTGATATACATCAATATAAATATAAATCAATATATGTATATATTAAAATATATATATATATATATATATATATATATATATATATATATATATATATATATATATATATATATATATATATATATATATTAATATATATATATATATATATATATATATATATAAATATATATATATATATATATATATATATATATATATATATATATATATATATATGTATATATGTATATATATATATATATATATATATATATATATATATATATATGTATATATGTATATATGTATATATATATATATATATATATATATATATATATATATATATATATATATATGTATATATATATATATTAATATATATATATATATATATATATATATATATATATATATATATATATATATATATATATATATATATATATGTATATATTAATATATATAAATCAATATATACATATTTATTCATATTATTTTAAATTCATTATTAGAAAATATGTTTGATTGTTTCATAAATGAAAAGCTTTTAAATACATAATGCTAACATAAATTTACTATTTTAAATTATATTCGCTAGAACTGTACTTCATTAAAACTGTGGTGTAAAATTAATTTTTTTTTTTAATTTCAAAAAATGCTTTTTATTAATTACTTAAGTTTGTATTGTAATTATTCCTATTATTCTTAAATTTAAGTATTTGGGAGCTCGTTCTCATTACTGAATTGTATTCTATTATTTAAATATATTGGATTTTAAAAGATAAATTATTATTAAAATTGCGATTAAATCGTTTATGAAAGTTACAATATTTGGAACTTTTTCGTCGTGCTTTGTATGAATGTTGTAAGCAAATTTTTGAATAAATAGCCAGAGATTATAACTCGGCTTAGGGTATTCGATTTGAAAAACATGGAATATTTTAAAAAGTTTATCTAAGGCTTCTAAAAAGCTTCCATATATGTATTTATTATCATCGAGGATTATAACAAACTCTTTACATTCCCTGTTATTCCCAATTGCTAATAAAAGAGGTTGAAGGTTTGTTTTTTCATTTAAACACTGTAATTTAGCCCGTTCAAGTGCCTTGGGAATTCCTTCTACATTTTCGAGTATGTTGACCAAACATATTTGGCAATCTTTTATGGTTGCCTTCACGTATGTGACGTCTTTTGAATTTTTATTTTTATTTTTGACGGATGGTGGTATTATTTGTGCCACTAAATTGATTAATTGTATGTTATATAAATCTGTAATAAAACAACATTTTTGTATTAATAAATAATAAATTTAGTAGGCACTGGGCCGATTCTAGTAAGATAAATTTCAGAATTTGCATTTTTGTTATTTAATAAAAAATATGAAAAGTACTCGTACATATATCAAATAATAATAACAAGTAAATGGTTTTTAATAAAACTTACCTAAATTTATATTCGGTTTATTATTTATTAGATTTTCCGATGCTAAAATCTGATCAGGGTATTTTAAATGACATTTCAAAATTTCTGGTATTAAGTTAATAAACGAATTCCAATTCGAATATAAATTCGATGGTGCCGGATAAAGGGTGTTAAAATCTATGTCAATCTGTAGGAAAATAAATTAATAAATATATATATACATATATATATATATATATATATATATATATATATATATATATATATATATATATATATATATATATATATATATATATATATATATACATATATATATATATATATATATATATATATATATATATATATATATAAATATATATATATATATATATATATATATATATATATATACATATATATATATATATATGTATATATATATATATATATATATATATATATATATATACACATATATATTTATATATATATATATATATATATATATATATATATATACATATATATGTATATATATATATTTATATATATATTTATATATATATATATATATATATATATATATATATATATATATATATATATATATATATATATATATATATATATATATATATATATATATATATATATATATATATATATATATATATATATATATATATATATATTTATATATATATATATATATATATATATATATATATATATATATATATATATATACTATATTTTTTTCGCGTGTGATGAAATGTATATGATTACCAAAACTGACATAAATGGATGTTTATATATTGGCCAATCATTAAGAATGTTACATATTGATTGACTGTTTAATAATTCTTGAGTTCTTAAATTTGACATATCTTTCCATTTCTGAATCACTAGTTCGCAGGAGCTTCTAAGATGTTTCAACTCAGTTTTTACTGTCATACAGTGGCGTAGCTACAAGGGCGCAAACCCCGCGCTGCAGGGGGGCCCGCAACGATAGGGGGCCCGCTGCAACGCGGTCCCGTGGTCTTTGTTATATTTGTGTATTGATTATTTTGTATTTTTGTATTGATGTCCACAATCCATAATCATTTATCAAATTTACGAAAAAAACAGCATTTGCGGGAAGTTTTGTTGAGTCAATGCTTCGCAAACAAAACTGTAGCTGAAAGTCATAGTTTGCTCGTGAATTTGTATGTTGAGCATGGTCTTGCAAAAACACAGTGCTTTGTGTGGTTTAATCGCTTCAAAAGTAGTGATTTTGACATTAAGGACAAAGAGCATCCTGGTCAACCGAAAAAGTTATAAGCTGAATGTCAAACGCAAGAAGAACTTGTAGAATCATTGGAAATTGATCAAGCAACAATATTCAGACGTTTGAAAGCCTTGGGATTCATCCAAAAAAGATGGGAAATTGGGCGACATACGAGTTGAAGCCAAGAGAAGTTTGGAAAGACGAGTTTGCATGTTCGAAATGCTGCTCGAACGCCACAAAAAGATGTTGTTTTTGCATCGTATTGTCACTGGCGATGAATAATGGATCCATTACGATAATCTCAAGCGCAAAAAAGCGTATCCCAAGAAAGACGAGGCAGGCCCATCGACACTGAAGCCGAATATTCACGGGGCTCTCACGTATGCGATCAGATATGAGTCAATTATTTTCCACAACTATAACGCTCGGCCACACATTGCGGTGACGGTCAAATATTACGAGAATAACGGATGGGAAATTCTGCCTCACCCGCGTTATAGCCCAGACCTTGCACCTTCCGACTACCACCTATTTCGATTCATACAGAATGCCCTACCCAGAATACACTTCACTTCAAGGTATTGAAAATTGGCTTGATTCGTTTTTGACCGCAAAGCCGTCGCAGTTTTTCTGGGATGGAATCCATAAATTACCAGAAAGATGGGAAAAGTTGTGGGTAGTGATGGGCAATACTTTGGATAAAAAATCTTGTGACATTTTTCCACAATAAAGGCTCAAATAAAAAAAAATCCGGTTTTTAATGCATACCTAAAAGCTGCCAGTATTTCATGTTTACGTATTGACATGTTTATTATTGTTTCTTACGTTACCTGTAATAGTCGCAACAGTGGAACGATCTTTTTCTAAATTGACTTTTATTACTCTGGAGGAAAGGATATGCAAGGTGGAGGGAGGATAGTCTAAGGGCCTACATTAAGTTATGCGGGGAGGTTAGAAATATTTGCTAAAAATTATTAATAAATATTATGAAGGTTAATTATTAAGGAAATTAATATTTACCAGAAGCTTTATTTGTTGGTTTTTCTTCCTAAAATTTAGGTTTCATTAAATATTTGTTTAGTTTACGTTGTTCGTAATCAAATTTATTGTATAATTTTCCAGTAGGAGATCTATTGCCACCTCGATGTGTAAAATAAGTGTTCTGTAAAATTATATTAATATACATATATTAGTAAATAAAAAAAATGGATAAATCAAATTAAATTCTTATAGAATATGAGCCTGAATCAATTTAAATTTTTGAAAAAGATTTTGTCTACTTTTACATACTCCAGTAAAGCTTTAAATATTGGTATTTGTGAAAATAGTTTTACAAAAATTTAGTTTTTAAACTTACTAAACATTTGGTTGGAAAACATAACAAAATTTCTTCGGCTATGTTTTTTATTTCTTTCGTAGTAAGCTTCACTCGTTGTTTTTTTTTATATAATGTTCCACTAGTAGTGAACATAACCATAGCATCCTAAATAAAGAAGCCGCAATCATCGAAATTGAACTTAAAAAGTTTAAGGTAAGACATTGCTAAGACATTTTAAGGTAAGACATTGCTAAGACAGGTAAGACATTGCTAATATTCGTTCTCCTTGGTAACGATATAAATTACTAAAATATTGACTCTTGAATTTAGTCCCGTTGTCGGTTATACAAGTTTCTAGTTTACAATTATGTGAAGAATTTATTCATCTTCTCGATGTAAGTCGTTGACGTTAGACTTAGGGCAGTAGTGAACGTTGGAAACATTGAAAAGTAATACGACATACCACTTCCATTAGAAGTTCTCGAAAAAGGACATGAAACTAGCCAATAATATTGATGTTATTATTAATTTTTAGTTAGTATGACTCGACGGGCGATTATTGAAGTTTTAAAAATGTGTTTTGTGCATTTATGCAACTGCCATAAAATAAGATTTCGGCATCGTGAGGGAATAATGTTCTTGTCACAAAATATAATACAACCACACAAAATGATAGTTCTTCGTCGGTTCTTCGATAGTTCGTCATTGTCTAGACGAATTCCATCAATAAATAATTAATATTTGGGTCGCATTTGAGTCGATGAGACATGATACGATACCGACTGTTTAAAATCATTTATTAGCTTGTATTATATTGCAATATGTGGAGGAAGTCATATGTTTTGAATTTCCACTGTTAAATTCAATATACGGTGTAATGGAAATTTCGTTTTTCGGCCAAAAATGCTGTGTTTGAATTTCTGTTTGATTACCAATGTAAATGTTCTTTCGTAGATGTCTTTTGATGGGCTTGGAGGTGGGACTTGAACAATTATTTTAATTTCAGCCAATGTGAAGTTATTATTTCTATATAAACATGGAAGATCTCTGAAGAATTTTTATTCTTGTGCAAATGATTTCTTCATATATGTTTTGGAATAAAAATAAGTTTTAAAATCCACTGTCTTCTTATTACTTTTTCGGCCAAAAAATCTGTCATACGTATACATGTGCACATGGCAATAGCTGTAAACAGAATTCCAATAGCTGCATCTGTTTAACGAAATCACATAAAATAATTCATATTCAACTGACGTTTAAATATACTCATGACAATGTCTTAAAACAGAATTTAGACAACACAATAAATAAATGTATATGTTGAAGAAAACCATACATGAATGCTTCATATCCAACTGAGGTGAATCATCCTCATAGTCATGATAATTCATTTAATGAAACAAAATTGAAACCATTGAATACTATTCTGTGGACGAAGCTAAAGAGTTACCGTTTTGCTGTTAAATGCTGTTTGTGCCTAAATAAATGTATTTTATTAAAAAAAAAAACAATTCAAATACTTAAAATTGTTTTAAAAATTCACACTGCCAAAAATCGTAACGACTTTTATGATGCCATCTTGTATCGAGTTTAACAACTGCTGTCTTTTGTAATACCATCTTGTATCGAGTATAACAATTGAATGGAAATCAAAAAAATTTAAATAATTTTTTAAGTATTCACTTTCATTAACATGTATGGATATTTTAATTGTGCACTTCGTATTATCGCATTAACAATATGCTTTAAAATATCAATAAATACGATTTATATTATTAAAGTTATAAAGTGCCATCTCTTATTCAATATTTGAAGTATATGTTTCTTTTTCGTAGTTCATACGTCATTGATCTCGTTTTATATATTTTTATACGGCGTTTAGAACCAATTATAACATATACATGTATAAAAATTGAATAAATCAAACTGTTTTTATTTTTATCATAACTATTAAAATAATTCGTATTTTCATTTGATTTCCATATATGTTATATGAAAATGTTTGATTTAAATTTTGATATAAAAATAATTTTTGTTGTCAGTATTTTTCATTCATTAAAATTGAGCCAAAAATCTTCAATTTTACATTAGTTCTTATGGAGTGTATGAAAATCTAGACCCCATAAAAAAGCTCGATAAATTTAAAGGGTCAATCATTGCGGCTTCTTTATTTAGGATGCTATGACATAACATATCGCGATGTATTGGTTTCAGTACTTTTTTAATTTTATAAAATTCCGTTATATTTTTTCCACATTCGGTTTGGGTGAGAAGATTCGTAACTGACTAAACTAAATATTACTGTACAGTTTAAAGAACAATATTTAAATTTTACGCTTACTGTATATGATGCAGAGTGTCTTGAACTGTCAACTCGTTTTGGGCTTTACGGCATTTTATATGATATAGCATATAGCCTCCGTAACATTTGATTGTTTTCGCCAGGAAGTTAAATTATGTTTAAACATAATTTTTTTACCCAACTCTGATACTTCGAAGATTTGATTAATTTCATCGTTTTTAATATGTCTTAATTCCAACATACCAATACCAAAATCTGTAAATTATTTGATTTTATAACGAGAGTGAATAGAAGTTAAATTAAAATTAAGTGTACTTTTAGACGACTGTGAAAATATTCTGCATTCCATGATTTTAATAATGTTTTCAGGTTATCTTCTTCGACATTTTCTGAGCTTTCCATTAATTTTATTAATATGTCATTTGGTTGTACATCATTTTGACAAGCACTTGAGGTACTCGGTTGAGGTTCGTTTAAGAGTTGGGAGTTTTGATCCGCAATATCCGCCGGGGTTGGTATAACATTAATTTGTTGCTCCAAATTAATAAATTCTATAATTTTTCCATAACAATTTGACTCATTTGCAAAGTATAGTGAATTTCTTCGCTCACGTTCTCCCTCTTTTATTAAATAGCTTTTCTTATTATTTAGTTGTTAGTTGGTTGGTCAAACAGGAAAATTATTGGTTGTGGTAATGTATTATTTTATTGAATTTTTTATCAACTATACTATAGAATTTAGAAATATTTCATTTTAAAATCATACATTTTATTTATGCAACAAATCTACTATTCATAAAGACATTTGTTTAACTCGAATCGAAAGGTTTCAATTTGTGCCATAAACTAATATTATTGTAAATTCAGTAAAATTACAAATTTATACTTAAAAACATACCAACTTACGTAACATAAAAACTAAAAAATTGGATGACTTAAATTTAAAATAAATTTTTATTGCGAACAACGTAGCCTAAATTAGTTTTGTACCTATGTACAGGCGGGCGAGTAAAATATGATAATGGATACATAAAATAATTGTCATATTCACTTAAAATTTTGTGAGATACATAGTGCTTTATATATAAAGTGCTATATTTTTTCCTAAAACAAAAGGCTCTGTTTCATTTTTAAGTATTAGTATCCCATTGTTTTGTAAAGCTCAATATTACTATATATATATAAAGTCTTGGTAATGTAATAATAAAGCTTATATTGATACCTTTTAAATTAATTGATGATTAAAATTGAGCCGTATATCAATATTAAATTCAAATCTATTGAAAATATGCAAAGGAAAACTATTCTCAACGATATTTTTACTATTTATTAAGTTCTAAATTGGATTGAGATGGAGAAACAATCAAATTAGTAAATTTTATTTGTGATTTAATTGCCATGCTTAATGTAATATTTTTCCTTAAACAAATATTTTAAGCATACGCTTTTAATTCACCGTGTTTAGTTTCAAATCTAAAGCAATATATATTTCTAAGTGGACCAACAAATTTTATTAACCGCACGTAATGAATTAGAAAAAAAATAAAATTTTGGCTTAAGGTTATCATTGAATAATCGTACATAGTTTTCGTTGTGCTTTTTTATTAAATCACAAATAATATCATCATTAAAATTAGTTGAAACCAAAATTTCAATTAATTCAAAAAAGTCCATATGTCATTACTAAGCGGAACAAAATCTCCTATTATAAGAGGTAAAAAATGCACAAAATTCCACATTTCTCTAGCCGAGAAAGTAAAATGTTTATTTTTGATATGAACTTCTTTTATATCTTTCGATAAATTCCCCATATGGAAAGGTACTTTTTAATTTATTGAGAAAGTGTAACATTGAGATTGTTACGTGGTACCAAATTCCCTGATAACAGCTTCCGTCTTTGGGTGGGTTTCCAAATATAAATGTATATTTACTTACGCACCGTAATAAATTGCACTTACATCTACATTTACCTCTGAACAAATTGCATGATAGGATTATTATTGAATCAATAATACGTTGAATGTATTTAGTAGAGTACAATTAATCTAAGAAAAAATCAAACTCGTTTCCATTTCTGGTTTTCGATTCTAAATTGGTAAGTGTACGGTATAATTGGAAAGCACAAAATAAATTATTCATATCAGTTGTGGCTTAACAGTGGGAAACATTACTCGTTCTAAACGAAGAACAAACAAAATTTAATAAATCCTCATTGATATAATATCATAATATTATATATACATATATATCATTGTTATGGGCAAGGTAAATATTCACCTCCATAAGTCTAAGCACCTAAGTTGCTGTGCATTATATAAATATTGTTTTTCTTGTGTTTAGAAACCCGTGTGCTAATTTTTACAAGCCACCTGAATGGATAGGCGTTAATAAAATTTATAACCGTAAGTTACTTAAAGCTCTATTTAAACTCGTGATTAACACAGACTTACGTGGACAAAACCCACTGTTCGCGGGTTTTCTTGCCATAATTGTACCAGTTAGCATTTAAAGAAAATCAGATAAATTGCAATAAACTTACCGGTATCTGCGCAGTTATAAATTGGATGTGCACTAACAATCGGGAGTGAAAATTATGTGCACGTGCGGAAATGGAAACCATTTTGAGTCGGCGTAACCTTGCATGTGGTATACAACATTAGAGTACAATAAAATTATAAATACAACTTAGGATTAAGCTAACTTATTACTAACCCTATACATATATATTTACAATTATTTATTTATTATTTATTATTTACAACTATATTTTTTTTCTTTTATATTTACATTTATTTATAAACTATATTTTTTCTATATATATATATATAATTCTACATTTATAACACTTGTATATTACACATAATATATATACTTACCTATCTATATAATGCAATCATATGTTTTTGGGTACATAGAAATTTACATCCTAATGCAAATTGTTCAATAAGTGAGTACGTTGTTGTGTTCAATAAAAGTTCTGTTCAAAGGCGGGTTATTAGAGATCATATGGACGAACCAGGGCTAAGTTATAATTAAGGAATATAATGAAGTGTGAATAGTGTGGAAAAATAGTGATGATCTGAGAATCTAAGTTCCATTTTCGAGATAAGGGTAAACTCTTACATTTTAGGAGTAATACGGTTTTATAGGCTAGGGAAGGGAACTAAGGATGATCATCAACATCTGATCATCATTAACCGTGATATCCAATATGTCTAATATCTGGGGTTAAGTTAAATAGTATTTGTGACTTCGGTTTTTTAGTGGAATGGGACTGTCACCGAACCAACTTTCGGTTTATCGAACTAAAATAAGAACCAAGGAGTGAGCAGCATTTTCAAGCTTTTGATGGATGGTGGAAACCCCCCCAACAGACTGTTCCTAGCCAGGCAACGTGCTGCCCCACCAATAATTCATCAAGAGATTCTGTTAATGGAACCGTAACGCAGATTGGGTGAAACTTGAGTTGAATGCAATCTGCGTGAGTGACCGTTACAGTGGCGCCCAATGGTTATGGTATTTCGGTCGGTTCGTAGACAAGGTCATAACTATATATGAACGACTGTTCATATATTTTCGATTTTGGTGGTTAGATGAAGGTCCACATAGTGTTTTCTCTTATAGAGGTTAAGTAAATGAATGTTACCGAAGGAATTTTCAATTTATATTTTGTTTCATGTCCATCTAGCGTGTTTTGGAAACGAATTTAATAGTAAATCTAGCGATCTATTAAATAGAAGTTTTGATATTTATTCTTCACTATTTCCACTTTTAGTATTTTAAGTGTTTGGATAGGTAATCCTATCTTGGATGTTAGTGAAGGTCATAATATCACCCAGTAATAGTAAGTTTAAATACATATGATATTTCCGAACTCTTCTCATTAGTTATCGTCGTCAGATTTTTGAATATTAATGAAAAGAATGAGTTCACACGAAGTATCACGCACAGTAAGTTAATGTCAGGGTGAAAATGAGGTGTCCGCGTGCGCGCGTTGGTGTTTAGACACTTGTTGAGTACCTCATTATTTTCCCATTGTCAATTCAGGTTTTCTATTTCCTTCTAGTAACATTAGATTTTTCCACTGTTGTCACATAATAGTTTAAGATATTTTACCTGTCTGTGGATATCCGGTTTGTTTTAAAATGGAAGCAAATGGATTCTTAGATCATCATATTTGATTTATATATAAATACATAAAAACAAAAAAATAATAATAATAAATTAACTTTAATATTTTTGTTGATTTTGGAAGTAAGGTTTACTAGTCAGATATATACATCAAATACCCGTGTATGTATATGTTTATTTTTATTGTTATATTAATCAACGAATCTTATTGCGAACTTACCGAGTGTTTTTGTATGCTTATTGTCGAGTGGTAATCATGGATGTGCAATATTTAGATTGTGACGAATTCTTAGTCGAATGTCAGATAAGAAATATCGAAGGACCTATTTTTAGCAAGATGAACTTATTAAAAGTAGCCTTGGAGAAGGAAAATAACAATGAAGTCAATACCCCTACTGAGCCACATCGTGCAGCAAGCAAGAATCCAAAGCGCGAGGTAAATGTCTGTGTGTATAAGCTTAGGCGGATTCAAAACCAAATGGAAGTTATAATGCAACAGGGAAGCGATATAAGCGCGAATAAGATAGTGGAATTAACAGCTCTTACTATTCACATCAGAAACCGTTTACAACGAATCAAGCATTCCAGGGCCGTGCAAGTGGCGGCTGAAAAGGTTTTAGTATCATGTAACCAAATAGTAGACTGGTTGAATGAGTTTATGGAAAAGGGAATTACGATCCCAGAAACCGAAAAATCTTTTAAGGAAATTATAATTCCAACCTTGGGCGATGACGGTGCTGAGTCCGATACAATGGAACCAGGAAGTTGTAACCAAGAGATAGCTTCGATTGCAGATACTGTTGGAATGTCTCTCCGCGGTAAATCAAACCCTAGCAATATTAACTCCCCGGTTTCCGATAGTTCCGATCTACCTGAAGAACAACTTAACTACTTAGTTGCGGCAGTGGTCAAGAAATTAGGTATCGCTGCGCCCGAAGAAACTCGCTTTCAAGATACTAGGAGACCCGTACACAATTACAAAAATGACACAAGATCTTACTCATCACCTAAAATAAATCCATCTACGCTAGTACCAGCACCACTTATGTTTAATCCCATGGTACCTCCGCCAGTGCGAAAAACTGACGCAAATTACCCAGGACCGTTGAAGGTTGCTAGTAACTTTAACCAGGAGGAAACACTGCACAATGTGCATAAGGATCGTTTAGAAATCCACAAATGGAATATATCATTTTCGGGAGAGTCTGGAGGGATCCCCATAGAACGATTCTTGTATAGGGTGGAAAGTATGGCTAATTCGAATGGTCTAGACGAGCAGAGGCTAAGCAGTAATTTGAATGTTCTGCTAAGAGGGAGAGCTACGGAATGGTACTGGTTGTTCCGAGAACGTAATCGCAACGTAACATGGGATCTTCTGCGTCAGAGCATGATACATCGTTTCCAGGATAGACGAACCGATGAAGATATAAAACAAACATTAGAACGTCGTAAACAGAGACCCAAAGAACCATTTTTGGATTTTTATAATGACATTTTGTCGTTAGCACTACCACTTCAATATCCGTTATCTGATACTGATATTATTAATTTGTTGAGTCGAAATATGAGACCCGGACTCCAAGCTACATTTGCAGGACAAACATTTCCGGATATCGCGACACTTGTTAATCGCTCCATAGCTGTAGAAGATACATGGGGAAGAATAGGATGGATTCCCGAAATGTTACACCAAGTCAGACGCCAAGTCAATGAATTTGGAATGGGCCATAATCAACATGATACGACTCCCAATCAAGCAATGTTATCTGAGCTGAATGCATCTTCTGACTCTGTATGTGCTGTAGCTTATGCGAATAATGCGACGTCTATGTTAAAATATCAAGGAAATAACCATCCAAATAAGAATATGTGTTGGAACTGCGGCAAGAGTGGGCATTTATTTAAGGATTGTTCTACTCCTATATCACAAATATTCTGTTTTGGTTGTGGGGAACAGAACGTATATAAAGTTAATTGCAAAATTTGTCAAACTAGATTAGCGGGAAACTCTCATCGGGGTGTCAGAAATCTTGGGGTTCTGAGATCCCAATACGAGAAAACTGCGATCCCCAAAACGACTGTCGAAGAAGCAGCTACGAATACAGACCCGGAGTTTCACCGGATACTAAGGAGAAACCAAGATTAAATACCATTACCTCACCTGTTGTTAGAGTGTCACAATCTACACAAACTTCAGGTAAGCATTCTCAGCTAAACCGCTCACTTAAATATTTTAAAATCCGTAAGGAAATAAAAAGAGTAATAGCAGAATCAATTATTTCGAAAGCAGAGGACTCACGACCTTATGCTAATGTTTTAATAAATGGGTGTCCATATTTGGGGTTACTTGACAGTGGTGCCAGTATCTCCGTGCTAGGAGCGGGAGCGGAACAATTCCTTGAAGAGCAAAAAATAAAACCACACAGTCTACCCAGTGTAATTCATACGGCTAGTGGGGAACAACACCAAATCCTAGGGCATATCATAGTCAATATTTCATACGGTGGAAAAACCAAGAAAATGCGTTTACACATTGTCCCAAATCTAACCCAACCATTGTATTTGGGTATTGATTTTTGGGATCTCTTCGGACTAGCTCCATTAAATGTCAATGAGCTTGATGATAACTATATCAAACCGGATAGTAGCGCAGACGATAAAAGGCACTCTTTAAACTCACAACAACAGCATATACTAACCAAAATTATTAACGAATTTCCTTCCTGTGAAAAATTCGGGCTTGGTCGAACCCAACTGCTTTCTCATAAAATCGACGTAGGGCAGTCCACCCCAATAAAACAGCGATATTATCCTGTTTCACCAAAGGTTCAAGAAGACATGTATAGGGAATTGGACCGTATGCTGTCACTGGGAGTTATTGAAGAGAGTGCCAGTGCTTGGTCATCTCCAGTAACTCTAGTAAAGAAAGCTAACGGAAAGGTTCGTCTATGTCTTGACGCACGACAGGTGAACTCGGTTACTGTGAGGGATGCTTATCCTTTGCCGATAATTGAGGGGTTGCTAGGTCGACTAGATAAAACTCGTTACATTAGCACTATCGACCTAAAAGACGCCTTTTGGCAAATACCCCTCGATTTGACGTCAAGGGATAAGACAGCCTTCACAGTGCCGGGTCGTCCACTCTACCAGTTTACCGTCATGCCGTTTGGGTTGTGCAATGCTCCCCAGACGATGTGTCGGTTAATGCACAAAGTTATCCCTCACCGGTTACATGATCGAGTGTTTGTTTACCTAGACGACTTACTAGTGGTTGCAGAAACGTTTGATGAGCATACATCACTTTTGTCGGAAGTGGCTAGACTGCTAAAATCCGCAAATCTAACCATAAATGTCGAAAAAAGTAAATTCGTCTTAAGGGAAACGAAATACCTCGGTTATGTGATAGGTGAGGGATGCCTCAGAGTGGACCCTGAAAAAATACGAGCCATAGACGAATATCCCGAACCGAAAACCACCAAACAGATACGTAGGTTTCTGGGGATGACCGGGTGGTACAGACGCTTCATATCAAACTACTCAAGCATAACGGCACCAATAAGTGATCTCTTGAAAAAGAAAACCAAGACAGTTTGGACTCCTGATGCACAAATTGCATTCGAAAAACTAAAGATCGCTCTAATTTCCGCTCCAGTCTTAGCCAATCCAGATTTTAATAAACACTTCTACGTTCAGTGCGACGCATCCACCACTGGCATTGGAAGTGTTCTATTCCAGAAGACGGGTGATGATGAGGAACACCCGATAGCTTTCATATCGCATAAATTGAACAAAGCGCAAAAAAATTACAGCATAACAGAGTTGGAGTGCTTAGCAGCCGTGATGAGTGTGAAAAAATTCCGACCATACATTGAGGGTTATAAGTTCACGATCATTACGGACCATTCCAGTTTACGATGGCTTATGGACCAGAAGGAACTCTCAGGACGTTTGGCAAGATGGTCAATGCAACTACAGTCATATAATTTCAATATAGAATATAGGAAAGGTTCGTTGAATGTTGTACCAGACAGCCTATCTAGGGTAAATATTGACTCAATAGATCACTCGGGAGATATATTTTCTTATTTGAATTTGGCCACAGACGCGTTTCAGGATCACGAATACAGAGACCGAATAAAAGCTTTAGAAGGAAATCCGACAGCTTCAAATGCATTTAAAGTGGTGAATGGAAGAATATATGTTCAGATAGGACAACAATCCGAAACAGATGTACCAAATTGGAAGCTCTTAGTACCAGAATCGTTAACAAAAATACTAATCGAGGCGGCCCACAATCCACCTTCAGCGGCCCATCAAGGTATTGCGAAAACAACCGAACTACTCAAACGTTATTATTATTGGCCTTCCATGATATCTCAAATTAAAGAATTCATTAACGATTGTGACGTATGTAAATGCAGTAAGGCTGTTAATTTTTCAACTAGACCACAAATGGGACAACAAATCGAAGTTTTAAGGCCATTTCAACGGTTATACATAGACTTCCTTGGTCCATATCCGCGAACGAAAAATGGATATGCATATTTATTTATTATTTTGGATCAATATAGTCGGTTTCCCTTATTATACGCATTTCGATCTGCCTCTGCCGCAAAAGTAGTGGAGTGTCTTGAAAATAACGTATTCCATCTTTTCGGGACACCAGAAGCCATACTCTCCGACAATGGGACTCAATTTATTTCAAAAATTTTTGAAAACCTAATGCATAAGTATGGAGTCAGACACGAGTTTACACCAAAATATTCCCCGCAGGCCAACACCTCAGAACGAGTGAATAGGTCCATTTTATCGGCACTAAGGGCGTATATACAAGACGACCATCAGTCATGGGACACTTATTTAAACGAAATTGCGGGTGCGTTAAGGAATTCCATACATCTGGCTACTGGTTTCTCACCACACTATCTTGTGTTTGGGCAACACAAAATACTGCATGGATCTACGTACCCATTATTAAAAACCCTAAACTGCCTTGGTGATAACCATATGTATATACCAGACAATGCGGATCGGTTATCTTTGGCTCAAAAGATGGTGTTAAGTCATTTAAGAAGGGCTCATGAGCAAAATAGCTCGACTTATAACTTGCGGGCAAGACATAGGACTTTTGCGCCGGGACAAAGAGTTTTCGTCCGAAATTTCGTTCAAAGCAATGCTACAAAACAGTTTTGTGGGAAGTTAGCAATGAAGTTTGTACCGGCCATAATTGCAAGAAAAATCGGAAATGTGTCGTATGAAGTGTCAAATGAATTTGGCAAACTACTCGGCATATACCATGCCAAAGACATTCGGTAATGAAGTAATTTTAGTATTTCGATGCCCGGCGTGAGACCTCTCTCATGGGTGTGAGTCGTCCCCACGAGTGTAACATTGAGATTGTTACGTGGTACCAAATTCCCTGATAACAGCTTCCGTCTTTGGGTGGGTTTCCAAATATAAATGTATATTTACTTACGCACCGTAATAAATTGCACTTACATCTACATTTACCTCTGAACAAATTGCATGATAGGATTATTATTGAATCAATAATACGTTGAATGTATTTAGTAGAGTACAATTAATCTAAGAAAAAATCAAACTCGTTTCCATTTCTGGTTTTCGATTCTAAATTGGTAAGTGTACGGTATAATTGGAAAGCACAAAATAAATTATTCATATCAGTTGTGGCTTAACAGTGGGAAACATTACTCGTTCTAAACGAAGAACAAACAAAATTTAATAAATCCTCATTGATATAATATCATAATATTATATATACATATATATCATTGTTATGGGCAAGGTAAATATTCACCTCCATAAGTCTAAGCACCTAAGTTGCTGTGCATTATATAAATATTGTTTTTCTTGTGTTTAGAAACCCGTGTGCTAATTTTTACAAGCCACCTGAATGGATAGGCGTTAATAAAATTTATAACCGTAAGTTACTTAAAGCTCTATTTAAACTCGTGATTAACACAGACTTACGTGGACAAAACCCACTGTTCGCGGGTTTTCTTGCCATAATTGTACCAGTTAGCATTTAAAGAAAATCAGATAAATTGCAATAAACTTACCGGTATCTGCGCAGTTATAAATTGGATGTGCACTAACAATCGGGAGTGAAAATTATGTGCACGTGCGGAAATGGAAACCATTTTGAGTCGGCGTAACCTTGCATGTGGTATACAACATTAGAGTACAATAAAATTATAAATACAACTTAGGATTAAGCTAACTTATTACTAACCCTATACATATATATTTACAATTATTTATTTATTATTTATTATTTACAACTATATTTTTTTTCTTTTATATTTACATTTATTTATAAACTATATTTTTTCTATATATATATATATAATTCTACATTTATAACACTTGTATATTACACATAATATATATACTTACCTATCTATATAATGCAATCATATGTTTTTGGGTACATAGAAATTTACATCCTAATGCAAATTGTTCAATAAGTGAGTACGTTGTTGTGTTCAATAAAAGTTCTGTTCAAAGGCGGGTTATTAGAGATCATATGGACGAACCAGGGCTAAGTTATAATTAAGGAATATAATGAAGTGTGAATAGTGTGGAAAAATAGTGATGATCTGAGAATCTAAGTTCCATTTTCGAGATAAGGGTAAACTCTTACATTTTAGGAGTAATACGGTTTTATAGGCTAGGGAAGGGAACTAAGGATGATCATCAACATCTGATCATCATTAACCGTGATATCCAATATGTCTAATATCTGGGGTTAAGTTAAATAGTATTTGTGACTTCGGTTTTTAGTGGAATGGGACTGTCACCGAACCAACTTTCGGTTTATCGAACTAAAATAAGAACCAAGGAGTGAGCAGCATTTTCAAGCTTTTGATGGATGGTGGAAACCCCCCCAACAGACTGTTCCTAGCCAGGCAACGTGCTGCCCCACCAATAATTCATCAAGAGATTCTGTTAATGGAACCGTAACGCAGATTGGGTGAAACTTGAGTTGAATGCAATCTGCGTGAGTGACCGTTACAAAAGCTTAAACTAAAATATTTTTTTCCATATAAAATCATATAATATATGAGACAAATTATAATGACATATTCCCTCAAACAAATCATTCATGATATCTGCTGCAAAATTATTTACAACATGGAATGAAGGAATATTATTAAAAATCGACTCACAGTGTATTCCGGTTTCAATAACATTATCCTTAAGTATATCTAAATCATAATTTTTTAAAGTACGTAAAATATCAAAATTTTCTTTACATTGAGTTTTTGCAATGGTTTTATTTACTTTACAAAACCGACAGTAAAATTTAGCAGAAAATGATTTTGAAAAACCAAGTACGCTATTAAGCCCTAAATTGTCTCCTAACACTAAACATAAAACAAAATGAATTTGCATTAAACCCTTTTTGGATTGTATAGTAATCCCATCAGTTTCCAAAGAGTGAAGAACGAAATATCATTGCCGTTCTAATATATATGTTGATCTAACTTTAAATCCTAATTTTAAAATCTTTTCAAAAGAAGCCGCCAAAGCAGCCAGACAAAATAAATCTGCTCACAAGAAGTATAAGCGCAACGAAATTTCGTTTGAAGTATATAAGGCCACACGTAACAACTGTAAAAAAATCTGTGCTAGAGAAGCGAAAAGAGCTGACAACAAGAAAGCCGCTAAGGCTTCCGAGTTGAAAATCTCCGATCGCAACTTTTACCAGATGGTCGCATCGGTTGCCAATATTTCAAAAACATCTATTTCAGCATTGAAATGTGCAGATGGTGCTTTGGTGGTAGATCCATATTTGCAGGCCGCCTTACTGGCAAACGTCTTCACTTCGAACTCGACCTTAGTTATCCCCGATGGAGTTACACCTCCGTCAATTCCGTATTGTGGTTCCAAAATGGATCCTGTCAACATCTCGGAAGATATTGTCTTCAGGAACCTGAAGGCAATGGACATAAATAAGGCCACCGGACCTGACGGAATTCCTGTTCGAATATTGAAGGAGTTTGCCAGTGACTTGGCTTCAATATTAACTAAAATTTTTCTCCTTTCTTATAAGCAAGGTAAATACCCGAACGCCTGGAAGAGTGCGATGGTGCAACCGGTTCTTAAACGTGGTTGTGATAAAACTGACCCTTCAAACTACCGGCCAATATCAATTGTGTCGGCCGTGGCTAAAGTTTTTGAGAAATGCATTAACCAACAACTGGTGCATTATCTTGAGATTAATAAAATAATTTCAGATAAACAATATGGCTTCCGCGAAAACCGCTCCACAACCGATCTCTTAACTTATGTTACAAACAAATGGAATCTCGCCCTTGAGCACCACGGAGAAGCCTGTGCAATCGCCTTGGATATATCCAAGTCTTTTGACAAGGTTTGGCATGAGAATCTCATTTGTAGACTTGTGGCATACGGCTTAGATTCGATGACCATCAAGTGGATAAAAAGCTTTCTAAAAGACCGAAAGATCAACGTTGTGCTAAATGGGAGATCATCAAAGACACACTCCCCAAATGCCGGAGTCCCTCAAGGATCAGTTTTGTCACCAAATTTGTTTTTGTTATACATTTATGACTTGTTGGATAGCACTGTAAACTCTATCCACAGTTTTGCCGATGATGCAACATTGCACTTTTCTATTTCATTCGAGGTCGAGCCTACTCCTTCACAGTTAAACGGTAAACGGCTGGAAGTTGTCACTTCGCTTATTTCCGATTTAAGTACAATATTTGAGTGGGGAGTTAAAAATCAGGTCAAATTTAACGAGAAAAAAAGACAAATATGCACATTCTCGCGTAAAAGAAGTCACAACGAATACCCTTTTGTGATAAAAGGACACGTTCTCGTGAGTTGTGACTCAATTCGTCTGCTTGGTGTTCAGATTACCAACAATCTAAAATGGAATGAACACATTATCGCATTAGCTAAATCAGCTTCACGTAAACTTGGGTTCCACAATAGATGCAGACGGTTTTTTAAATCGCATCAGGTTCTCCAAATATATAAAACCTTTATTAGACCGTGCATAGAATATTGCTGTCAATTTTGGGGTGGAGCGTATGGCACTGCTCTCCAGTTGCTGGATAGAGTTCAGCGGCCTGCCATCCGAATAATACGAAACCCCAGACTTACGAAAGATCTAGACAGCCTACAGCATCGCAGAGATGTTGTAGAACTCTGCGTGTTCTATAGATTAATAAATGGTAAATGTTCTGCAGAATTAGAGGAGAAAATACCACCATTTGTTACGCCAGGACGGGTAACACGAGGAACGGTTAATGCGCATAGGTTTACGGTGAAGCTGCCGAAACCTCGAACTGAAGATGCAAAGCGCGAATTTATTTATCGAACATCTAAGAAGTGGAATTCGTGAATTTCCGTTGAAGTATAAAATGCACAAGTTTAAGGAAGCTATCAACCTTTACTTGAAGGATCGCGCGTTGGGTGCAAGAGCTCTGACAGTTACAAGGAGCTAGGTCAGTCTAAAAGTCCGCCCTGCACCCTAAAACTAAAACAAAACGTAAAAAAAAAAACTAACGCAGCAATTTGAATATCTTTTAATTTTGATATTGATGAAAAAATGGGAAAAGTGTAATATATACCAGTAATAGAATGTGTGGTTGAATGGGACCCTAATGGATTATTTATTTCGAAATCATCGATATATAAATAAAAGGAAATTAAAACTTTACTCGGATAAAAACTCCGTTTTATTTTCCAAATTTATCCTTGAATAAAATGAGTGAATGTTTTATTATCATTTTCCAACGCCGTAATATTGATAATGGCCTGATTTAACATATCGTCTTTCTCAAAAATTGTTTTGAACTGAAATTTTAAAGGAAACAAAACACCTTTACATTGGGATTCATTTAAAATAGGTACGCCATTTTGATAAACTTCCGTTAGTTTATCATCTATCGTTAACTGCACCAAATTTTGAAGTAAATTTGTATCTTTTAATTTTTTTTAAAATTTGTATTCACTATCTATATTTTCCAAAATATTTAGTATGCTTAAAATATTTTCTATATCTTTTAGTTGTGATTGAGACAACGTTTCAAGAGAGTGTTAAACTTGATAAAAAATCATTAAATTGAAATTTAATTGGTTGAATTATAAAATCATTAGTGATATTTTGAATGTCAATGACATCTTTTCTAGAAAAATTATTTTTGTTATGCAATGTAAGAAGAAATTGTATAGATGAACTCAATGTGTCTAAATTTTTATTTTCTACTGCTAAAGTTTCTTTAAATAATAAATTATTGTTTATACTATTATGGTTAGGACTAAAGCTTTTGACATTTAAATCATTGAAATGACAATTTAAGTGTGGTTCAGCATATTCAAAATTTGTATTGTTATTATTTTCAATTAAGCTACAAGTGAAATCTTTTTCCGAACCGTTAACATTATTGTATAGCTCATTTGAATTAGTTTGAAGTAAATTGACTATATCATTTGCAATATTTTCATTTAATTCTGAATCTACAGATTTAATATCTACATGGTGAAACAAATGTCTTTTATATGAACTTATATTTTGAAATGTCTGACTACAATTCGTTTTATTACAAAAAAATGTACTATTTGTTTTTAATTTGTGTATGAGTTGTTTTAAATGGGTGGTTAGAAAATTAACTGACCCTAACTCCAAATTACAAATAAAACAACAGAAAATTTTAATATAAAACAAAACGAATAGTTACAAATTAAAATTATCCAAAATTCTCAAAAAATTCTTCGAGACTATCTGAAATTGATAGAGTGTCTTGACTTTTTGACAAATCCTAAAAGAAATTGAAAATAGACAATAAAATAAATAAATTAATGTAGCTTTATAAAAAGACTACATTAAAAAAATGTACTTACAATATCAGTTGTCTCCTTGTGATTTTCCTGAAGAAGTTCTAAATGATGGCGGAAACGAATTTTAAGACCCAATTGCTCTTTTATAAATAAAAAACTAATTTGATTTTTTTGCAACCCAATCAATATGTTATAAAACTCTTAGTATCTAAAATTTTAGAAAAATTTCGAAAATATTAAGATAATATTAAAAAAATAAAATACAATATAAAAAACAATTAAAAATGATTAGTAAATTGGACATTAGAATAATGAAACGGAATAATTTAAAATTATAAAATACTTAAATGAATTTTGAATTTGTCATTCCGTTCTGTTATTTTACATGAACTTCCTAATTTTTCCACAAACGAATATATGTATATTTTTAAGTTTTGTCACAAATAACTACTACAGTGGCCCTATTCTGATTTTCCCAGGGAATTGGGAATTTTTGACGTTTTTATAACAGTTGGGAATTATTTTTTCCAAAAGTGTATTCTGGCTATTGGGAAAAATATTTTGTTTGGAAAAAATAATTACCAATTATAACAGTTTTGACGTTTATTTTTCCCTATTAAAATGGTTGGGAATTCATATTTCTTATGGTAAAATACTCATAATCATAATACTAGAGTATAAATTTAAATTTTTTTATTATTTCTTATAAGCGAAAACACCTTTTTTTTAAATTTGGTCTTATCTGCCCTAAAATATAAAAAAAATTAGCTCATTCATAAATACTCATAGAAAATAATTCCGACCCTAAAATATATTTTGTTTTTCAAAAGCGAAAACACCTATTTTTTTTTAAATTTGTTATTCATCCATCAATATTTAAATCATATTCAAATATAATAACATAGCGCACCATGAAAAAAACCATTAAAAAGGTACTCTAGTGGCGAACATTTAAAACTATTTGTTTCACAGAGGGGAAATAATTCCCAGCACGCCAGAATACACTTTTGGGAATTGGGGAATAAAATATTGTGAATTATAATAGTTGGGAATTGGGAAATTTTTTTTTCCCAATTCCCAAGGAAAACCAGTGGCCCTATTCTGGTTTTCCCAGGGAATTGGGAATTGGGAGTTTTTGACGTTTTTATAACAGTTGGGAATTATTTTTTCCAAA
Source organism: Tipula lateralis (assembly GCA_963932295.1). NCBI lineage: Eukaryota > Metazoa > Arthropoda > Insecta > Diptera > Tipulidae > Tipula > Tipula lateralis. The sequence continues at coordinate 108,654,121 of OZ010737.1, forward strand.
AGTGTATTCTGGCTATTGGGAAAAATATTTCGTTTGGAAAAAATAATTCCCAATTATAACAGTTTTGACGTTTATTTTTCCCTATTAAAATTGTTGGGAATTCATATTTCTTATGGTAAAATACTCATAATCATAATACTAGAGTATAAATTTAAATTTTTTTTATTATTTCTTAAAAGCAAAAACACCTATTTTCTTAAATTTGGTCTTATCTGCCCTAATAAAAAAAATTAGCTCATTCATAAACACTAATTATCATAATAAATAGTGAATGTAGAAAATAATTCCGACCCTAAAAAATTTTTAATTATTTTTCAAAAGCGAAAACACCTATAATTTTTTAAAATTTGTTATTCATCCGTCAATATTTAAATCATATTCAAATATAATAACATAGCGCACCATGAAAAAACCATTAAAAAGGTACTCTAGTGGCGAACATTTAAAACTATTTGTTTCACAAAGGGGAAATAATTCCCAGCACGCCAGAATACACTTTTGGGAATTGGGGAATAAAATATTGGGAATTATTATAGTTGGGAATTGGGAAAATTTTTTTCCCAATTCCCAATTCCCAGGGAAAACCAGAATAGGGCCACAGAATAGGGCCACTGTTCGTCCCTCTACTTCGCCTCGCACCATCAAGCTATCACCACCTTTTGCCAATTTGGAAATTGGGATGAAGGTTATGGAGCATTTGGTTGTGGGAGTCTGCTTTCGCTCCTCAAAGCTGACTCTTACTCGTTTAACGCCTTCGTTGTTGTTTGGCGTTCCTCCTCGGCTGCTGCTTTTCTTTTCTCCGGTGGCCTTCGGTACATCGGCGATGGTGTTCTCGCCCGTTTGCGCCTTATCTCCCAGCATTCCCTTGAGGTGTGTCCTATTTTGTCACAAACCCAACATCTGATTTTACTAGTTCCATCCCGGAATCTCGTTGTCCGCCAGTTATCTGCTGGTCTGATGTTATTGCCCTGTTTGTGACTGATTGCTGGTTCCACTTCCACACGACGTACCTTGACTGCTGGTTTAATGATGTTGTTTGCAGTCTCGTTGGTTAGTGCACACGCGATGGTTTCCGCAAACGTTGCTTTTGGAGACAATACAACTGCACGTCTCGTATCGGGATCCCGTATTTTATCGGTGAAAGCGTCGATCTTGATACGATCTGTGTATTCTCCTGTCATGTTGTAGTGGGCGAGGTGCACTAACCGGTCTATATCAGCCGCATACTCCTGGAGCGGCTCTCCAACCCACTGACATCGTCCCTTTAACTCCATTCGATGTAGCTCCCGTCGATGGTCACCGCCATATTTCCGCTCCAAAGCCAACATGATTTTTCCGTAATCCTCTCGTTCGTATTCTGGCACGATTTGGAGTAGTTCAGCAGCACTGCCTTTTAATGCCACAATTAATGCTGCCACACGATCCTGCTCGCACCAACCATTCGTGGTGGCCGCCATTTCAAACTGGAGTTTTAAGATGTTGAATGGTGTAGTTCCGTCGAACGTTGGTGGCTTCTATTTCATCGAGCTGGTTTGTCGAGCAATTTGAGTGTTGCCGTTGGTTTTGAGATCCATTAGCTCTTGTTCGATCTTCATTATTCTTTGGTCTGCCGTTTCAAGCTGTTGATCTATCTCGATTTTGAAGGTGTCGACTTTTGAGTTAAATGTCGAGGCCATTTCTCGAAACTTCTCGTTGACAGTTTCCTCTTGTTGTTTTAGTCTTTCCAGAACGAGTTCTCGATCTTGCCGTTGTTCAGCTCTCATGCTTTCCTGTTCAGCCAACAATCTTTCCTGATCGATTCGCATCTGCTCCTTTAGGTCACTCTTCATTTGATCTTGGCCGGTAATCATTTTTACTTCGAGGCCGCCGATCATTTGCTCTTGCTTGGCTATCATTTGTTGAGTCTGCAGTTGCATTTGTTGCATAGCCGCCAACAATTGTCCCATGTCGAAACCTCCAGATGTTGTTGGAGTAGTTTCTTTAACGACGACATTCTGGTCTTCCACTCTGGTTGTTGATTCTGTAGTTACTTCAATCGCTTGCACCTCGGTTGATTCCGGTGCCCCAAAATTAAATTCATGTTGATCTGGGTCAACATTTTCGTCCAACAAAGCTGTATGGAGTCTCAACTGCAACTCATTTCGGTTGCCCGCAGTTGGTAGATTCCGTAGACCCAACTCCTTCTTCAAATCTGCCACTTTTAAGTCCAATAATTTCATCTTGCATATTCACAATCCCACCGCTGTCACCAATTGTTACGATTCCGCCGAGTGGTTATTCTAATAATTTTTCCGGTTCGATCACTGGATTGTGAATATAAACTCGCAAAGATTAATTTTTACAATAAATTTATTTCCCAATAAATTCCACAATTGTTTCACAAATAATTCACTAATATTTATTTTCACTATTATTTATCAGCACTATTATATTATTTATTATTATACTTCCCGATATTAACACTTCGAAATTCAAAATTGAACTGTTTCGTAACTCAAATGTCTACACCTATTTATACGACGCAAATACTGTAGAACATTCCATTATTTTTCTTCTCTACACTTCGTGAATGTTCTTCCGTCGTATTTTGTTCGCTCCGCCTATTTCATTATTTGTTTTTATTCTGTTCGTATGTGTAAACATTTGGTTACAGGGTAATCCCTACTGCTATAATTTTCTTCTTAATTATCACAGGTGACATCTGTAATTCGTGACAATAACAATAGCGCACCATGAAAAAGGTACTCTAGTGGCGAACATATAAAACTATGTGTTTTACAGAGAGGAAATAATTCCCAGCACGCCAGAATGCACTTTTAGGAATTATGTTGACGTGTGGAACGTGCTGCGTACACCTCGTAGATAACTTCATTGCAAATATTTCTATTTGCTCAAAATTATCGATTAAAACTAAATTATCTGCTTATTGTTTTGATTATTTTCGTTAAAATTTTATATTTTTATCCAAATAAATTTTATTTATAAAGAAAAAGCTGTAAATATAATAATAATAGTTATCGGATCGACAAGCTCAGGCAAATGACAAATACTTTTCATATTAGTGTGGAAGAGTTGATTGTTCATAGGTTGCAAAAATCGGTCCTTGTAAGAATATTATTTAAGTACTTACAAATTAATTGCTTTAAAATCACACTGCGAACCAACAAAATAAACATAAATATCTTCACTGTAACACTGGCGATAAAAAATTATAAAAATAAAACGAAAACATGAATAGTAAGAGAGAAAAGAATTTTTGTCCAAAATCAATAATTTTGTGTCTATGATATTTTTAGTACGGAATTTAGTATGGAATTAGAAAATTTTTTTCCACAGTGGAAAAATTGCATACTGGGTTATAGTTATCTTATGTGTGGAAGAGTTGATTGTTCATAGGCTGCAAAAATAAACTGTCGAAATTTTAGCGTGGAGTTTTGACATTTCTAATCATTAATTTATCAAATTTTTACGAGTTTGTCTTTAATAAATATAAATAAACAAAAGTAGACATTATATTATAAGTTTATCTTTCACTGTTAATAGAAGCAAAAACTTGAATTGAAAATTGTGAAAAAATTGGTTAAAAAAAAATGAAGAGAAGACCTGACTCAAACTTGACATCAGAAAATTGGGATCAGGAGGAAAAAGAAGAACGCGCTGGAGAATTTAAACATGCTTCTAAAGAGGAATTAGAAAAACGAAAAATTTCTAAAGCTAGACGACGTATAAATGCTGATCAATCTACAATCCCAACGAATGTTTTTGGTGGTTTTTCTGGATTTGTTGGGCAAACGTCCGACAAAACTCATTCCAGTGGTCCGAGTATTTCATCAGCGTTCTCATTTTTATCAAAAATTAAGCCGACAGAAAAATTAGTTCCTGAAAATGAGCAGTCCGATGGTAAAGTAGATAACGCAAATGGTCCTACTACGAAAAAAAAACCTATCACATCATTCTTGAAGTCCGATGTATATGATCAAAATATTTCAGAATATGTGACTAATCTAAAAGTTCTCAATAAGTGCGTGATGAATACAATTTCGTCACATTTAGAAAAAACTCCTGTCTGTATATTAACCCCAATTTTTGAAGACTACGAATCACATTTAAAAAAATTAAAAGAGAAGTTTTCAATTACTGAGGAAAATACTAAAAATTTACAGACATCAAGTAGCAATACAAAAGAAGCAACATCATCTTCAGTATTCCCAAAATTTAATATAAATTCGGATACGACAACACCGCCTACAAAGTTTTTTTCGTTTGCATCAACAGCCAGACCATTAACATCTGATGACCCTATCAAAGATCAATCTCTTGCTAACAATGATGGCGGTGAAAAACTTAATGGAATATTTTCCTCTAATCCACCAAAGTTTGTATTTAACGCTCAGAAACCTTTTACTTTTTCTGGTGCCGTGTTGCCAACAACGGGAAACAGTGAAAATAAGGAAGAAGAAGAAGGTGATGAAGACGAACCTCCTAAATTAGATGTTACAATTATTGAAGAAAAGGATAGTAAATATTCAAAGAAATGTAAAGTTTTTGTGAAACGTGATTCTGGGTATGCGGATAAAGGCGTGGCTATGTTACATCTGAAGCCAGTACCAAATAGTAATAATACACAGCTGCTGGTACGTGCAAATACTAATTTGGGGAATATTTTAATTAACACACTTCTCTCAGGTGCTACACCTGTGCAAAAAATGAAAAAGAATAATATATTAATAATTTGTGTACCAACGCCTGATACAACACCGGCAACACCTACATCAGTACTGATTCGCGTCCAAAATGAGGAACTAGCAGATGAGTTGTTGGAAGAACTCAAGAAATGCATATCGGCAACTGAAACTAAATAATTAAATATAATGTGTAATTTTTAAACTAAATTTCAGAAATATAATTTGCTTAAGACGAACTTTATAATGGTTTATTGAAATATTGAAAATTAATTTCCATACCAAAATAATTATCGATTCAGGAAGGTAAGTAGTTAGTTCTGAAATAATAATATGCAAAATTTAATCTGGGAGACAGGCGAATATGTATGATACTGCTATAATAACAAAAACCATTATCAATTTATGGCATATTATAAAATTTTTCGAATATAATTCGCATACATTCATCGAGCGATTTTAAATTTTGGGTTGTTTAAAAAATAAATTCCGATTCCCAGCGACAAGACGAACTTTGACATCTCACACAATTTATTTTGAGAAATGAAAAACTTAAATAGCTTACGTGTGTTGTGTGTTGTAACTAAATTCAGATATTTGATTTTGGTCTCATTGACTTTCATACTAACAGAAACTGAATGCTGTTTTAGTAGATTAAGTATCTCTTTCTCTTGCCACTTAATTCAATCACACAGATATCATCTATTATGCAGTTGAAGAAGTTTACTGAATTGTTGAATAAGATGCCTTGAGTAGTTTCTTTTACGCAAGATGTGTTCCAACATGAGGATGTATCCTTGAAGAAAACCAGAACTGATTACAAAAGTCATCGATAGCCTGTTTCGTTGACACAGCATTGTGACTAGGTTACTATCATTTTCCACAAATGTACATATTTATTTGGTTTTCCTAAATATTCAAGTTCTTGTAAAAGTCTGGTTTGAAATATTTGAATATCTGGTGTACAACATCGAGATGTTTCAAGTACCAGAAAAAAATTATCAGTATCGAAAAACTTGATCAGTGATTAAACATATTTGGGCGGAATACTTGGTAGTCACAGATAAGCTTCTTTTGTCCCAAAATAATGTACGACAGTAACTTGTATGCTGTTCTAAAGACAGCTTTATCACGATAATTATCCCATTTTAAGCTATCATCGTTTTTGAAACTGTCACATAACACGACGACAAGCCATTTTCCGAGCATAACTTTCTTTCCTCATATCAATCGAATAAGGTCAAAAAGACACGATACTTGCAACTACCGCTCCAAATAACAAAAGCTCAAAATTGATGCCATAACAGCATTTGAACTCATTTTGTTTTAATCTTTGGATGGCCAAAATGAATTTCTCATAGAATAGATCGTCAGCGAACATCTTTGCGATTTGTATTTGAAGAAACACGATTAGTTTGTGGAACAGAAAAATGTTCTCATCATATTGTATCGAGTACGGAGGTTTCTTTCCTGGCCCCGAACTGTCAAGTTAACCCAAAATATTTATTGGAAAATGAGCAATATAAAACTTTCATATGATGAACTCCAATATAATAAATATTAGTAAAACGGTACTGTGCACAAAATTGCGCTAGTAAACAAACTTATAGGTATGTATACCTATAGTTTCATTGTAATTTTATATAAATCGTTAAGCTGGACTGCAACTCATGTTGTTGCGATAAGATTAAAGTTTTGGCGTGGTCGAATCAGTTTCACTTTTAAAAGCCAACCAGAAATTTGTTATCCACTATTGTAGTGTTCTGGCATATACTTAGGAACTGTTATGTTGAATAACTTTTGTTATCAAACTAACAAGACTTATTTCCCACGTCCAATACCTACACATTATAACTTGCATTACAATGCAAGTTATAATGTAAGTTAAAATTTGCTACAGCAAATCACTTAGTTTATACATCATAAGAACTTAAGTAAAATATCTCACCTATTTATAATAAGAACTTATAATAACGATTTACAATTACAAAATGTAATCAAATGGCGAAATTTTATGTAGTAACATGTTTAAGTTTACATTTTTATAGAAATTGGAAAAACTTAGAAATTTTAGCACATGTGATATTACTGTACGTTATAAGGAATTAATTTCTTCTTTTGAAATTCGAAATTATGATTTTTAGCCTACTATTTCAAATATTAAAAAAGTTTTATTTCCAGATTCATCGAGCACAGAAGTGTTCTAAATTAAGCGCAGTCTAACTTTACAGCAGGAGCAGACGTATTAAATAAGGAAAGGACACGGCTTTAAAATTGTATATTCGTATTTGACCATATAAAGAATTGAACTGATATTTTTGTCTCCATAAATTTTGCAACTATTCTATTAGTGTTAATTATTTAAGTAAATTACGTATGCTGTGATATTCGATATTGAAATTATGTGTATAAAATAATTATATAAACAAATATTAAATTTTGTACCTAGGTACATACTTATTTTTTATAAAAAGCTACACATTATTCTTACATTAGATTTTAGTTATCACTTGATGCCTTAAACAAATTATCCGCCAAATTTTTCATTTCGTCAGCATCCTCACAGTGCTTGATAAAATTTTGTGGTATCACCGAATCACCATAATAAGCACCACATATCGAACCCGCCATCGAAGCAATTGTATCTGTGTCTCCACCCAAAGAAATGGCATACTCAATTGTCCTCCGAAAAGAATTGTTTGTTTCAATCCCGGGAATATTATCGTGTCCTAAAATAAAACAATATATTGCCGTTGGCACAGAATTTATAGCTTCTATTGAATTTCCAATTTGTTCTCGAATTGTTGAATCATGTGCTCGTTCCGGATTCTTTAAGAAATATAATAATTTATTTAGTTTATTTTTGTATGGTGTATCTGTTTGAATTCCAAACTCATCGGTAGCTTCAATACATGATAACTTTTCTATGAGACTTTCAATAAAATGCTTAGCGTCGAATGGCTCTTTAGGATTCATTAATAGACTTTGTTGTACGGCAATCGCTTGAAGTACTGCACCATTGATACCCAATTTATTTGTGTGCGTAATTTCAGATTGAATTGTAGCTAAATCTTTAATCTGATTAATTGATTTATTATGACAAAATAGGCCAACGGGAGCGACACGCATTGCAGCACCATTTCCATACGATCCAGCACCAAAAAATTGTTCCTTCGCTGGAAATGTTGGATTTTCAAACTTTGTATTTCTCAATTGCTCAAAAACTGTAACTACTGCTTGTCCGTAACCACGATGTGGCTGCAGAAAAAATTCTTTGACGAAATCAACAGCTAAAGTTTTCTGATGAATACTTTTATGATCAATTAAATTTCTTATTACTGATTTGGTCATTGCTGTATCATCGGTATAAGACCTTTGAGGCGCTAAAATATATTATATATGAAAGTTAAAACAACATAAATTGAACAAAATTGACTTGCCTTGGAAATACGGGCCTTCCAGTTTATCAAGATTCTTTTTCAAAGTTAATTTTAATCCTCTTTCGAACTTTTCACCTTCAAAAGGAGCACCAAGACAATCTCCCAGAAGACCCCCAATCAAGGCACCACGGAATTTAGAGCGTAATAAAACAGAATCCATTATAGGCATGCTTAGAAATTTGACTTTTATATTCAAATTTGCAATGAACCAAATTGAATAACTTTTCGAAAACTAATGTGCATTTTATCATTGAAGATTCAACACATATGATTGCTGTTGCTGAATAATATTTGAAATGACGCTATATATTACACCCATTAAGCACTTTTAGTAGGCGCATTCGATTCAGCTGAAATCTTAAATTAACTCTCAAATATAACAAAACGCAACTCAAAATTAAGCTAACTTAAATCAAAATTTGATTGATTTGCATTATGAGAAAAAAAGCAAAAGAGTCACGCTATATAAATACATATATTTATGTATGTACATATATTTCGAAATATTGCAAAAACGTGTTTTCGATTATTTTCGTACTGTTTTGAAAAAGGAGTCTGTGAAGCGAGTCGATGCATCACCAACACATTATAACACCCTAGTATAACAAAATTCGACTTTTTCGTCAAATATCGAAGTAAAAACTTATATTTAGTTTCGACTTTTACATAGTTTTGCTTTCGACTTAGAATAAGATTTCGTATGAAACGTGTCGCGATAAGTCGAATCTGACGAAACTCAATTTAGTAAAACTGTGCTTATATATGTGTGTTCAAATGTCAAAAATAAATTTGGCGGGAATATTTTTGTGCATGCATATGTGAAACGTCAAATTCAAATTGTAGCGGATTTATTAAATAAAACTACAAATTTTAATGGTTTAGAAACAACAAAATAATTTTTATTAATTTGTAATTGTAATATAACTTAATAACCATTAAAAATTTATTAAATAAAAAATAAAATGAATATTTATATAAACTTTAAATTTTTCGAATGTAAAACGTAATTTTAATAAATTATGTATATAAATATGATTTTAAATGTTATAGTTTAGCTTTGTTATACATGGGTATAGAACTCAAAAATGAGCTATCGTTTTTCCCTTGGAAATATGCGAAAATAGTCGAAAGATAAATACTTAGTAGTGGTGCGTATATGTATACAGCTGTCACGAATCACAGATGTCACCTGTGATAATTAAAAAGAAAATTATAATAGTAGGGATTACCCTGTAACCAAATGTTTACATAAACGAACAAAATAAAAAGAAATAATGAAATAGGCGGAGCGAACCAAATACGACGCAACGAAAATTCGAGAAGTGTAGAGAAGCAACTAATGGAATGTTCTACAAGCCTTTGCGTCGTATAAATACGTGTAGACATTTGAGTTACGGATCAGTTCAATTTTGAATTTCGAAGTGTTAATATCGGGAAGTGATAAAAAGTGAAGTGTTAAATAATAGTAGTGATAAATATTGTGTAAAATAATAGTGAAAATAAATATTAGTGAATTATTTGTGAAATATTTGTGTAATATTTGTGGGAAATAAATTTAATTGAAATTTAATCTTTGCGAGTTAAATATTCACAATCCAGTGATCGAACCGGATAAATAATTCGAATAACCACTCGGCGAAATCGTAACAATTGGTGACAGCGGTGGGATTGTGAATATCCAAAATGAAATTATTAGACTTAAAAGTGGCAGATTTGAAGAAGGAGTTGGGGCTACGGAATCTACCAACAGCGGGCAACCGAAATGAGTTGCAGTTGAGACTCCGTACTGCTTTGTTGGATGAACATGTTGACCCGGATCAACATGAATTTAATTTTGGGGCACCGGATTCAACCGAGGTGCAAGCGGTGGAAGTAACAACAGAAACAACGATCAGAGCGGAAGACCAGAATGTCATCGTTAAAGAAACTACTCCAACAACATCTGGAGGTTTCGACATGGGGCAACTAATGGCTGCTATGCAACAAATGCAAGTTCAGACGCAACTACAAATGCAGCAAATGATCGGCGGCCTCGAAGGGAAAATAACAAGCGGTCAAGAAAGATTGGAGGAGCAAATGCGAGGTGATCAGGAAAAATTGATTGAACGAATGGATCACCAGGAAAAGTTTCAGCAAAATTTAATGGCCGATGTCAACGAGAAATTTAGAGAAATGTCGGAATCATTAAATACAAAAGTAGACACGGTAAAGAAGGAAATCGATCAACAACTTGAGGTGGCCGACCAACGATTCATGAGGATTGAAATGGAGTTGATGGATCTTAAAACAAACGGCAGTACCCAAATTGCTCGACCAACCAGCTCAGTAAAGTTGAAGCCACCAACGTTCGACGGAACCACACCATTCAACATCTTCAAACTCCAGTTTGAAATGGCGGCCACAAGAAACGGTTGGTGTGAAGAGGATCGAGTGGCAGCATTAATTGTGGCGCTAAAAGGCAGTGCTGCGGAGCTCCTACAAATCGTGCCGGAATACGAACGAGAGGATTACGGCAAAATCATGTTGGCGTTGGAGCGTAAATATGGAGGAGACCATCGACGGGAGCTACATCGTATGGAGTTGAAGGGACGATGTCAGCGGGTTGGAGAGACGCTTCAAGAATATGCAGCTGATATAGAGCGACTAGTGCACCTCGCCCACTACAACATGGCAGGTGAATACACAGAGCGTATTAAGATCGACGCCTTCACAGATGGAATACGGGATCCGGATACGAGACGAGCTGTTGTGTTGTCTCCAAAAGCAACGTTTGCGGAAACCATCACGTGTGCCCTAACCAACGAGACTGCAAACAACATCATCAAACCAGCAGTCAAGGTACGTCGTGTGGAAGTGGAACCAGCAATCAGTCACAAACAGGGCAATAACATCAAACCAGCAGATAACTGGCGGACAACGAGATTCCGGGATGGAACTAGTAAAATCAGATGTTGGGTTTGTGACAAAATAGGACACATCTCGAGGGAATGCTGGGAGATAAGGCGCAAACGGGCGAGAACACCATCGCCGATGTACCGAAGGCCACCGGAGGAACGAAAAATACCAGCCGAGGAGGAACGCCAAACAACAACGAAGGCGTTAAACGAGTAAGAGTCAGCTTTGAGGAGCAAAAGCTGACTCCCACAACCAAATGCTCCATAACCTTCATTCCCATTTCCAGATAGGCAAAAGGTGGTGATAGCTTGATGGTGCGAGGAGAAGTAGAGGGACGATCCAGTATAATAACGTTGGATACCGGAGCAACGAGAACGATTGTGCGGCCAGATTTCATCACGGATGGAGTTCGATCAATGGAAGGGTTCAAGTTACAAACGGCGACAGGCGACAGTGCGGCTATTAAAGGAAAGAAGGAGGTTACAATACGAATCGGGAACAACAGTTTTCGACATGAAGTTCTGGTTGCGGATATTGTGGATGAGGTCATCCTGGGAATGGACTTCATGAAACGAAATGGATTCGTATTGGATGCCGGACGGGGAACATTGAGCTACGGTAATGTCGAACTGCCTTTGCAACTGAACAATGGGAAGGAGCCAGTCGTAAGGAGAATTCAATTGGATCATCGGACGAAGCTACCACCACACTCGGAAACGATTGTCTGGGGGAAATTGGATGGAGGTCCTGGAACACAAGGGTTGTGGGTTGTGGAAGCCAACAGTGACGAGCTACAAACCAAAGAAATTATCATCGGAAAAACTTTGGTTAAACCGGATTGTGACTTTAGAGTTCCGATAAGGGCTCTTAATTTATCGGATGTGACAAAAACAATCAAAAAGGGAACTATCATCGGCCGAGGTGAGGAAGTATCCACGATTATAAAATGCGAGGAGGCGAATCCGTGTGTAAAAGCCAAGGATCAAAGGCAACGAAAAATAACGGAGGAACTAATTCAGAAATGGACGGAACAATTATCATCTGAAGAAAAGCAAGCAGCAAAGAAGTTGCTCCAGAAATATATGTCCATTTTCTGTGGGGCACCAGAAGATAATGGCAGAACAAATATGGTTAAACACCGGATCGACACAGGAACATCATCCCCTATTCGACAAGCGCCAAGGAGGTTACCATTGGCTAAGCAAGCGGAGGTGGATAAGATGGTAACTGATATGCAAACATCGGGAGTAATTGAGCAGTCAACGAGTCCATGGAGTTCACCAGTAGTATTGGTGGAAAAGAAGGATGGAAGCATGAGATTCTGCGTTGATTATCGGAAGCTCAACACAGTTACCAAGAAGGATAGTTACCCATTACCAAGGATCGACGACACACTGGATACATTGGCAGGAGTGCGGATGTTTTCAACATTGGATTTGCAGAGCGGCTATTGGCAAGTGGAGGTCGCAGACGAAGATAAGGAAAAGACAGCGTTCAGTGTGGGCAATGGATTATGGCAATTCAATGTCATGCCATTTGGACTTTGTAACGCCCCTGCGACTTTCGAACGGCTAATGGAACGTGTACTTAAAGGACTCCACTGGAAAACATGCCTGGTTTATTTGGACGACATCATCGTTATGGGCAAGGACTTCAATGAACATCTAGAAAACCTGGAGGAAGTATTCGAAAGAATCCAATCAGCAGGATTGAAGTTAAGTCCGAAGAAATGTGTATTGTTCCGGGATGAAGTCAAATATTTGGGACACAAAATAACAACAAGCGGCATTCATACAGATGAAGACAAGATCTCCGCCGTAAAGGATTGGCCAAGACCGCATAATTTACATGAACTAAGGAGTTTCATCGGACTATGCACATATTATCGACGATTTGTGCCAGGATTTGCCAACATCGCAAGAAGTTTACACGAGCTGACACAGAAGAACAAGCCGTTCCAATGGAGTGATGAACACGAGGAAGCGTTCAATGAACTGAAGCAGCGATTATGTACAGCACCATTGCTTTCGTATCCGGTTCCGAATAAACGTTTTATTTTGGATACGGATGCAAGCAATTATGGCTTGGGAGGAGTGTTGTCACAGGAAATCGATGGACAGGAACGTGTCATCGCATATTATTCAAAGATCTTATCGAAGCCAGAACGGAACTACTGTGTAACAAGAAGAGAATTGTTGGCCATAGTGAAATGTGTGGAACATTTCCGGAAATACCTCTATGGCCAATCATTTCTATTAAGAACGGATCATGGCGCCTTGACATGGCTACTTCAGTTTAAAAATCCCGAAGGACAAGGAGCAAGGTGGATTGAGCGATTGGGGAGTTTTGTCTACGAAATCCAACATCGGAAAGGAAGCGCTCATGGAAATACGGATGCGTTGTCAAGACGACCATGTAGAGTGGATTGTAAACATTGCGGACGGGTGGAAAATAAGGAAAACATCGTCGATATCAGACTAATGAAAGTGTTGCCAGCTGATGAATGGACCAACGATGTTATCTCCAAAGAGCAACGGGAGGATCCAGATTTGGCAGTAATTATCAAATTCATGGAGGAGGAACATCGTCCCACATGGAGTGATATTGCGGATAAAGGCCCAACTATCAAGGCTTATTGGGCCCAATGGGATAGTTTAACCATGGAAGACGGCTGCTTAAAGCGAACATGGGAGAGCTCCGATGGCAAGACAAAGCAATCGTTGGTGGTAGTACCGAAGATCAGGATGGCGGAAATATTGGAGGAATACCACGGAGGAACAAGCGGAGGCCACCTAGGAATCAACAAAACGTTAGCCAAGGTACGTGAAAGGTTCTACTGGGCAGTATGTAGACAAGCAGTGGCTGAATGGTGTCAAAAGTGTGACCAATGTATGACCGTGAAAGGACCGGCAAAGAAGAGCCGTGGAGAGATGCAACAATATAATGTGGGAGCACCATTTGAGAGGATTGCCATAGATGTTGCAGGACCATTTCCAACCAGCGATAGTGGCAACAAATATGTTTTGGTTGTAATGGACTACTTCAGTAAGTGGCCAGAGGTATACCCGATTCCAAATCAGGAAACAACCACAATCGCCAATGAAGTGGTATACAATTGGATAAGCCGTTATGGGGTACCAATGGAACTGCATTCCGACCAAGGGCGGAATTTTGAATCGGTTGTATCGGGAAGTGATAAAAAGTGAAGTGTTAAATAATAGTAGTGATAAATATTGTGTAAAATAATAGTGAAAATAAATATTAGTGAATTATTTGTGAAATATTTGTGTAATATTTGTGGGAAATAAATTTAATTGAAATTTAATCTTTGCGAGTTAAATATTCACAATCCAGTGATCGAACCGGATAAATAATTCGAATAACCACTCGGCGAAATCGTAACACAGCGTTGTGTTTAGAAAACTGCGTATTATTTGACGTGTTTAAAATTTTGCTGTTTATTGATATATTTGGAATTTCTATTAAATGTGAATACCTGCACTTTAATAACATTTCTGGGTGGAAATTGTAAGTTAAAAGTATTCGTTCGAAAATATGTATTTAATTTTTTTAGTAAAACAGTGATAAAACGAGTTTATTATACCTTAAATATCTATCCTATTTTTTGGTAAAAAATGGGGAGGAGACACAAGTTTCATATTTACATAGGTATCACGAATCACAGATGTCACCTGTGATAATTAAGAAGAAAATTGTAGCAGTAGGGATTACCCTGTAACCAAATGTTTACTCATACGAACAGAATAAAAACAAATAATGAAATAGGCGGAGCGAACAAAATACGACGCAACGAGATTTCGAGAAGTGTAGAGAAGCAAAATAATGGAATATTCTACAAGTATTTGCTTCGTATAAATACGTGTAGACATTTGAGTTCAATTTCTTAATTTGTTACAATGAGACAGTTCAATTTTGAATTTCGAAGTGTTAATATCGGGAAGTGATAAAAAGTGAAGTGTTAAAATAAAAGTGGTGATAAATATTGTGTGAAATAATAGTGAAAATAAATATTTGTGAACTATTTGTGAAATATTTGTGTAATTTTTGTGGGAAATAAATTAATTGAAATTTAATCTTTGCGAGTTTAATATTCACAATTGCAGTGATCGAACCGGATAAAATTATTAGAATAACCACTCGGCGAAATCGTAACAATTGGTGACAGCGGTGGGATTGTGAATTTCTACAATGAAGTTATTGGACAAAAGTGGCAGATTTGAAGAAGGAGTTGGGGCTACGTAATGTACCACCTGTGGGCAACCGAAATGAGTTGCAGTTGAGACTCCGTACAGCTTTGTTGGATGAAAATGTTGACCCAGATCAACATGAGTTTAATTTTGGGGCACCGGATTCAACCGAGGTGCAAGCGATTGAAGTGACTGAAGTGAGTCAATGACCAGAGCGGAAGACGAGAATGTCACCGTACGGGAAACCACTCCAACAGCACCAGGAGCGTTCGACATGGGGCAATTAATGGCCGCAATGCAGCAAATGATTGGAGGTCTAAAACTCGATATGATTACCGAGCAAAGAGCATTGCGTGCTGAACAGGAGCAAACAATTAAAGAACGATATAAAGGAGCAGATGCGAGCCGATCAAGAAAACATGTTAATTGGACAGCAACAAATTCTAGAATGAATGGAACAACTGGAAGAGTTTCAACAAGATTTAAGGGAGGATGTCAATGGAAAATTGAGCGTAGTTAAAATGGAGATCGATCACAAAATGGATCACAAATTGGACCAACAAATCGATGTCACCGACAAACGATTCATGATGATCGAACAAGAGCTAATGGATCTCAAAACCAACGGCAGTGCTCAAGTTACTTGACCAACCAGCTCAATGAAATTGAAGCCCCCAACGTTCGACGGAACGACACCATTTAACATCTTCAAACTTCAGTTTGAAATGGCGGCTACCACGAATGGTTGGCGTGGAAAGGATCAAGTGGTAGCATTAATTGTAGCGCTAAAAGGCAGTGCTGCGGAGCTCCTATAAATCGTGTCGGAATACGAACGAGAGGATTACGGCAAAATCATGTTGCCTTTGGAGCGGAAATATGGTGGTGACCATCGAAGGGAGCTACATCGTATGGAGTTGAAGGGACGATGTCAGCGGGTTGGAGAGACGCTCCAGGAGTATGCGGCTGATATAGAGCGGTTAGTGCACCTCGCCCACTACAACATGGCAGGTGAATACACAGAGCGTATTAAGATCGACGCCTTCACATATGGTATACGGGATCCGGATACGAGACGTGCTGTTGTGTGTCTCCAAAAGCAACGTTTGCGGAAACCATTGCGTGTGCACTAACCAACGAGACTGCAAACAACATCATCAAACCAGCAGTCAAGGTACGTCGTGTGGAAGTGGAACCAGCAATCAGTCACAAACAGGGCAATAACATCAAACCAGCAGATAACTGGCGGACAACGAGATTCCAGGATGGAACTAGTAAAATCAGATGTTGGGTCTGTGACAAAATAGGACACATCTCAAGGGAATGCTGGGAGATAAGGCGCAAACGGGCGAGAGCACCATCGCCGATGTACCGAAGGCCACCGGAGGAAAGAAAAATATCAGCCGAGCAGGAACGCCAAACAACAACGAGGGCGTTAAACGAACGCGTCAGCCTTGAGGAGCAAAAGCTGACTCCCACAACCAAATGATCCATAACCTTCATCCCCTTTTCCAGATTGGTAAAAGGTTGTGATAGCTTGATGGTGCGAGACGAAGTAGAGGGACGATCCAGTTTGATAACGTTGGACACCGGAGCAACGAGAACGATTGTGCGTCCGGATTTTATCACGGATGGAGTTGAGCCTATGGAAGGGTTCAAGTTACAAACGGCGACAGGCGACAGTGCAGCTATCAAAGGAAGGAAGGAGGTGGAAATTCGAATCGGGAACAATGGTTTTCGACATGAAGTTCTGGTTACGGAAATTGTGGATGAGGTTAAAAATTTAACCTCATCCACAATATCCGCATCCCATCCTGGGAATAGACATCATGAAACGAAATGGGTTCGTATTGGATTTTGGACGGGGAACATTGGGCTACGGTAATGTCGAACTGCCTTTGCAACTGAACAACGAGGAGGAGCCAATCGTAAGGAGGATAAAACTGGATCATCGGACGAAGCGACCACCACACTCGGAAACGGTTGTTTGTGGGAAATTGGATGGGGGTCCTGGACCACAACGTAAGAAAGGGATATCGCAGAAATTACAACCTGGATGGGAGGGACCGTACAAGGTCATAACAAGAATAAATGATGTGATCTATAGGTTCCAAAGAGGAGTACGAGGAAAACCCAAGGTTGTACACCTGGAACGACTGGCGTTCTATAGAGGAAGAGGTCTGGATCCTGTTCGGGCCGAACAGGTTTGGGCGGAGGTTAGTGTCACGAATCACAGATGTCACCTGTGATATTTAAGAAGAAAATTATAGCAGTAGGGATTACCCTGTAACCAAATGTTTACACATACGAACAGAATAAAAACAAATAATGAAATAGGCGGAGCGAACAAAATACGACGCAACGAAATTTCGAGAAGTGTAGAGAAGCAAAATAATGGAATATTCTACAAGTATTTGCTTCGTATAAATACGTGTAGACATTTGAGTTACGAGACAGTTCAATTTTGAATTTCGAAGTGTTAATATCGGGAAGTGATAAAAAGTGAAGTGTTAAAATAATAGTGGTGATAAATATTGTGTGAAATAATAGTGAAAATAAATATTTGTGAACTATTTGTAAAATATTTGTGTAATTTTTGTGGGAAATAAATTTAATTGAAATTTAATCTTTGCGAGTTTAATATTCACAATCCAGTGATCGAACCGGATAAAATTATTAGAATAACCACTCGGCGAAATCGAACAATAGTTTGTTTTTACTCACCACTCAACCGTTCTAAGCGATTTATTAAATAGTGCATTTCAATTTCTGTGTCTTGTGATTTCAAATAAATATAAGTGTAATCATTATTTCAATGGAGAAAGATCGTCCTTATTGGTGGCATCTAAGACAAATTACTGTGTTGTAGACATTTTGTTATAGATTTGGAAATAAATTAATATGATCTTTATAATATTCATTATTACGGAAAAAATAATTTAAAATATTATTCAAACTATCTTAAATATTAATTTTAAATTATATTTATATACATAATTTATTAAAATTACGTTTTAAATTCGAAAAATTTAAAGTTTATATGAATATTCATTATATTTAATAAATTTTTAATGTATATTAAGTTATATTACAATTACAAATTATTAAAAATTATTTTGTTGTTTCTAAACCATTACCCTACGTTTACATTATTGTTTTCGAGTATTGTTTTCAATATGAGATTGTTGTTGCTGTTTTCCCATATAAAAAGTTATCGTTTCTATTTGAAAACAATACTCGAAAACAACAAAAAGATTGTTCGTTGTTTTCGAAATAAAAATATCGATTTATCGAAAATATTTTTAATTTGTTTTTCTTTTTATTAATATTTTGAATTGTAATTGATACATTTAATAATTAAAATTGATTAAAAAATATATATTTAAACGCTTTTGGTAGTTTTTTTAAATATTAAAAGTTAAACTTATCGACACCGATATTTATTTGAAAATGCCAAAATAGATTATAAACAAACCAAATAAGAGCGGCAAAGTGTGAAAATCAATTATTGATTATTTTGTGATAATCATTTTGTGAACTAATATATATACATATATATGTATATATATTATATATATATATATATATATATATATATATATATATATATATATATATATAATATATATTTAATTGTGATTATAGATACTTGTGATTCAGTGTAGTGAAATTGGTGATAGTTAAACTATATCTTAAATCAAGATGAACAAAAACATTTTATATAAAATGAATTCAGACTATGATAACATAGAATATTTAGACGATTCACTTGAGGATGACGTTGAGGATTACGAACTCCCCATTCAAATTGATAAACCGGTGAATACTGATCAAAAAAGAGTGTTTGTTGTGTTGCCGCAAGAAACACAATTTTCAACAGTTTGAAAACTTGCTGTGTTTATACACAAATATGAATGACAACAAATCAAAACAAATATGGATGAATCGAAGACGATCAGTTTAGTTTTTGTTGTTGCCTCACGATAAGTACCAAAAATCGAAAACAATACTCGAAAACAATACTCGAAAACAACACTCGAAAACAATACTCGAAAACAATAATGTATTGTTTTTCAATAGCGAACACACCCTTTATTTTTTTTTAATTTATTATTCATCCGTCAATACTCAATATTTAAATCATATTCAAATATAATAACATAGCGCACCATGAAAAAAACCATGAAAAAGGTACTCTAGTGGCGAACATATAAAACTATGTGTTTCACAGAGGGGAAATAATTCCCAGCACGCAAGAATACATTTTCACAAATATTTATTTTAACTATTATTTCACACAATAATTATCACTACTATTATTTAAACACTCTACTTTCACTTTTTATCACTTCCCGATATTAACACTTCGAAATTCAAAATTGAACTGTTCCCGATATTAACACTTCGAAATTCAAAATTGAACTGTTCCCGATATTAACACTTCGAAATTCAAAATTGAACTGTTCGTAACTCAAATGTCTACACGTATTTATACGATACAAATTGTAGAACATTCTATTATTTGGAATCTCTACACTTCGCGAATGTTCTTTTCTTTGTATTTTGTTCGCTCCGCCTTATTTCATTATTTATTTTTATTTTGTTCGTATGTGTAAACATTTGGTTACAGGGTAACCCCTACTGCTATAATTTCTCTTTCGAGTTATCACTGGTGACATCTGTGATTTGTCACAGTATTTAGTAAACGTCAAATTCCATATGTTTAGGGATTACAAATTTTTATAAAAATTTTCAATATTGTTTTCAAATATATTTTAACTAAACATATTTATTATTCAATTTTAGTTGAAGTATGTTGTTTATGTTTTATAGGATAACAAAATAATTTTGTTTTAGTTAGTGTGATATTATAAATTTATAATTCATATAGTTTATTTTAACATTATGTCAAAATTAAATGTCTTAATATCTTATTTTATTATCTAGTTTAACTCGAGTATATCTGAAAATAGTTTTTTTGTAGTTTTAATGATCCGTCGTATGTTTTTAAATAAGTTATAGTTAAGTGCATTTTTCGAAATACACATATTCACATTTATCTGGTTGTGATAATTACAATTTCTTCCGCTAGAGAACCCATTCCAATGTCAATATCGCAAAAAAATTGTCGGAACGAAGGAACGCTACCATGAAGTCGACTTTATACTTTATATGCTGTCATACTCATGAGCAATTAAATGTACAAAAGGTATACGCAAATATTCGTACGTCGTTATTTGGTTTCGACAATTGACATACGTTGAAGTCAACTGCGAAATATTGAGAGTGGCTCGACTCTAAAGTAGATAAGAGAGACAAAATCAAACAAAGAATTAAATGATTTTATTGAAATACTCTATATATTTGCCTATTCAAACTTTTAGATTAAGGCTATAAGGTATTAACTTCTGTGAATTGTGCATTTTTACCATATTCTATCCCGTCCTTGATCTCCATTTGTGATAGTACTGGCTTTTCGGTATTAACTATCAATTTTGATGATGCCATCTCATTGAAGTCTTTTATCTGATCTGGATTTCTTTTAATAAAATGTTCAGAAGTTGATGTTTCATCGGTTGGTATGAATGGAATTTCTTTTGAATCCGAATTATTTAAATTTGATTCTGTTCTACTCTTATTTTCGGATACATCAAAATTAGGATTTTCACCAACAATTGATGGTTCTTTAACTGAGCAATTCAGTGAGTTCTTTAATTTTATTGTTTCACAAATAGGACCTATGACACAAGTAGAAAATGTTTTTTCATGTACCGGAGGTGAATCCGCCACATTTGCATTATTTAAATTTAAATTAGTCGTGAAACTGGGATTACCTTCGATAATTGGTTTATCCGGATTCACCAATGATTTGATAGATGTTTCATTCGTTTTGTTTACTTTATTATCGGACAGTACTAAACAATCTGAAACTGATTTTTCCGTTGGTTGAATTTTTGATAAAAAAGAAAATGTTGATGAAATACTAGAGCCGGTCGAAAGATTTTTGTCCATTTGTCCAACAAATCCAGAAAATCCTCCAAAAATACTTGATGTAGAAGATGTCTTTGTAGTATTAACTCTCTTTCTTGCCTTTGAAATTTTTCGCTGCTCCAGTTCTTCTTTGGTAGCACGCTGAAATTCACCAGCACATTCCTCTGGGTCTTCCTCATCCCAATTATCTGTTGTTAAGATCGATACAGATTTCCTCTTCATTTTACCGCAAATTTTCGATGATTTTATTTAGAGTAAATCAATTTTCAATACTTTTAATAATGCAATGTAATTTATCAATTATTATTATTAATTTGATATAAACAAATTTACAATTTGATAAAATTAACACCGTTGACGAAATGTCATTATTAGTCAATATATACGTTTAAGTTTTGACAGTTTATTCTGAGTGGCCTATAAACCACTTTACGGAAAAACACATTTTTTAATACCAAATAGCCGTATTGCTTTGGTAAGAGTTTATAATTTTTAAATTTACGAATAATTGCATTGCATTCGCCTTGGAAGTTCCAGCCGTTTAGTAAGTAAGCACTACATTTTATACGATTACAATTCGAAATAATTGAATTTTAAATGAAAAAGGCCATTGGCGTGGCTTTTAAATATTTCACTGGTTCATGGGATAGATTATGATAAAATGACTGTTACTATATAATGTCAAATTTCAATCCAATTAATTCGGTTTGATCATATTGGTAGTGTTTACACCTAGCATCACTATGCTGCATCACTTCGTCGTCTCTCACTTCTTCGTCTTTAAACTAGTTTTGGAGTGGGGATTGTTGTTTGCAATTTTTCAACAAATTTTTTCTGTGCCTCACAATTTGAGACACACTAATACTACGATAAGGTAATACAAAAATTTATTATGGTGGGATTTTTTTTTCATATTTCGCTATTTCATTTTTATTATGACTATTGATGGATGAAGACCAAATCTAAAAAATAGATGTATACGCTTTTATAATAGGTGTAAACACATTTATAGGAGTCAATTTTTTTCTTCGTTCATTTTGTATTATGTTTTGTTCATGAAATTTTATGAATGATGACAAAATTTTTATTTTTAGGACCGTTGTGTTTTGTATTCAATAATGGAAATGGTGGTTTCTAAATACAATATTTTCTACAATATAAGTCCTTATACACCGCAAATATTTTGTATTGGGAAAGTGAAAAAAAATTCGATTGCCCTTAACTCGAAGTTTAATTATTTTGCAAAATATTTTAAATTGTTTTTTTTATAAAACAACACATAAATTTCCACAAATATTATAATTTTTCCTTTAGTTAAGAGAACCTTTCTTCGCAAAGCATCAAAATATAATGAATATTATCTCACACATACTAATATAACTCAAATTTTTGATGCCGATTTGAGTTATTACGTGTAAACGATAAAGTGCGCAGTGAGGTTGTGTAGTGATGGATGAATGTAAACTGGCTCATTGTTAATATAAAGTCAAAAAGAATCTTAATCTATTTACACCAAATAAAATCACGATGAAATTTTTAATTTATTAGCTAAACAGTTTAATTTTCATCATGATAATTGAACAGTTTAATAAACATCACCAAAATCAATAAACTAAACTGTTCCATCCCACTCAAATGTCTACACCTATAAATACGACGACAATCCCAGTTACATGTCTTCATTTCGCAAACCTTAGATTTCCCGTCGATTGATATATACTTTTACAGCAACTCTTTTATTTCTTGGTTTTCTTTAATCTGTTATGTGTAACCTGACTTTTACACGTTAAATACCGGCGTTACTGTATTGCGTTCCTTTTCGGCTGCTACCTTCCTCTTCAATGGTGATCTTCCGAACATATAGGAGATGGTTGATCTCGCTTTCTTTCGGGTCTAGCACTATTTGCAACATTTTAGCAAAACTCAACACAATTATAAGTCTTCGATCTTCTTCACACCAATCGTTTCTTCTGGCCGCTATTTCAAACTGAAGTTTAAACATTTTATTCGGCACCTTTTCCAGTTTTAAACATAGATAGAAATATATTTTATCATATAGAACCAAATTAGTTATTTTCCCATACAAAACCTTTTGTTTCAAGCGTTATCAGTATGAATGCGAGGTGTATATAAAAATTCAGGATGGCGTATCTTTCTTTCCATCGAGACACCAAAACAAACTTTGCCAACTTGGTGATTGTTACAAATCAGTATTTAAGTTACCATACAAATTTTACGAACAATTAAACAACAAAATTTTAAGTTAAATTTAACTAAATAATTTCTTAACTTTATAACGTATTAGTTTTACTAATAATATTGTAATTTATAATTAAGTGTATTGAAAAAACTGACGAAATTATCCGCGAATAAAAATATTGGGGATTTCTTATATTGGGGTTTACCAGTAAGTTTATGCTTTTATTTTCTGAGTTTATTTGGAATATTTGGATAACTTACGCTGTGCAATTGTATTTAAGATGAAAAGTGCGCTACTCCATTGTATTTGATGAAATAATTGAATGAAGTAATGTAAAATAAAACATAAATAAATTTTCAGTCTTTATTTTCAAATATTAAATGATATCGCACTACCGTTGTATTGAACCGTCTCATAGAAATATATTATATTATATATTATAGTATTATATATTTCTATGATCCGTCTGTCATAAAATATTCTACTAGAAAATTTCGCATTTCCTTCGCGGTTAAAGATTTAATTCTTCCTCAATGAAGTAATGTAAATATACACGGGGGATTATAAAATTTTATCAACTTAATACTTATTTTAATTAATAAATCGTTAAATACACTTCAAAATAATCAAATTAAATATTCAAAAACTTAAAACACAATTAGATCGCGCTTTTAAGATATGTCAAAAACATACACATACAAAAGTATTATATACTAACACCGTGTTTACACTATGCATAGTCACATCAAATATTACTTCGTCCCTCATGTCTTTACCTATAAACTATGATGGAGGGTAAAATGTTTTAGATATTCTTTTTCAACACAAAATTTAGCTGCGGAACGAGTTAAAATTTACTAACCCAAACATAAAACCATAAAATAAATTTTTAAACAATTTTTTTATTGCTCTTATTTTCAATTTGTATTTTGACGAACAATAACATCGCTACAAAGAAATATTATATCTTTTATAAATTGATTATTTTAGATTTTCGTTCTTCTTTAAATTCGATAATCGAAATGTATATTATGGAGTTTTTTTGAATGAACCGCCTGTAGAATACTTTAATTTACTTTAAAATATATAATTCTTAATGTAAAATATGTTTTGTTGCCAGTATATATGATTTAATTAACAAATAAATAATTAAATAATTGTTAAATCAAATATGATTAAATATTATTAAATCAAATAATAAACTGAATTAAATATGATTAAATCAAATAATAAACTGAATTAAATTCAATTTTGGTTTTTCTAAAAATAGTTATTTCAATTTAAAAACGATCAATTTAAATTTAAAACGACATATTTACACAAAGGATAATAAAATGTACCTTTTATGTATGTTTTACTTAAATGAAATAAAATTGGAATTTCCTAATTATAGAACTTGGATACTAAAACTTCGTTCTAACGAAATTTTTTGGGGCGGTACAATATTCTAAGAGGATATTCTACTATTCACATTTTATGGTCCTAATCCTAAATATACTTTTATAGTCCTTATCCTCAATATACTTATTACTTTTTATTACACAAAAAATATATTTTTAAATATTGTTGTGATTGAAAATTGTTTGAATAAATATCTGTGTATCCGTTAAATATATTTTAATCTAAAAGTGTACTTCTGTGTAATTACAAATTAATAATTGAGAGTTAAAAATATAAATAACCATGTCAGAAATTGAAAATACTGTGGAAATTGGACTCGACAAGAAACATTAATTTTAATTCGTGAGTTCAGGAATAATCCATGCTTATGGAATCCAAGTGAAACACGAAAATTGTTTGTTCTTTAACCTATGGTCTCTCCCTCTGTTACACAATAAATACTTGTTTTTCTCCCATTAATTTTTAACGATATCGCCTCCATCAAAGCCGACTGTAGTGTGTGTGTTTCACACAATCCTGCTTCTTTTTTTTACACGAGCATAATCAAACGAAAATATCAACCTTTGAGTGTGTTGGTAAACGAAAAAGTCCATATAAAAAAAACTCAAAACTTGACGTTTCGTAACACTACTTAAGGTCTATTTCGAAAAACAGATGCACACCACAAAAGGTTGAGTACTTTTATTCTCTTTTCCATCTCACTAAACTGATAAACGATTGTCAAATAATAATGGTAATTTTGAAAATGACATATATGCGATGACAGCTTCATTTATGCAAAATAATTTTTTTTATTTGATTTTATAATAAATATAGATTAATTTTTGCGTAAATAAATATAATAATATTGTGGATAATACACAATAGTATAATATTGTGGATAACATCGAGTGAATCTTGTTTGTTTTGTGTAAATTCGAGTAGGATAGGTTTGTGGGTAGGTTTTTCAAACCAATATTGTTTATTAAATGATCGTTGAGTTTGACACAGAGAGTAAGACACGTTCATTCGTTTTTATTTTACATTTTTTGTACATTTTTACCCAATAATACTTAGGTGGTGTGCGTTTGTTTATTTTTTTTATACTGTATTCGCAATCGTATACGAATAGAAGAATATTCACTTATACCGCTAAAGGTTGATATGCTTCTACAGCATATGTATGCATAAAGTTTGGCTTGTGTAAAACACACACACTACAGTCGGCTTTGGCCTCCATAGTTATGTTAATGTACCTCAGTGATGTCGTATAAATGATGTAACATGGTTTAATGGGGTTTAATGAAATCGGTCAAATGTCAATTTGACGTTTTTTGAAGTAGTGTACATTGTATAGTCAAGTTTTAAGGTTGTGTTTCGTTATTTTCATTTGATGTTTATTTGATGTACCTGTACCTTATGTGATGATTATTTAGTTTCTGTTTGTGTCATATTTTAATTAATATATTTCTGAAAAAATTAAAAAGCTTTATAAATAATTTTTTTATAAATAATATTTAAAATTATATATTAAAAATTTGTTCGAATATGGAAATAGATGGACCATCGGAGGTATCATCCGCGAGGAAAAAGCAAAAAACCGTATGTGTTTATTTATTATAGTTTGTAAAATAAGTGTTGGGTGTAAAATAAATGAAAAATATTAGTTTAATTAAAATAACAATCTTAAAATGTATTATTATTATGGCCATAAGATAACACATGGCATCAATCATCATATCATAGTTTCGGTTTGAATCAAGTTGTACTTTTTTTTATTTTCTCATTGATAATTTACTATCAGCAATAATTCACAGTTCAGTGTAAATTAAAACCACTCCTCATTATATTTGTGTATTAATTTTATTTTATGGTGACCTGGAAATATAAGCTAGAATATATGGTTTTGTTGAAATATTGTGCTGATTATTTGAAATATAAACTTATTTTAAGTCAGCATGCATTTGAGAACGACACATGAACCGTGTCAAAGCTAAAGCAATGACCTAAATTTGGCGAAGATACAACTAAATTTTGAATTAAAGTCACTTTTAAATGTTTTCAACTAGTAACATATACTCGTAATTTTTCTTTACCATCTGTTATAAGGATGATTTTACATAAGTATTTTGCGTCCAAGTTTAACCGTTAACGACTTAGCTGTTGATACGTGCGATTATAGATTTTAGTTTGACGTACATGATCTGCACTCAATTGAACTACTCAACAATATAGTATATACCACCGCTTATAGAATTCCATCATAATGATACCCCCTCCCATATGTTTTTATTTTCTGAAATCATATCTCTGTTAGGGAAAGCAGTCTAGCCAAGTTTTATTTTTATGAATATTATTAATTAGGAGAGATTATAGTCACTACGGGCCTGGCACCCTCTGTGGGTAAATGGCCCCATTCAAGATGGACTTGAACATATAATCAAAATGCCTAAGATGTTAGATACTCTTTTAATGGATTTTATGGATTGATTATTTAATTTAAATTCAAAGATTAATAATAAAGTTAAAAAAAATTATTTATATTTTAAAATAAAATGAAAAGCTTTTGTTATTTAGTTTGTTTATGTCAATAAATTATAAATGTTCATATGAATGAATATACTATGTGCCTTCTTATATCCATTGATTTAATATTGGTCACCGGTTGTAGCTTAATGGTTAAGAAAGTTTCTCATCACGCCGTGGTCTCGAGTTCGATTCTCGCCGTTGACCAAAATTTAACATGCAACCGGATGACATAAAATGCGGTTCTGTGTAAAAACATTCATTGGGCTGGCAATCTACAATGTAATGTGCACCAACAGTTAATTAAATGGTTCGTAAGGTTTCAGTTTGAAACACGTTGTTAAGGTAAGGTAAGGGCAGTTTACAGATTTTTTTAATATTGGTTAAAAGGCCAATCAAAATGCCGTTCGTAGATATTGTATAATAAAACTGGCATATTTTTAACATAGTATCAAATACATACCTGAGAGCTTATCATATTCCAAAAACCTAAGGTCCTACTAACCATTTTACAAAAACGATTTATAGAGTTTTAGAATGGTAATTACAGAAGCAAATAGCCGCATTAATCACCTGAAAATCTAACAACTTACATATATAAATTAGTTAATCAAAAAAATATATTTACATTATATACATAGATTTTAGTTTATTAGTTTTTATATGTTATGTAAGTTAGTATTAAGTTATGATAATGCTATATTTCATCATATGTATTTTTAGTACTTCTCAACAACAAATAAGCTAGACTAGTACCTTTAAGAAGGTCTCAAATACAGACCGCAGAGATGCCCACTGAGGATCCATCCTATTAGGAATGCAACATGGCTATGCAGAGATTAAAGAAAAATCGTTCACCAGGAGTTGATTGCATTGATTCGGAGCTGTTGATGTTCCAAGGGCTAACTTTGTGGAACTGTCTTCGACCTTGTTCGACTGGTATGGCGAAATGAAGTTATGCCTGAAGAATGGAAAGTGGCCGCGTTATGCTCTATATTCAAGAACGGTGATCGCTTGAAATGCGAGAAATATCGCGGTATACCTCTCTTTTGCAAAAGCATACAAGTTACTGCCATAACTTATCTTGGGAAGAATTATTCCTCTGGCGGTGGAAATTATCAGTGACCATCAAGGAGGATTTCGTCCAAATCGGTCAGTAACTGATTAAGTTTTTTCGCTATGGATGATGTTAAAGTTGAGTACAGGATATTGAGAACTTTTGCAATTACTTCTGGTGTTCGATAAGGAGATGCGTTGTCCTCGATACTTTTGAATCTCATGTTGGAATATATCCTTCGTAAAATTGGAACACCTCAAGACAATATCTTATTCCGACAATCCAATCAACTTTACGCGAGCTACTTGATCCATATTAACAGTGTTCAGGTTCTGTTGGTCTCAAAATCAACAAATCCAAACCCAAATATCAGATCTCTGGTTTTCGAGACCAAAACGCAAATTATTTCAGTAGTGGTAACCACGAGTAATGAGAGATTCAAGTATCTTGGATCTCTCATTACTCACGATAAGTGTGGGAGAGGATATCAAGATTCGCCTTGCTGGTGGCAATCGGGATTTATATCCTCTACGTCCACTTCTGAAATCAAAATATCTTGCAAATTCAGATAAGTTAAAACTGTAAAGAGTGTTGATCAGACCCGTTGTCATATATGGGTGTGATAGTTGGACCTTGACGGATGAGTACGGAAGATGGCATCTAAAATTCGAGAGAAGAATCATGCCTGTGATATATGGCACGTGACGTTGATGGCACATGACGCTCATACCGAGTTCGTTTCAATCACGAGATCAGAAACTTAATACAAAGTTCTGATATCGTGCATGAAATCAAAGGACGGCGCGTACGCTGGCTCGGTCACGTTCTGCGTGCTGATCCGAATCGAACGATACAGCGATCTTAGAAGGGAAAACCGCCTTTCGGTAGACAAGAGGTCGCCGTTGGTGACGATGGCTCCACGGCGTACAGAATGATCTGGCATCTTCTAGTTGCTTGCAAGAACTGGCTCGTGTTCGAAACGAAATAACGTTTTATATATATTTAAACTTGACTTTCGAAAATTCTATTTTCAAGAAAAGAATTAAAATTTTCTCTTCCTCTTTTACTCATTAAATCCTTTTCATAGTTATTTATCTTAGTGGATGGTCTTATATACTGTTAATTTTGTATGGAGAAAATTATTTGATTAAATAAATAATTAACCAAAGTTCTATTCAGCTAACCACGTGGTCATTTTGTGGTGCTTTGTCATACTTTTATATCACGGTTGGAGACTTTCGTCATATAGAAAAATTAAAATAAGTCTACAAACACAACCCTGTGCAATAAACAAGAAAGGGGAAATAATGAATTCTAAGGGGAAATGAATATTTTAGAGTGATAAATTGACGTTTCGCATAACCCATAAATTAATTATACCATTTTTTATATAAAGTGGTTGAATAGGTAGTGAGACATTTTTTTTAATAGGGTAAGTATAGGAAGTAAACTTAATTAATGATATTGGAAACCATTTTAATATGACATATGACTAACAGTATAAAATGTTGATGTTGACAAGTAAAAGCGAGATGGTACATATTGCCGTCTTTTTTACTCGTTTCAATATATGACTTGAAGTTGTTCATAATAAACCTGCAGTAAGCTACGACAATTTCATTATATGTATCATAGTTTTTATCACGAAATGTGATAAAGCGCCACAAAATGACCACCCTGGGTTCATTCGATTCCATTATGCATACCATGCTTATGTCTGTTTTTATATTTTAGAACAAACATAAACTTTAAAAGTAAATTTCTTGTTTAACATAGTAGAATTTAATGAAACAAGCCACTAAAGCAGCCATTCTTTTCAGAAAGTCTTCTAGCTTGTAAGCGTTTCATTTATACAGCAAAGTAGCTGCTTATTGACGATTATATACCAAGATTTAATCAAAGAAATCATTACCCTTTTCAGAAAATCTTTTAGTTAACGTTTAATTTAAATATAAAATATCTGTTCAATGAAATTTGCAAAGATACATTTCCTGATTAGGACGGTTGTTCTAGCAATCTCTGCAATCGTATGCATACCTTAAGAAAATGAAAATAGTTTGATGTATTCTAAAAATTAGACAAGAGTATTGAAGAATATATTTTTAAATAGGAAGTATACTATTAATAGTACGAAACCTTAATAATAGTATTAAATGATATTTATTACAAAATAAATAAATTGATATCGATATTTTGTCAAACTTATGAACGCCAATTCAAGTTAATCGAGTATCGATACGTACCATTTTATACAAAATACAAAAAAAATTCCTAAAAACCGTCAGCGTATGTTTACACACGATTACTTGTTTTTTTCGTACGCAAAAAATTACATATTATGTAAATAAATACCTTAGAATGTGTTGACGTAATAAAAAATTCGAAGTTTCTCGTTTCACACTACTTAAGGTTTATTTGAACGAGAAATGATACACAATATAAGCCCTCAAGAGTATAACAAAATTCGACTTTTTCGTCATATACCGAACTGTAAACTTATATTTAGTTTCGACTCTGACTTAGGTTTGCTTTCGACTTAGAAAAAGGTTTCGCATGAAACGTGTTGCGATAAGTCGAATCTGGACGAAACTCAATATCATTAAATTTTTTCTTATGTATGTGTCTTCAAATGTCAAAAATAAAACTGGCGGGAATATCTTGTATATGTGAAACGTCAAATTTAAATTTTGGTGGTTAAATTAAATATATCATAAATAAAACTACAAATATTAATGGTGTAGAAACAATAAAATAATTTTTCTTAATTAACTTTTTCTTAATTTAAATAATTAAAATTAAATTTTTTAAAATTTTAAATAAAATTAAAATTTTTCTTAATTACATTTTAATTAAGTCTCAGTTTTTAAAATTACCAATTATTGTCTTAACGATTCCTTATCTTCTATTATGTTTGTGTCAAAACGTAAAACTAAATCCATATCGTTAAATTTTATCGTTGTATTGTGCACAGTTAATTCCGAAGTATAGCCTTCTGTAAACCACGTGTTTGCATCATGCTGCGTTAATATCGCAGCCTCCGTAAACACTTTTTCTATTTGTATTTCCACAATTGATATTTTTTGTATTTCCACAAAACCATTTGAACAATCGATTGTGTCAAAATGACAATGTTACATTTAACAATGTCTTAGGCATTAATAGAACCAAAGTGACAACGGCGAGCGATGTCGCCTGTCAAATAAAGACATAGGAAACATGCAATACAAACAAATCTAGCGCCGCTGCAACGACGATTCGTTGAAATAAATTTTGAATCTATTTCTAAAGGCAGAACCATCCATGAAATAAAATAACATAATAAAATATAAAATTTTAACGAAAATTGTTATTTTATTTTTTTTTGACACATAAGCCATGAAAACTTTAAAAAAATAATATTGTGCGAATGCAAAACTAGAAAAGCAGGTCGGTTTTTGTTTTTCTTTTTTTTCCCGCGAATTTTATCGCACTATTACTTTTTATTAAGTGACATAAATTAAACGAAGAATTTTTATTTTTATGTTCTTCTTGGGCGAAAGTAAGCAAAGCCTTTTTATCGCAGTTTTATTTTTTCTTATTTTTATTTTTTATTATTATGTTAAATACAGCGAAATCGCAGCGATATATTTTATTTATTCGTCGACCTTATTTATACCTTATTAGATAGAATGAATGATACTAAACGTTAGCATGTGTTCCAAATTTGGAGAAAGAAAAAGAAATGGCGTACTATTCTAAAAACGGAATTAAGAATGAAGTTGCCGATTTTACATTATATTACAACTGATGATTACTATATTATTAACTTACAACAGTTTGAGATGTAATTAACTAAACTATAATTTAACATAAAATTTTATTAACTTATTTTAATTTTATTTATAAAAGGTGTTCAAATTTTAATTAACTTTTTAAAGATGCCTTTATTTGAATTTTTGGTAGTAAAATATTTTCGCTAATTAACAGCTGTGAAGTATAAACATTACGGATAGAAAATATGAAGAAGTATAAGATTGAACAACGCGTCTTTATTGTTAAAAATTATTTTAAGTTCCGTGAAAACGATCAAGCACATTTTGAAATTAGTGGTTATGTAAACAAATATAATTAGTGGTTATGTGAACAAAATCCACCAGTAATGTTGGAAAAAGTAAATTTATAGTGTGGTTTTTGGTCTGGTGGATTGATTGGTTCATATTTCTTTGAAAATGAACCTAAAGACGTTGTTTCTGTGAATGATGCTTGTTTTCGAATGATGATTACTAACTTTTTTTTGACGAATTGGAGCATATTAATGTTCAGAATATGTAGTTTAAATAGGAGAGTGCAACATGTCATACAACAAAGAAACAATAATTCTTTGAAAGAGCAATTTGGTGATTGAATAATTCCTCGAAGACGAGCTGTTAATTGGCCACCAAGATCATGTGATCTAACACCATTAAATTTTTTTTCAGCAAAGTTTGCGCTAATATTCCTTAAACCATTCAACATCTGAAAGAAAACATAATCGAGCTTAAAATCGAACACTTAAATTGAATTACAATTATTATTATAAGGCCTTTAGAGCTGCAAGAGGTGATCGCTTATTTGACATTTGTTCCGTTATTATCTGCAATTTATCAACTTTATTATTCAATATATATATTCCATACGAAAAGTGTGTTATGTCGTATATATTACTTTTGGATATACAAAAGAAAGATTGGAATTATTAGAATTTTGTTCAGTTAATTTTTAGTTAAGGAGGTATTCTATAAGTACTTAAGTTAATTTAGTCACAGTCAGTCAATTCAAAATGAAAAAAAATTTAATTTTTACTGCCTAGATGCTACAAAAAATATTAAATCTAAAAAGTATATAATCCGTAGATTTTAATCGAGGTAACCTAAATCGTATTGAAAAATTTAAAATAAAATACACATATGTTTGAGGGCTATAATAATATATGTTAAAATCTTATATTTTTATAGCATTTTATTTTATAATAAATAAACTTTAGTTTCTACATTTGTTTAATTCGTTTGTCAGGAGCTATATGTATTTGAAATTATAGTACATTTCATCATACCGATAGATAATATTAATTGATTGATTCTTAGGACTGTAGGACCAAGCGCTAGGCAAGATTCCCGGATAACGCCGGGCCTATTCCTACAGCCGTTTACATAAAACGATAGGTAAGGATAGGAAGGTATATTAGTTAGGAAAGAGTAACCCGGTTACAGACAGTCGGTACTAACCTACTATTAGACAATCACAATTCAATTCTACTAGTCTGCAATTACCAATCAGCATTCTCCAGTCTTCAACACCTATCTGCTCTGCCGTATTTTGATTAAAATTAAAACTAGATTAAAATTAAAATCCTACAATAAATTTATTAGTTAGTCGCTCAGGAATCTGTAACTTAATTAATTAATTTTATTATTTATTTCAACTCCCATCCGCACAACTAACCTAATTAAAACATAAGTACAGAACTCTGAAAGAAAATTTTTTAACTTATGGCCCAAGTATCTGAAACAATTTAATTAATATGGTATGATAGTTTAAGCCATCCATTACGATAATGTTACCATAAGACTGTAACATGCTCATCAGAGAATCAAAATAGACTAGTGCGACAATCTTCAGCAGAACCATTTTCCTGTTACATAATTAGTAAAATAATATATATATCATCTATAATGATCTATATCATTTTCACATTAACATTGGATTTTATTTTTATTAGGATAGGAACTACATTTCTAATTCCATCATATGTATTTGTGTTACCTCAACAGTTGAAACTGGAGTATTTACGGTAGTTATCCTGGGGTCTACTCATCATATGCTGCATATAAAGTTGCGTCCCTATATTTCCAGATCCACCACCATCTAACGCGAGGGGCAATATTTATTTATTTTATGACCCGACAGCATTTCATATACATACATTATGACGACCTAATAAACTGTCGTGTATAGGGTAAATTATTTATATAAATAAGTAATTGAGTAAGGTAGCTATAAGCTGCAACTTAGCTATAACGTATTAAAATTAAATCATCTACACAAAATTCTAAAAATAAATTTACTAGATAGGAATCTGTAACTTACTTAATTATTATTAATTTTATTATTTATTTAAACTCCAGTCCGCATACCAATCATAGTTAAACAAAAATACAAAACTCTTAATTAACTTACGGCTCGTGAATCTGTAACAATAAATTAAATTAAAATGGTATGCTATAGATTAAGTGCCCGTCAACCATTACGCTGATGATATCATAATTTTAGAATATGTTTGTCAGAAAATCAAAATAAATCTCTGAAAACGTTTTACATTCCAAAATTATGCAACATCTTTTTTTTTTTTTGTTAATAAAATAAACTTTCCTTGTAAACCCCCTCCAACTATAATCATATTTACACTTACATACATATAAATAATTAAAACCAAACCTTTTTCCATAAATTATTATTATTTTTATTTGATGGTCGTGATCAGGGATGCCACTTACTTCAAACGTAGTAGATCCGCCCGACCTTCACCGTTCATCAATGAAAAAAGAACAACCGATATTGACTTCAAAAAGCACCATTAAATTCAAATACGAAACTTGATAAATTGAAATAACGCATGGACAACCCACAGGCACGCATGCACGACACACAGGCAACAACACAGGCAGGGATGCCACATACATGCAGAAAGTATGGAGCAGAAGCACCTCAAAAGTGGAGGAAATCTACACCCCCGGAGCGAACCCCACTCAAGCAAACTAAACACGATCCAAACCCAACATTCAACCAAGCATACATCCACCAGTAGTAAACAAACTCTAGAACCCGATCGTAAGAATCCAAACAACAAACTCATTCAAAGCATCCTCAACAACGAGACACCAACCCACACAAGAACAAAAAGTGCAGACCCATCTCAACTGACATTCAACAAACCGAAATCCATCCAAACACCCCACATTCCAGCGAATCCTCCAGCTCCCGACAAATCCCACTCGTGACCAAAACCCCACATGCCAACAGAGGCTCCCAACTGTCACTTCAACCCTCATGCCCGTCCCAATCACATCATTTATTCCGTCTCTATACGCCCTTAAATCTTTTTATACAGAATTCTCCATTATGTTATAAATTGCTATAACAGAAATAGCATAAAAACGAGTACATAAAGTGGAAGAGGTTCTCCGCTGGCAGCATTAGTATATCCACCAAAAATTTAAATCTAAAACAAAAGGATATATGTATTTCTTTTTAGATATTTAACTAAACAAAATTATTTATATATTGTAAAATCACTTCAAACGACAACACAATTTTTGACGACTCTAAACTTAGTGCGCAACGGTACTGATTTTTTGATTACTAGCTTTCATAGACTCAGATGCAATGAATGTTGAAGGTGAATCATTATAAGGGTATAAACACGGCAACAAAATAATAAAATTACAGGCGTTAAACCGCGCGCCTCTAATTTTATTATTTTGGTGCCGTGTTTCAATCCAATTATTTTAAGTTCAACCACTGGATGCGGAATCCATAAACAGTTACAAACTATGATTTTTAATTTAATTTATTTTATTTTATGAGGTATTATAATACATTAGGAAAATCACCACTATTTCATTAAACACTTTACTATCACTTATCAATAAATATCACTGTTTAATGTTCGAAACTGAATTGTATCAACCCAACTTAATTGTCAACTCAATTGTAGAAATTTCAACCAGTACAATCGCTTGCGAACGGTTGTACGACTCCGCTGATTCCTTGATGATAGTTTCTGCCTCTATATGGCACACGTCAATACTTCTGCTAGTAGATCCTTTGGCATTACCATCAATTGCTGGTTACTTCAGTCATTGTAGCTTTTCAAAAAGTCTTCAAAAATCCGTATTCAACCAACAAATTAGTATGCTGAGTCCAATCTTCCTTCACAGTTAGACTTTTATCCGTAATTTCCCGCCATGATGTGCTGTGCTTCATTTTTATTTAATTTTTAATTTACAAACTTGCTGTCCATTGGCAAGTCCGAATTCTCATTTTGCACCTGAAATTTCTTTTAATCCTTTTTTATTTCGACATCTTCAGTATATAAGTCCCACGTTGACTTAGTTACTCCCGCTCTCTGATCAATGATTATTTATACTAGTCTCCACAAATTTATCAATATGTGATAATGGTTTGAACGATGATCCAGAAATATGATCCTTACGTTTGGCTTTCCTATGTTCTGTTGTAGTGGAAGCTTCACATTTCCATATCTCTTCAGCACCTCAACCAAAATTCAATGAATTCAATGGGGCTGCATGTTATCCATGAAGTTCTTGTCCAGAGTGTCTTCTTGATCCACTCCGCATCTTTGCGAGATGCACTAACTTCTCGATATCGGTGGTAAATTTCTTGAGTGTCTCTCAAATTTCTTGACTCTTCGACTCCATGTGATGTAATTCACGTCTTTGGTCACCTCTGTATTTTCGAATCAAAGCCAACATAATTTTCTCGTAGTTCTCTGATTCATACTCCAGTACGATTTTCAGGGTATTCTGGAGCTTTTCTTTTCAACGCTACTATAAGTGGCTGCCAACTGGAGTTTGAATGTTGGTGGTTTTAATTTCATTGCAATTAATGGTGTAATATTTCCTTCATGAATTATAGGAATCGTTGGTCTGCTGCTTTTGGCTGGATAATAGTAAAAATAATATTAAATTTCAATTGATTGTACCACGCGATTTTTTTACCTATGCAGTTTTTTAAAAAGCGTTAGTTTTTTAACCCCACCTCATATGCGACATTTAAAAATGGGACATTGTGAAGGGCTCTCACTTTAATATATAAATATTTCAATAACCAGATATAGCCAAACATACTAATAAACAACAGACTATTTTAAGTCAGAGATGATGATAAAGTATAAAGTAGTCTTGATTAAGATACGGTTTTAACATTTCGTGAATTTTTTGCTTAGATCTATTTGCGAGGGGAGTAATAAAAGTTTGCTTACGTATTTATTCTTAATCTTCACCGTTTTTATCTTCTCTACCTAAACGCCATTGATTTCAATGCATTTCTTAAGCCTTTAGATCCACTTCTCAAGACATCTTCAAAATCTCGCTTTGTAAGATTATCAAGTTCAGCATTAACCCGTAATTGTTAAAGACCTTTTCCCTCAAATTTGTTTTAATTTTCGAAAACTGGTTTTGGACTTCACCAGAGCCATAGTAACGTCATCAGTGGAAAATTTTGGTCGACTTTCGTGAGGCTCGTCTTCTAGAGAAAAATGTTCCGTTTAAAATCTTCGGAACCACTTCAAAATAGTGTGTAGATACGATGCAATCGTTTCATATGCATTCATTGAATATTTGTGTGATTTAGTTTACGCTAAAAACCGAAAAGAATGACACAGAGAATCTCTGTTTGCGTTGGTGATGGAATTTCGTCTGATGGATCCTCAATTATTTTTAGTCTCCATTTTAACCGATCGTATTGAATTTTTGAAAAAGTCTCATAAAACAATTGCAAAGGTGTTTTAGCTTTATTTAAAAATTATTTAAGAGTTGCCTACTAAGCGAACTTTTGTTACTCCCCTCCAATATAACTAAAAACTTTGAATACGAATATATAATTACATAATATCATATTATAAGTGGAAACTACTCTGCACTACACACTATCTAGATTTTAAGGTTTTAATAGTATAAAATACAATATCATCATATATGTTTTATCCTAAATAGGTAATTCAAAAATAAATATTATATAATTCTACTACTTGAAATATTAATCTTCATTAAATACTAACAGTCTTAGTGAGATAACTTATGTACTGTCAATTAAGAAATTATATATAAAAATTAATTTGTGTAGATGTTTATCGCGAGGTGGGAAAGTATATCATTAAGCAATGAGGTTCTAGTGGTTGTCTCTAAAAAGTTTACTCTCTTGGAAATTGTCAAAAATGTTTACTTGTCAATTGTAAAAACGTTGAAGTATCTAAGTTTTGTAAACAGTTTAATTCAGATTCCATTAAATTTTTATACGATAATGTGGTTTACCATTAATCGACCATAAGCTAATTTGTTTTTAAGATTAAATGTTTATACAATAAGGTGTTTGTAGAATAATGTGGCTATAAAGATTAAATGTTTATGACGACGTCGACTTTAATCATGTTACTCATGTCGATTTTAATCTTGTTTAGAAATTTACTTTTTTTTAAAGAACTGTATAAAAAGTAGATCAACAATTTATTTTGTATATTCAAAATATAATCTATATAAAGATTAAAGTATAGTACTAGTAATACTTATTTCCAAAAAATAAATTACGGATTCGATTACAAACTACTGAAGAAATATCTACTCGTTATATGTACATTAAAGTGTAAATATTTTCCCTTACCACAATCATTCAAATTAAAGTTTATTTTTTTTGTTGAATCTAAAGAATATAATTTTTATAGTGATATTATAGATGTCGTTGATGTAATTTCTAATGATTACAAGTTTTGTTGAATATTATCTGTTAAGCGATTACTTATAATCGTTACTTATACAAACTTATAAAATAATAAATAAAAAATTTGATATGAACATATTGTATATTGTATTCTGGATTATTTAGTGTAGATATCTATTTTAAATGAAAATGTATCCGTTTTTCTCAGTTTTAATATATATAATTTTAAAATAATTTTTTAAAAGTACTTAAAAAAATCTATCCATAACTGGAACTGGAAAAAAACTAATTGAAATGAGGCGAAGGATTATGATTTCTTTTTGCATTGTGGAACTCATGGGTCAATCTATCTCTTACACCATTTTTATAAGCTGACATATAGTGATGCTACATGGATATGATCTACATAATTTTAACCGAAACCCGAATTTTCTCAGTTTGACCAGTAACAGTATCCTTCGGGGTTCAAAGCAATTGGTGGTGCTTTAACTTCAACACAATCCAAAATTAAAGCAAACATTAAACAATTATGAATTAGGAATAGTTGTTGATTTACATATTTGGGTTATGTTTTTCGTACGATTTTATACAATTAAATTTGCTTCATAAAGCGTGTGTAGGAAAAGATATATCTCTTTGGTTAACTAATGATTTATTTAGAGGTACTGAAATCTGTTTGTCTGTTTCTATCTTTGCAATCTGTTTTGGGGCTCAAGTAACTCCCAACTCTATTGCGGTTCGCTTGTTTACGTCCTACTTTACCCAATTACATAGTCAAATCGAGGACGTACGGTTACAGGTCCGATTTACGTAGAACCATCTGCACATTACACAGCTCCATGCCAGCTTATAGTATTAACATGGAAGAGAATTCTTAAACTCGAACAGGGAGTCATAGATGTGTTCATTCACACCACCGATAGTAGTCAGATGGTGAAAATTCTTTTGCATCCTGTTCCTATCAGGATTTGAACATGGCACCTCCGGCTTCAATTGTCGCAGCTTTCACCAATGCACCAGTTGGT
Source organism: Tipula lateralis (assembly GCA_963932295.1). NCBI lineage: Eukaryota > Metazoa > Arthropoda > Insecta > Diptera > Tipulidae > Tipula > Tipula lateralis. Next base: position 108,693,995 of record OZ010737.1, read on the forward strand.
TGGTTACTCAAATCTATATAATCCTATAGTTAGTTGTAAACTTGGTGATCTTTAAAAACGCAATCAAAAGTGTTTATAGAGTGAACTATCGGGGCTTTCTCTTGGCTCGATTGACGAGGAGATTTGAAATGTTTCGAAATTCTAAACCCTGAATCGTAACTAGAACTACTCCAGAGGAAGAAGTACTATCTGTTGTTAACTTTTTAATTTGCAAGTGTGTCAATGGTAAATGTTCTGCAGTATTAAAGGAGAAAATACCACCATTTGTTACGCCAGGATGGGTAACACGAACAACGGTTAATGCGCATAGGTTTACGGTGAAGCTGCTGAAACCTCGAACTGAAGATGCAAAGCGCTAATTATTTATCGAACATCTAAGAAGTGGAATTCGTTGGCTGGTTTTCAGTTTACGTTTAAGTATAAAATGAACAAGTTTAAGGCAGCTATACACCTTTACTTGAAGGATCGCGCGTTGGGTGCAGGAGCTCTGACAGTTACAAGGAGCTAGGTCAGTCTAAAAGTCCGCCCTGCACCCAATTAAAACGAAACGAAAAAAAAATGACGACACATAGTACAGGTTTGGATTCCCATGAAGCTAGATCGTCATTTTAGTGTCTGGTCTAGAATTTGTATGGACTATAGAATTTTGTAACCCTCGTGGCAGAGCAAGTGCTTGATCGGTGGTAACCAATCATCACGATTGGGAGTTTTTAATGTGCAAGTGTATGTGAGTTTAACCGCGGGCCCTCGGTGGTATTGAGTTCTGGGATAATTTCCACTTCTTTAATTTTTAACATAAAATCTAAATCTTTCTGCTGATTTCCAACTTCGTCAACTACTAGAGGTGTTGGCGAGTGGGTTCTATTTGTTAATTTCCTTAGTATAGTTATATTATCAATTCTGGTCACGTTATACTACTTTTTTTTAAAGTTTGCATTGCGTTTAGCCCTGTGCCACAATCTTATAGCAGGTTCAGTTTTATTCATCCTAAAAACTGGACAGTCTAGTTATACTGACCCAAAATCGTTTCGATCCATTATATCTACCATTCTTATGTCCACCGTTATTAAGGCTATAGAAAGGACAGTAGATATATCCAATACGATTAATAATACTTGTATCAATTTTGACATTGTTCTGACTATTGTCATATGTATTAAGGAGTCTATACTTATTAAGGAGTCTCAGGTTGATAAAACGGAAGAAGATGCCTTGTTGGATCTGCCAAAGTCACCAAAGGTTGCATTCAAAAAGGTGTGCTTTCAACTCTGGTTTAGTTCATGGTCATTGATGGGCTCTTTATTAAATTGCAGCAGTCTGGCTTAATTATACAGTATATTGCTATGCCGATAATCTTGTTCTAACAATGTCAGATAAAAATCTGAGTGTGTTATCTGAATTAACGCAATATGTACTTTTTATTATTGTGTCGTGGTGTTCGGAGAAGAATTTAAATGTTAATCCGTCTAAAATTTATTTAATTGTATTTAAGAAGTGTATATATGCACTGATTATTTTTCTGTAACATTTCTATTTGGTAGATCAATTACTAGGTCAGAGAATATCAAGAATCGTTTTGTTTTTCTTGGGTAGTAAGCTCATTTGGAAATATTTCCTCTAGTGCAAACTTCAACGGCCATTTTCTGCGAATTTTAGAAAATTCTAGTGTTTGACTCTTAAAATCAGATTATTGTTTGTAGAGCGATTACTAGTGCTATGACTTTTGGACTCTGGCATATAATGTTATTCAAGCTTTTAAATCTATCTCACTGATTTAGATAAACCTATTTTTCTTTGGAGTGATAGTACATTTCTAAAACTTCTTTATTCTAATAATAGCCTGCTCATTGTGACGTTGTGTGAGGTAATAGAGATTGCAGATTCTTAAGCTACATTTGTTTTTGACAGATTTAAGGCGAAAGTGGTTTGCCCACCTCTACCTGTCGTAGTAGTCAACCTAACTTTAACTTATCTTAAGTATCGAGTCTCTTTAACAAAAGATGATGATTCCATCGATTTTATGCGCACGGATTGCTGTGTTTTGATAGCGTTCATTCTTTAGATTTCTCTTTCATTTCAATTAACATGTCAGCTATCATTCAGCTCTTAGTCTAAACGAACAGTTGCCAAAGGTAGTAATGTGCATTTAGTGATTGGGATAGAATCTTCAGTTAGCACCATGAACCCGTTTGGTATTAGGTGCAAAACAATCTTAGATTCCAAATTCTATAAAAAAATCTTAAAAAAGTTAATATACATACTAAAAAATATATAATATTAATTAATAAAAATATATAATATTAATACATATATACGTTTATTTAAAGGTGACGATATAAAATTCTTTTCACATAAATTAAAATGTATCAGCATTTTAGGGTAGTGAGGCGGAGAGAAAACAACATAATTTACACTAACAATTTTCACTTTGCTATTTAAAATCTATATTTTTTAACGAATATTTTCATCTGTTTTTATGTTAATATCATAAGATCATAGTAAATAGTAAATCAGTAAAACAAATACATAGTAATAATAATAATAGTAAGGCAAAGTTTTTTAGTTTATAAAATTAGTTCAAGTTTCATTTTTTCAAATAGTAATACAGTTATGTAGTTTTATTTACATTAGTTGAATTTGTTTCATTTTCTTGCCTCATTCGAAACAATTTATTTTTAAATTCATAGAAAGCTTATACATTTATTTAAATGACGGTAGTAGTATATAAGAAGTTTACTGTTCTACATATTATCCTTCTGTATTGAAAATATTCGTATACGCGTTTCATTCGGAAAAAATCTAATTTATTTGAGTGTATGCTTCGAGTACATTAATGGTATATGTATATGGTAATATATAAATAGATCGATAAAATAATTAAATTAAATAAACAATTATAAAATTTATATGCATAGTAAGTATTTGCTAAATTAAAAAAAAGCGAGTGATCTCTATCGAGTTACTTAATAAATTTCCCCATTCCTTGTATCTTGATTTATTTTTAGAATTCATTATTTTTGGTGCTTATGTAATTTTACATTTGGATCACATTTAATTACTTTCAAGCTATTATTTCAGTGAGTTAAGACACCTTCCTGTTTCTTAATTATGTCTTAATTATATAAAACATGAAACAGAACCTAATTTTGTTTATAAATTTGTCTAACAATAATTTTTTTTTTGTTATAAATGATATTTTTATCCCTCACTTATTACAATTGAATTTTAATGTGCCTATCTTAGAAATTTTATTTAATTCTGGATACAAATGTAAACAATATGATAAATCTAGGTAACATGAGTATTTTAAATAGAAATAAAATATTTTTTATCAATAGAAATATTTTTAATCCATTGATTGCAGACAAATCAAGCGTTTAGATACAATTACACCATAATTCACTTAAATACCCACCAATTCTTTTTTGTTTAGTTTAATATTTATGCATTAGTTGTTAGAATTTTTAAGGTAATAGTTGTATAAAGTTATTAATTAAAATCATTTCTTTGCTATCATTAAATAATGGTATACCAATTAGTATTAGTAATTCTTCATACCTCTTAAGACTCATACCTCGAACTTGGTTCGATTTGCTTTAAAATATTACAAAAGCAAACAATTTTATTGATATTGAAATATTTTATAACATTCAAAGATGTACTGATCATTTTAAACTTCTTTAATTGGTTCAAACATTATTACTTGAGATAATGTCACATATGGTTTTATCCATCTCGGTTGAACTTTTTATATTTTCTTGCATCATTTATTTGCTTCCAAGGTTATGTTATGGATGGCGTCTTTGTTTTTTATTTGAACGACAGAAAAAAAGAAAGAGAGAGAGAGTATGAGCCATTGATTAGGATTATTAGAGACATCTTATAATAGATTTCTCATTTCATATAATTATTAATTGTATATTTTGCATATATTAACGTATGTCGCTTAAACAGCGAATTTTCTTATAAACGTGACATGGGAGTATCTATTGTCTGCCTGATCCTATATACACAAATATTTTAAGTATATAGGCAAAGAGATAAGATACAAAGAAATTCCGTAACAAAACTTGTAAACAGGCACATTAATATACAATAAATGCCTATGTCTAATATTATTTTATAACATATTAAGTATAATACATTGATATACATATGTAGCGCATAGCCTTGCTTATCTTAATTAATATAATAATAAAACAACTAAATTGTTTAGTAGAAATATTTATAATAATATGAACGTGACATATACAAGTTGTATTTTTATACAATGGACGTTTGTTTCACAAAAATTAATTCGCCAGGTATAATGAACTTAAATGTAATAAACAAAGTTAAGACAAATATAGTAAAAGAAAAAAAATATCAGATACTTGTATACTTGGAGATTTAAAAAAATACGACTGCTAATAAAAGAACACTTTTAAAATGGAAGATTAATTTACATTTGATAAACTTTCATCTAGTGAAATTTTAATGGATAAACACTTTGAATTACAGAAACTATTTCGAGTTGTTAAAACATGTGCAAAAACTCATCTAAATTGTGTGAGATTAAAAGATGGAATGGCCATGGATGATATAGAAATGATAGAATATTGTAATAATCATTTTGTAACCACTATCACAAACATAACAAAACAGTTGCACGACCATGTTTTTTTTTAATATTTCACTTTTAAAATATACCATATTGTGGCATATATTTGTTCTAATTTGATGGGCATATATGTGATTTTAGCTAAGCATATATTTTTAAGCATCATTATTTTTGAAAATCAGTTTGGTGTCACAGCTAAGTCATATATGACAACGGGATGTTAAAGTTTGATAGATTCCTGGCTTTTCATAAATCTTTTATAATGAATATTTAATAGTTCTAATAATATTGCAAAAGTTCTCTATAGACAGATAAAATGTTTTCATATGAGCACAATTTTAGTGAAGATACATTATTTTAAATACCAAGAAGTACTGAACAGTAGAATGAGGCTTATTCATTCTTGTCTACTCTTTTAAACTACTTCTCTAGAAGTTCATGCGGTAAAAATGTGTGCTTCAGAATATCGTCAGTTAGTGCTATCTCGAATATAGTATAATTTAATCGAAAATAAATGCGATAAAATTATGCGGTAGACATTTTTCTAACTAAATTAAACATACATATGCGAATCAATATATGATTATGTGATAAAACTAGAAAAAGTACAATTTATTAAAAGTATACCATAAATAGTATACTATTTTAATAGATCATATGAAAAGACATCGGGTAAAAGTAACATCGGGTTTATTGTGGAACTAACTATTAATTGTATGTGTAATAACCATGGTTGATCATGATTCTTTGATCACTATAGGGGATCTGTGATATCACTTTAGTAAAAAAAATCATTATAACCCAAAGTACTTCATTCAAATTACATTTATTTATTTATTTATTTATTTATTTATTTATATTTTGCTTATAATTTTGATAAATGGGAAAATTTATTTGTAAAAAACTTGTTTTATTTTAGACGAAAAATTTAAGTTAGAAGTGCAATAATATCTATATAACGCTATAATTAACTATAGGAAATTTCGTATTTCTCTTGGTCGAAGCCTATAATTAATTATGAACGAATAAATGACAGTATTCGTATGCCGAAACCTGTTTTCTGTGCATGTCTAGATGTGACTATACATTTTTTAAAAATAAACATATTTAATTGGGAACTTCTTAAGTATCAGTAATTTTCTTGATTCTATAATTGATGAATGGCTGCGAAACCTCCAGTACTCTCCCTCATCGGGGAGTTTTCTCCCATCGGTTTTGGTAGGTGACAAACCGAAAAATTAACATAAAATGATTATTTTACAGTACAATTATTGTTAACTATAACAGCTTGTTTTGTAGAGTGCAAAAAAAACTATTTCAATAAATACATACTCCGTCTCACCCTTTTAAGAACACTTATTTTTTTTAAATATCATGTAATTAATTTAATTCTTATTTTTACATCGAAAATTGTTACATCCCATTACTTTAAATAACTGATATAGTTATTTTAAAGAACTGATACTTTTTCATCAAAGAAAACGGAGACACGTTTAAAGATAGCATTCTAATCTGTCTCACTTGCTTAAGTAACAGATGTATACTAAATTAAATGAAACAGATTTCGTACCTTTTTTGTTTTTGTAATTTTGATTTAATTTTAATTATTTTTGAATCAATTAGTAATGAATAGTTCCACTCTGATGTTTAATATCATAGCTGAGTTAAAATCTAAAACTCGTATATGTTTTGCCTGATTGCCCACGATTAGACCACACTGCTAGACTATACTGGTAGTCTTTCTATCTTTGCAATATATTTTGGGGCTAAAGGCTCTCCGAACTCTTTCTCGGTTTGTTTATTTACGTCCTACTTTACGCCATTACACAGCCAAATCGAGGACTTACGCCTATAGGTCCGATTTAAGTAGAAGCATCTGAACATTGCACAGGTCCATGTCAGCCTATAGTGCTAAAATGAAGATGGGTTGGTCCATGAATTCAACAGGGGGTCATATATATATATATATATATATATATATATATATATATATATATATATATATATATATATATATATATATATATATTTATTGACATCACCGATCGTAATCAGATGGTGAAAATCTATTTTGCATCCTGGCGAATCCGGTACTTCCCAATCTAATTGCCGTAGCTTAAACACTGCGTATATACAATTTGAAATCTCACTGATGTGAGAACTAACGGCTAAAGTATGTAATATAGTAAATATGTAATTTGGGAAAAGAGTTACATTCTATGCCTCACAAATGCCATGAACATGATAATTACAAGGTAAATATTTTGTTGTGCACATACGCTAATTACAACATTAATAACAATGCACGAGTTGGATTTTTAGCTGAAAATATGAACATTCAACTTTATATCAAGTTGAAAAATTTGTTGATGAAGAATATATATTTATGAACTGGTTTAAATATACATATGTTTTATTGAACTGAGAAATTTAAGAGATCTACAAATATTTTGTTTAACTTAATGTTGAAGCGTGTTTATAATTTTAGTTAGTTAATTTTTATTTCATAAGTTCTTTAACAAGAGAGTAAGTTATCGCTCGGGCTGAAGGAAATGTCAAACTGTTCTGTGCATTAAATTATAATATAATTTTCTTAATGATTTGCCTAATTTATCTAATTAGGTTGCATTTATCTATTTCTTTGTTGATTAAGTAATGGTGTGTAATTTATACAAAGTAATAGATGCTTCATTCAAAGTATATTTTAATAATATTTCATATACATTTAACTATATTTGTGTCTTATTAATTTCTTAAATAATCGGCAAAAATTTACGTAACAGAAAGTGGAAGCTTTAAAGAACAGTTTCGTTAAATTCCTAATATTTTTTACTAATTCTTAATAATTTGGTGATCTAGTCTTTCAAAATCCGTTAATGACCAATAACTAAAAACTGAATGAAACCTAATCTGTTCGATGGTAATAAAGTAGAGTCCACATATTCGAGATGCCAGATTATTACTAAAATTTAAAATAAAAAATAAATACTAATTGAAATCAACTTTTTTTTTTACTAAGCTTTAATTGAGTGCAGGGCGGACTTTTAGACTGTCCTAGCTCCTAATAACAACTGTAAAATTAAGAAATAGTTTGTTCGAACATTAAATTTTTTGCAAAATTCACTTATTAAATTTGTTTTAATTAGCTGTAATTTTCTACATGCGTATAAAATTATGAACGGCCTTGATCTTTTTCTGATAATTCGCTGGCAATTGGTAACAATTTTTTATTCCCTAATACCAAAAAGTGTATTCTGGTAAAATTGGGAATTAAAATAATTTAGTTAAATATTTAATATTAAATCTCTCAAAAAAAAATTTCATTGTTTAATTCATACATACGAGGGCGGATTGAAAATGAAGCTACCTAAGTAGGAAAACAAATTTTTTTTTGCCAAAAACCATTAATTTCTCAACATAGTCTCCTTTACTTCGACACACTTAGTAAGACGATATTCCAACTTTTTTATACCATCTGAATAATCCGATTTCGGGAACACCTCAAAATACGCGTTAGTTTCGGTAATCACTTTTTCGTTTGAGATGAATCTTTGTCCTGCGAGCCATTTTTTCAAGTTTGGAAACAGGAAAAAGTCACTAGAAGCTAAATATGGAATTTAAGGTGGATGATCAACCAATTCGAAGTGACTACTTAGATTTAAAATGTTTATTCGTCAATTTTGACATAATGAAAATATCTAAAACCGATAATAATTTGAAATTTATTTACTTTTCCCGGCTTGATAAATAAATAAGCAAAACCATTCGAATTGATTTCACTTACTTATTTTGATAGAAGTATTATTATAATTCACATAAAAAATTATTGATGTGGCATTTTATAAATTCATATTTTTAAATTTCTTCTTTTTTTCAGTCTTATTTTCGATATCAGTGCTGCTATAACTATTAAACAAACACTTATATATGCCCGATTGGTGTCGACATTTTTCTCAATACATTGTTGCATTGTCTGCACGCTCATTTAATGAGTTCTGTCTCAGACTTAGAGTTATAGATGTATTTATTGACCTCACAGATTGTAATCGATTGATGAAAAATAACTTTTATATCCTGCCACTATCAAGAGTCAAATCCTCTTCTATCCACTCCAACTGTCGCAGCTTTATATTCTGTGCCATATGGTCGGTTGATTATCCTTTAATTATTATAATTTTAAGTTTAAAATTTAAAACACTGTAGAATCATTAAAATCACAATCGTGTATTAAAAAATTCAGTTTCATTGTATATTTACCATTGTAAATATACAATGGAACTGAATTGGAACGCATTGTAAAATAGTGATTTTTCGTATAATAACAGACTTGTTATTTTTAAAGATGATTTTAAGTCAAAATTTAAGATATCGTAGAGGAAATTCAATAAGTGACTTAAGCCTCTATAGTATGGTGTGTATAGTCGCATTATTTACATTATTGCATTATTTACATTATATTATTCTATTACATTCTTCAGGGTTGTAGCAGATTGGTTTGAGTGTGATCGAAGATAGACGTGTTTTGGTTTACCTCCATAAAATTGTTTGATTTATTCCCGTAGAAATTATTGCCCTAGTTGTTTCTGTAACTAATTTTTCAATTTTGAGATGCAGGCAGGCCCTGGAATAAAATAAGTTTTCAGATTTCTCTTTTGAACTCTGTTGAACAATTACAAGATAATGGTAGCAAACCTAGGATGGTTGGCTTGTACTTCTCCTATCTTTTCATTATATTATTCACGGTTGTAAATGATTTTAGCTATTTTTTATTATTGATATACATAATAACTATTGGTCCTATATGGAGGTGTGTTTTGATGAAAATAATTATATATTTAAAACGCATGCTTAACTTTATCATCGCCCTTTGATACATTCTATAAAACAACCTTAGTTTCACCTTACTAGTTATGCTTTACTATAAATAGTGAGCCAAATATGTTCAAAAATTGCCGGTTGGGCGATAATGACGAAATATTTAAAATCGAATAACACATCATTGTTATCTAAATGGGTTAATATGATTAATAAAATAATTTCGTAATTGCAACGTATGCCCCATTTAATTTTAGTTTATGTACAGTTTCATTGAGCTATAGTTCTAATAAACTAATCGTTTATGTTCAATAACAAAATTATTGTGAATAACATTTTGATAACTAATCAAAATAAATTGCCTTTTATAACACGAAATACATTGAGCGTATAAACGACCGAACTATTGCCCCGCATACCACGAGGTATAATTGATTTGTACAAATGGTATCACTTATATATCGGAATATAATCACTAGAACAAGCAAGATGTTTAATTTTCGTGAAATTCGAAATTCGTAATTCATTCGCTTTTTGCACCCCGCTTAGTTATTTATATTTATATAGTTAATACATTATAACATTATCTTACTTATATAGTTATTACATTATCTCTATAAAGCTATGTGTAGTTACGTTTAAAGTTTATATTAAATACATGATGTTTACGTTTTATACAAATCATAAATAATTATAAAACCTAAACATAAACATCGACTGGACGTGTATTTTCGGACATATAATATGTGTATTTAATAAACCACATACAGTAGCGCAACTAAACTGATTTCTACATATGTATGTATATAATATATTTATTTGTAAAGTATTATCGTGTTTTGTATGTAAATCAAGAAATTGAATTGGTAGCGCAGTTTACTTGACGTTCACACATTGATCTACAATCTGTTGAAATATTTAATCATAACATGAAGTTCGAATATATTAATCATATATTATCATCGTCACTGCGTTATCGATATACATACTAGTACGCGTTTATATACATATATAATTATTTAAGACATCTTTTAAATCTTTTGTACTATAATACACCACTTATACTTTTGTGTACATGTAGCTGTGTGTAATTGTTTACTTTCAACAATTTTTGTTTTATTTATGAAAGTTCATTTTATATAATATATTTTTCAGCTAATTTAGCATTAGATCGTTCAGTTTTCTTTTGAATCTTGCGGAAGAAAGTTTAAGTTATTATAGTGTGCTGTAAACACATTTTTTATTTTTTAAATATACATTAATTCAATATTGTATATTCATTGGAATTTTTTTTGGGCTTAAAACATATTGTAGTGTAATATGTTATTAAATAATAATTATGTGTGTATAAGCAATGGCAATGATGTGGCTTCGAATCCGGTAAGGATCACCCTTTGATGATTATTACATTTTTGTTTTATAATTAATTGGGCCCACAACTTAATAATATAATACTTTATGTTTATGAAAACTATTATATAGTTTAATACTACAGATTATGTTTTAGTTTGGTCTAAAAAATAATTATTAAATAAGTTGACTTTTCGATATTTTTTCACTAATAAAAATGTTATGTGGCAGGTTGTGCTCTGTTTGGTTCGAAACTAAAATAAAATATTATGTATTTGAATATCTCTGCAGTCACAAATCAAATATACTGTAAAACAAATTAGGCAACATAAATGATTATGATTTTTAAATTTTTGCGGTTATCAATGTGTATATTTGAGGTTATATTGTTTATCATTCTTTTAAAGGCATTTGTTTTATTATTGTTATTTGTTTTTAGCTAAAGTGTGTTATTATTTATTTATTTATTTATTTGTTATTATTTATACTGTAGTTGTTTCAGTTAAACCATTCAGTTTATTTGTGATATTTCTCTAAAATGAAATGGAATAAATAAAATAATAACTGAAATATTTATAAAGTTAAACTATTTCAAGTAGTGGTCTTTCTGTGTACAAAAAATTTGTGAATAAATTTTTTTTTTCTTAACATATACACAGTTTATAGCGAGAACCATCTCAGAAAACCATTCAATCACAGACTCCACCTCTTCATTGGTGATACATTTTTTACTTTGCCACCAACTATTTCACTGTTGTAAACTTCCGCAACATTACAAAGCGCTGTCCAATTTTTTAAATGATGGCTATCAAGCAAATACTAAGCAAAGTAACTTAACATTTAAACGGTTTGCACTTTAAACTATAGTATTTTTTATAAATTAGAACCGCCATCTATAAGTCAGCTCGGGTGCTTCTGGAACTATCTTTGAATTGAATCATATAAGTAGAAGGGATTTTGGTTATGTAGTAGTTATGAAATGGTCCTAATTAATTTTGGTGCTTTGGCCGATTATATTATAGCTGATGTGTTGTGGGACATAAACCACTTATCTTTAAACTTTTAAATAGAATGCAAGTAATTTGTATTGAAAAGATGCCTAATAGTGTAAGGGTATTTACCAAAGATACAGATAGCAACGTTATCCGTGTAAGCATTATGATCACATATAGTACACCATCTTGAGGTGCAATTCACTATATTGTTTACTAATGACAGTATTTACTATGATTGCATTCAAGTAACTCATCTGAAAGTGCCTGGTCGATCACCTTTTTTTTAAAGTTAAATTATATTGGTTTCTTTTAGGTAAATTGTTTTATTTTTGATCATTTGGAAAGAGTTCAAGATTTCTCATAATCTCGTACACTATTCACTGCATGTACTACTTGAGCTATCAATTCTGAGTCGTATCTATATCACATTTTTTCTAAACATTTTCAAACTACAGGTATGAACATTTAGTAATTGATATCCACAACGATTTAAAAGAATTGCGAAAATATCCATATAATTAAATAAAAAAATCTATGGCTTAGAGGCCGTAAACGGCCCTTACCGCGTCTCAACTGAGACCTTATGAACCATTTCAACGTATTGGTGCACATTGTAGGTGGGCTCAGCCCAACGAATGTTTTTACACACACACACGCATTTTATGTCATCCGGTGGCATGTTAATTTTTGGTCAACGGCGGGAATCGAACTCGAGCCAGAGTACTCGCTGTCCTTTGATTTCATGCACGATATCAGGAATTTGCATTAAATTCCTGATCTCGTGATTGAATAGAACTCGGTATGTACCATCGACATCGCGTTTTGGGCCATATATCACACGCATGATTCTTCTCTCGAATGTTAGAAGCCATCTTTCGTACTCATCCGTCAATGTCCAACTATCCCATCCATACATGACAACGGGTCTGATCAACACTCTGTACAATTTCGGTTTATCCGTATTGCCCGATTGCCAGCGGCAAGGCGAACCTTGATATCCTCTTCCACACTATTATCATGAGTAAAGAGAGATCCAAGATACTTGAATCTCATTATTCCTTCAAACGTGTGGTTACCACTACTGAAATCAATTGCGTCTTGGTCTCGAAAACCAAAGATTATATATTTGGATTTGGACTCGTTGTTTTTGAGACCAACGGAAGCTGAAAACTTCCAGTGGATCAAGTACCTCTTTCAGTCCGTTGCCATTTAATCCAATCACACAGATATCATCTGCATATGCAAGAAGTTGATTGGATTGTCAGAATAAAATGTTGTCCTGAAGTGTTTCACTTTTACAAAGGATGTATTCCAACATGAGATTAAAGCGTATCTCCTTGTCGAACACCAGTAGTGATTGCAAAAATTCTCAATAGCCTGTTCTCAACTTTGACACAGCATTGAGACTGCGTTACTGTCATTTTACACAGATGTACATATTTTTTTTGGTATTCCTAAATATTCAAGCGCATACCATAGCCTCTCTCGATTGATCGAGCTATAGGCTTGCTTGAAATCTAGGAATACCTGGTGTACATCGCGAGATGTTTCGTAGTACTTGGAAAGAATTATCAGCAGTGAAAAAACTTGATCAGTGACTGACCGATTTGGACGGAATCCTCCTTGGTAGTCACCGACAATTTACTCCGCCATAGGAGTAATTCTTCTTAAGATGATGTATGACAGTAACTTATATGCTATGCAAAGGAGAGTTATACCGCGATAATTCTCGCACTTCAAGCGATCACCCTTCTTGAAAATTGGCCATAGCGCGGTCACTTTCCATTCGTCAGGCATAACTTCATTTCGCCATACCAAAAGAACCATGTCGAAAAGACAGTTCCACAAAGTTAGCCCTCCGAATATCAATTGCTCTGAATAATTGCAATCAACTCCTGGTGAACGATTTTTCTTTAGTCTCTGCATGACCATTGTGAATTCCTCATAGGATGGATCCTTAATGATCATCTCTGCGGTCTGTATTTGAGGGTATTCAAACACAGCTTGTGATACATGTGGAACATTAAGTAAGTCAGAAAAATGTTCACGCCATGTATCGAGTACCGCATCGACGTTAACACAGAGGTTTCCATCCTGGTCTCGAATGGCTGTTGACCGAGATCTTAAGGTATGGTGCAATTCGGTGATTCCTTTAAAGAAACCACGCGAATTAGGCTCATTGCTGAGTTGTTGTACTCTTAAGACCTTAGTCTTCCACCATTCCCGCTTCTTCAGTCTACAAATGCGTTTAGCTGTCCTCCTAGCAAGAACTGCTTTGTTTTTTCTTGCAATTGTAAACCGAGTCCACGCTTCATTGTAGGCTATATTTCGTTGCTCAACAGCAAGACGACACTCATCATCAAACCAATCATTTTTGGGCTTAGTTTTCACTTTACCGAGAGTGTGCTGGGCAGCATCGACAACCGAGGTTTTCAATACTTCCCAGACACTGTTCACATCATCAAATTTATAATTGGATCGTAAAATGCTATTGCTGACAAGATCTTGGTATTTTCGTTGCGTTTCTTCATTTGTCAGACCTTCACAGGAGAATTGCGTTGTATATTCTCCTGTCCTCCCTGACTTGTACGAAAATCTCCATCGTAGCTTTGCAGCGACCATATAATGGTCACTGCCTACGAATTTGGTTGACGACCGATACGATCTCACGTCTTGGACAACCCGAACCCGGTCTTTTGAAATCAACACATGGTCAATTTGGCTTCGGGATGTTTTACGTGGATGTGTCCATGTCTCCAAATGGATGTTTTTGTGTGGAAAGAATGTACTTGCCACTTTGAGATTATGTGCGATCGCAAAGTACATCATTCTATCCCCATTTTCGGTCGCAGTTTCGTGTCGGTAGTATGGACCTATGTTATTACATAAGTCGGTCTGATTTCTGCCAGCTCTAGCATTAAAGTCACCAGTCACCAATCTGACATCGTGCTCAGGTATAGAGCCCATCAGATTATCCAAATTATTGTAAAATGAGTCTTTATCTTGGGTTTGGCTTACATCAGTGGGCGCATGTACACAGACAATTGACAGGTTGGCTAACTTCATGTGCAAGCAGAGCTTACACATTCGATTATCGACTGCCTGGAAGTCCAAGACAGTCTTTAAATTGTTTAATGTTTCATTTGTTTTGTTCTTGCAATAATTTTTTAGAAATAAGTAAATATTATGCACCTGGTCAACTTATTTCAAGTTAACCATTTTTTTTCTCGAAGATGGTGAATTTCTTGAATTAAATGTGACGTGCAAATGTCAACAAAAACTTTTTCATTGATTATACACTGAATATTTATGCAATCGCCAATTACCACGCGTGTGATACCTGAAATTTTTAAAGATGAATTTGGAAAGTACGTGAGTACCACAAAATATAATAAAACCAAGTGTTTCACAATTTTTCTAATCAGATAAGTTTTGTGTTGTATTACTGCACTTGTTAAGCTATTTTTTGAAATTTCATTTTAACTGACTACTTCTGAAAGAGATTGCTTGCATCGAAAATTGATCGAGAAAACCAATTTAAATCTTCCAATAATTCCAATTTTTTGTTTCTATAGGTGATTTTGGGATTTTTGTACGTATAGATATATTCAGAAAAGTATTAAACTTTCATAAAAAGTAATATTAATAAAACCGTATGAAATGGTAAATCCATTAAAATTATAATATAATAACTATAAATGAATCTACACTGAAAAAAATAATTGTTCAAACTGGCCAAAATTACATTCACATTGAAAAATTCCCTATCAATATACAACCGACAAAGATTCCTATCAATGAGATTTTTAATTATTAAATAATTCTTATATTATCAATAAAAAAGTGAATTTATCGATTGGAATATTTTATATTTTGATTTTAATAGATCTCTTATTTAATAATTCTGTTAAATTAATTTCATATGTTTCAGTATATGCACATAAGTATGTTATAGCAATTTATGAATTTAATTTCAATACACCTAATTCTGTTTTTACGCGATAAAAAAAATTCGCGTTAAAATAAATTCGCGTTAAAAAAATCGAGAAAAAATATTGCATTTTATGAAAAGTAGGCGAATCAAAAATTTAACCTAATCTTATGTACATTAAATAAATTCATAAACTTTAACATAACGAAAAAAAATAATAAGAGCAAAATATGTAATTTGTAATTCAGTCTCAACCGTCAGTTTATTAAAAAAAATAAATTTAATTGCTGTCGCTAACGGACCACAGATGCATTCGTCCCGAGACACATTTTGGATTCCATCAGTGTGCTCAATTGGTGTCGGTGGTTTCGTGCGTCTAGTTACAAATTCCGACATTAAACGTAGAGTTCCGTTCTCGGTAGCTACCTATCAATAGTTTTAGCTCACGCAGAAATTTTGCAGCTCGTTCTTCAATGTGATCATACTTTTGAAAATGGTTGCTTAATTGATTTACTATAAGTTTTAAGTTTATCTGAGGTTATGGCCTCTTCGCCGGTTTCAATATGTTTTTCAGTGTCGGTGTATCCTCAAGCGCAACATCTGAAATTTCATCCTCGCTATAAGCGGTTTATTCACTAGCTGAAAAATATGAATGAATGTATAACTGTAATATTCTAATTCGAAATGAAAATAAATTAAAATTATATTGAGCAGTACATTTGGTTCAGTGTAGCAACTGTTGTACCTTTTTTTATTTGCCATTAGTAAAGTAAGAGTATACTTTCTGTTATTTTTTAAGATTTATAAATGATACACAATAGTTGCTTTCCATTCGACCAACCGCTAGTACTTCGGTTCTTGTCTTTCCTAAATTTACTATGGTTAATTTACCAAAGATAAGAACCGAAATACTAGCGGTTCACTAGCGGGTAATAGCGATCGGTCGTTTGGAAAACGAATAATAGTTGCTTTCTAATTGACTAACCACTATAGTACTTACTATTAGTTCGATTCTTATCTTTGTTAAATAAACCATAAAATTTAGCAAAGATACGAACCGAACTACTAGCGGTTCACTAGCGATTTTCGATTGGAAAGCAACATATGTATATTACTTACTTTCCAATCAACCAACAGCTAGTACCCGCTAGTAGTTCGGTTGTTGTTTTTTCTTAATTAATGTTTCGTTATTGCTCTTGCTATTTTTCAGGAGTAGTGAGAAGCATTAACGTAGAATTTCCTTCCTACGCGGCTAAGTATAGAACCGCCTCGCTTTTTCGTTCATTTTTTATGTTTGTCAAAAATAAAAATAATTTTTGTTTCTTTGTATCGACAGTTTCCATCCACAGAAAAGTTTCAATACTAATTTTTGACAGACTATACAAAACATACAAAATATAATATAGCTTATGGTTTACTCATATTTATATGCGTTCCAATCGACCATAGTAAAGCCAAGAACCGAACTACTAGCGGGTCCTTCCGGTAGGTCGATTGGAAAGCTACTAATATAATAATTTTACAAAAGTATACTGGTACTTTTATAACAAATTTAACACAAAAATGTTAGTATTTGAGTTTATTCGTTATATAATTCATCTAAAATTTTCCGCTTGTGGCTTAAACTAATACCACAAATAACTACTACAGATAGCCAAACTATATGGAGAAATCATGTATATAGACTGAGATAAGGGGAAATAATTGTACCTTGGATGAAAAGGCTATATTTGAATTTTATTGTCTCTTTTATTCTTTTAACATTGATATTACGATAAATAAATATTTGTTTATAAATTTTGTATAAAATATGATGAACTCATTTACTGTACTGAATGAAACTAATCGCAGTGGCTTGAAACATTTATTTGATTTCATGTATGTATTTGAACTTAGTTTTATAGATTTGATTGAATTTTATTTATCGTAATATCAATGGTAAAGGAATGAAAGAGAAAATAAAACTCAAATATAACCTTTTCCTCCAGGGTACAATTATTTCCCCTTATTTCAGTCTATATACATGATTTCTCCATATAGTTTGGCTATCTGTAGTAGTTATTTGTGCTAATACAATAAAATTAAGTTCTAATAATTACATTATTATTTCGTGATCCGATTAGACAGTTGTTTATTTATTTTTTACCATATCATTCAAATAATTAGATAAGATAACCGGAATTTTATTATAGTCTGTCGTTTCTTACGTTATTGTATTGATACAATTTACTTTCAGTTTAGTCACCTGCACTTGATTTCATTTGGTTTATATATATCATATAATTAGACAATTCATTTGCTAATTTATTTTTATCTTTAAATATTTATCAAAATCAAAACAAGTTATATTTTTCGCATGTTTTTCAATCAATATTGTTATTGCATTTTTTTTAATTTATTTAAAATATATATCAGATCTTTTATGTATTTTAGAACACTCCAAGCTTTTGAACTTGTATTCTTATTTGAGATAAAACAAAAAGATCAAGAACAACATATATTCCACTAATTCGTAGAAAAACAATATAACAGTATAACATTGCAGCATTCAACTACAGCTAAAATGAAAATCTATTTTGCAAAGTTTTTTACACGAAAAATAATTGTATTATTAATTAAACTATCGAAAATGATAAGGCATGAAAACATCAAAATGGTTAACACATTCAAAGCCAACTTAATAATCTTATACATATACATATTTCCATCTGTATACACTAATTAGTTTAATATATATATATATATATATATATATATATATATATATATATATATATATATATATATATATATATATATATATATATATATATATATATATATATATAAATGTATATATATATATATATATATATATATATATATATATATGCACACATATATATATATATATATATATATATATATATATATATATATATATATATATATATATGTGTGTGTGTGTAATTCATTCAAATATTCACTATAAAGTAAAGTTTGATTACAAATGCCCTACATTTTCATATTAATTTGCATGAAGTAGAAGATTTTGGCTTTATTCGATCGAGATTTGAGTTCGCTTTTATACACTCCAGTTAACCATGTAATGAAATTCCTTTCAACCTCCGTTACGTATCTTAAAAATTAATTTTATTGAGTTCGTAAAACTGCCTTCTTTATTTTTCATATTATTAAATCATAATATTTGTATTTGCATGATAAAGTTTTCTAGGTCGCGTACAACAAATGTCTACTTACAATACTAATATTGAATGAATGACAGCTGGTGTTTAATAAAAACGATTACGAATTGGACCAGTTTGTCTATATAACTGAAAAATATTGGTCTTCCACTTTTTAAAAGAATCTAATTAAATTAGGCAACTCGAGCCTAAATTTAAATTTATACATACAGTATTTATATATAGGTTTTTAACTTCAAGTTAACTTCAACCCAATTAAAATTAACAATTTTCCCGTTCAAGATAATATTAGATCAAAAAACATAATTTCATTTATTTATATAGTTCAAATTCGCAAAAATAAAGATAGAATTCAATTTCAATAATTTTAATAATAATTTCAAATAATTTCAAACTCGTTTATTTGTAATTTTTATTAAGGGTTTTACAAATTTATTGTTTAATATTTTACATCTTATACAAAAAATTAATGTAAAGGCAGTCCTGCTACCGCTATAGATGACATACTATTTTAAAAGTAGCTGCTGAATCCGTTTTCGAAATTGTACCGACTGACTGGTTCATTACATATTGCGTCCTCTTAATGTAGGTACTGTAACATGACCTGGTGTGTTGATTTTTGAGGTAGCCTGTGTTCTTCTATCCGACTTTGTCGAATTATCAAAACTTGAATTAACAATTCTACTTGTCGAGGCACTATGTTGAATTAATAAACTCATTAGAATATAAATTCAAGTACATATATTAATCAAATATGAAGCCACTACAAATAAGAATCAAATTATAATTGCTGCAAATACTTAAAAATTTCCGTTAATATATCAAAACCAGTCTGACAATACCATTTGATTATTACCGAATAATGTAAACATGTTTAACATATATTATTATTTTGATTTCAATCAAAATTAACTTCAATGAATTTGAAATTAATAAAATTGAATGAAATTATTTTGATTTAATATTATCTTGAACGGAAAAACTGTTAATTTTAATTTGGATAGTATGAATTCATTTGGAGAAACATTTTGATCGGTATTTTGATGATGGTTACTATGAATATGAAGTAAAAAACCTATATACCTGGTTTGTTTAAACTCAGTTGGACAGTCGCTTAAAAATGGGTTTAGATTGATTAAAATACAAGTTGATTAAAATACATTTGCAACTTGTTTTTTTAGCGCACTCGTTTTGACACATTAAACCTGTTATACTAGACCAACCACCATTTGGTAAGGTATGACTTATAAGATATAAGTAATACCTGACTAATTGGCGAACTATTTAAAACTACATTTTGGTTTTTACGAAAGGTATATCGGTTTCAAAAATAGGTCAGGATGTCAAATATATTTATTATCATTTGATTATATTCGCTTTTGTACATGAACTTTATGCTGCCGCTCTAAGAAAAAAGTCAAACCTCCAAAAGCATAAATTGAGTATATGTATTAAGATTCGCTAAATAAAAATCTATCGTATTAATCTGTGTGGTTAAAAAAGCAAGTATCATTTACTAAATGGCATAAAACAACGTTTTTTAACTGTCATTTTTAGCAAAGATGGGGCAAACAGAAATGCCAAGTGGCCATACTATTAGTAAGATTGGTATATGCAACCTTCACTTAGTCTACATATGTGGTGAACCTATAGGTCTACGTTGAAAGCGAACATAACAAAAATCAAACTTAACTTTAACCAGTTATGATAAAAATATAAAATGCTGACATTTGGGACAAGTTCGATAAATTGATCTTCCTATTCTGTATTTTTATCAAAACAAATCAATTATGTAACTAAAATATGTATTAATTTGGACCAGGAGTGTAGTGTAAAAACAGAGAAAATTTACAAATTGACGAAAACTTTCTCTATATTTTTTTGTTCACAAACGATCATAACAAATATTTCTTCTTCCATAACTTGAAAACTTTCATTTTTTTTTCAAATCTATGTAAAAGTAGTTCAAGTTATTGCAGTTGAATAACTATGACATTGTAAAAAGAATCATTTTGTTCGCATTATTTTTAGATTATGATTAAAGATTTAATAAAACAAGAAATCACAATCTTAATAATTTAATCATCGAATTACTATATATTTAATTTTATATTCTATTAAGTTATAAAATAACAACTGAGAACTTACAACCGTGGCACTGTAAAACTATTATTTTATTATGCAATTAGTGTTAAAACGATACGTCACAGTCTCTTGTATACGTTTTATTTTATAACACCGTTCACATTCAAGTTCAAGGCACGATGTTTATACATTTGTTAGTATGATATTGCCTTGAAATTGAACTGAATAGCATATTAACATTGTTACTACACTTCAGAATTATAATTTTAGCATGCACTAATATATAATGTACTTAAGCTAAAGTATATGTATGTGCTTTTAAAGTTTAAGTGCATACTCGTATATACATATATAAATAAATGATAAGCTTCTTATACTACACTAAAATAAACCCACTTAAACGTTGATTGCGATTATCCGACTCAATAATTTTTTTATACAGTATACGTGTAAAAGTTAAGCTTAAGATAATAATTTTACATTTCTGTAGAGAAAGTTTTCTGCAAAAATTTGAACTCAATCATCCATCTTCAATTTTAATATAGGCATATAAGTGCTTCCTATCTAGGGTTTGTAGATCACGTTATCGTTTTATGTGCATTGTACAAACTTAATTTTATTTTAGATAAATCAATTAAGAGTTTAAACGCATCGAATGTGAAATAATACTGTAAAAGATAGTGATAATTGTTACAAAAAATAAATTAACAAGAAATACATGTTTAACTTTACAGTAAGTCGTATAAGGGACGTAAAACAATACACTTTTAATTATCTTTTGTGGGTTTAGACAAAGCTATTTACACAGAATTTTCGATATAATGGAATCACAAAGACAATTAGTTGAGAAATTTCTCTTCAAGCAACGATTCTCGCTTGTATATACATATAGTTCTTCGTCTGGTTTTTGGGAATGTTGAAGGAGTTTCAAAAATATTGTTTGATGAAGAATTAGATTTTTTATCTAATTCTTCATCAAACAATATTTTATTATAAATTTCACGTAGAGCTCTATAATTTTGGGAACAACATTTTTTTAGAAATACATCTTCAGAATTTGCAAACGATGCAGGGTAAATTTTAACATGTTACCAATAATTATAAAAAACTACCACCAAAACTACCTCCAAAAGCAATGTTTATGCAAGGGATAGTCCTCTCTTCGCAGATATATGTTATATTAATAAAGAATTGTATACCAACGGAACAATAAAATACATTGCAATCCGAGTATTTACACTCCAACGATGTTTGTTGCTGAGCAATGGATCGGAAAAATCGTTTTCTCTCCAAATGTGAGACACGGTGGTTTGATAAATTGCTCTATTTCGTGGATTTCAGTCATGTTTCTTTCCTATGACCTTATTAAGGTTTTGATAACGACCGAGAAAATAGCTCACTGATGTTAGATGGTTTTCTGTCTCGGACCCTTCCGAGCAAAGCTGTGTGTGTTTTTGACCTTTTATAATAATATTAATTGAGACTAATTGTAGCATGTGAACTATATATACTAATTGTAGCATTTGAACTATATTTTTAAATATAAAACAGCTTTTCCCTTCAGTAACACTATATCTTTTATATTGTTTGAACTATATGATTTGTTCGTAAGATAAGTAATTTTGCAGTTTGGACAGACAGTTTAAAAGGTCTTTTCGGATATTTTTCGATCTGTTTCATAGTTTAAAATCTGGCTATATGACGTATCTCAAATTCGTTAAATCTGACATGTGGTGATGGTGCGATATTGTTAGCGTTGAAGGTGAATGAAAAATAGCCTAACGCAAAATCGTTTTATCGCCTAATATAAATACATAATTTCAAAAATCAATCTAAAAGCAAAAAAAAAAAATTAATCAAAATTAATCTCGGTATTTTAGTGACTCCATGTAAGCACATATATGTATGTACAAAATACATTTGAAATTATTGCATTAAATAAGCTCAAATTCATTTAACTTAATTTTGATAATATTTTTATCTATGAAATTTTACATTGGTCATGATAATGACAATTATGAAGAGGGGATAACACGTTCGAACTTCGAATAGCAACTCGCTTAACTATTCTTTCTCAAAAACCAAATCGAAAAGAATCTAATTCTTTAAAATATTAAAGCAAATATTAACGAATCAAATAATGTGGAAACAAAATTAATCTGACCATGGATATAACTATAAATAAACATCTAAGTTATATGTGGATTATAAATCAAATGTGAATGATTTATTAATTCAAATAAGTCAATAGTCACATATTAGACTTATCGTACGTTGCCATATCCACTCAAATTCATACTCGCACCATCTATTTAACAAAAATTTAACTGTGAATTATGAAGAACATGCTTCAATAGAATGTGAATAATTTACTGTATGTATACGGGATTCGATTTATATTTTAGCATTCGATGTAGAAAACCCAAACCCAACAACGTTTGTTACAGTACCTACCGTAAGAGATCGCAACGTATTATTCAATGTGTATAAATCATGACTGATAATGAAGCAATAAAAATGTCTGGAGAAGTTCACAATTTAGTCATAGTCAGCTTACAGTTACATTGCATGAACATATATGCATCATTATATTAATAACTACTTTTGAATTGCTTATATTTGAACTGCTATGACAAACCCGAAAATAAGGTTATAAAGCCTTAAGCTTTACAATATACAATATACTTACAAATAGTGCTGCCAGATTATAATTAAAAAAGTTTTCAGTATAACTGACAAAGACATTGATAACAATTTCGTCAACGAAACGTAACAAGTATCTTTTTGAAATATGCTAACCAAATAATCTATCACGGCAGTGGGACTTCCTTTTATTAATAATTTTACTATATTCCGTATTGAGAGAGCACACATATGTTAATGCAATTTTATATACATAACACTATGTACATATATTACTTATTTAAATTTAAAAAAAAATTATGAATTTAAGTTTAACAAAATTGAATTTATATTTTGGTTTTGTGTTCGTTGCCGGATGTAGCTTAATGGTTAAAAGTTTCTCATCACGCCACAGTCCCGAGTTCGATTCTCACCGTTGACCAAAAATTAACAAATTAAAAAAGCAATTGTGTGTTAAAGCATTCGTTGTACTGACCACCTTCAATGTGCACCAATACGTTATAATCGTTCGTAAGATGTCAGTTGAGACGAGGTTATGGTCGTTTACGGTCTTTAAGCCATTGATTATTTTACTATCGTTATATGATGAAAAATCGTTGTTGCATCCAATCCCTTTGTTAATTCGAACCCGTCACCTTACACTCCAACTGGAGTAAATTACAAAACCAAAATGTTTTTGGAAGTATAATTTTGCAAGGAAAAATGAAAAAAAACTTTTATTTAATTCGTTTCAAGCCGAATTATTTGAAAACAGACTTTTAAAATATAGAAAGAGAATAGGAGTTTTAATTTTGGTTGCCTTATTTAGCAAGCTTTCTGTGTATATGGTATACATATATAAATAACATTTTTTTAATTTATTTTCAGTGTGTCCAGGTTGCCACTAATGTAACAGAACAAAAGCATCAAGTTACAAGAGAGATTAGAGGGCAAAATTTAGGGTTATGTCGGGGATTCCGAGGTTGCACTGTATGGTTAACTGGTGTGCATTGGCATAATAAACTATTATTAACAGAGTTATTTGACATAATTTTCTTCTTTTTCAGGCCTTAGTGGTGCCGGGAAGACATCAATCGCATTCGAACTTGAAGCGTATTTAGTATCACGTGGAATTCCAGCGTATGGTTTAGATGGTGATAATATTCGGACTGGATTAAATAAAAATTTAGGTTTTACCCAGGCAGATCGCGAAGAAAATATAAGACGTGTCGCTGAAGTGGCAAAACTT
Organism: Tipula lateralis; assembly: GCA_963932295.1. Classification (NCBI taxonomy): domain Eukaryota; kingdom Metazoa; phylum Arthropoda; class Insecta; order Diptera; family Tipulidae; genus Tipula; species Tipula lateralis. The sequence continues at coordinate 108,718,827 of OZ010737.1, forward strand.
TTTGCCGATAGTGGTGTAGTATCAATATGTAGTTTTGTATCGCCGTTCGCAGACGATCGTGAAGTGGCGCGGAAAATTCACAAAGATTCGAATTTAAAATATTTCGAAGTGTTTGTAAACACACCGCTATCCGTTTGTGAGTTACGTGACGTAAAAGGTTTATATAAAAAAGCTCGCGAAGGATCAATTAAAGGGTTCACAGGAGTAACACAAGCATATGAAGCGCCCGATAATCCTGATTTGATTGTGACTACAGAAAATATTTCAATTCAAGAATCAACGAAAAAAATTATAACACTTCTCGAACAAGAGAATATCATTCCGAAAACTTTACGCGATTCTGAATCAGTCAAAGAATTATTCATTCCCAGTAATTTATTAGAAAATGCGTATAACGAGGCAAAAACACTACCAAGTTTATCGATTAGTACAGTTGAATTACAGTGGCTCCAAGTGTTGAGCGAAGGTTGGGCAAACCCCTTGCAAGGATTTATGCGGGAACACGAATATCTTCAAGTATTACATTTTAACTGCATAATTAGTGATGACCAAACAATGCGATATAATCAATCAGTCCCAATTGTATTATCATGCAATGCCGAAGATAAAGTGAAATTAGATGGCCTTAGTGCTATAACGCTTAAATATAATGATAAACCAGTAGCTATTTTACGAAAGCCAGAATTTTTTTACCATCGAAAAGAAGAACGATGCTCTAGACAATTCGGAACAAGTAATCCAGATCATCCTTATATAAAAATGATTATGGAATCAGGTGAATTTTTGGTTGGTGGTGATATTGAGGCATTGGAACGAATCCAATGGAATGACGGCCTTGATCAGTATAGACTTACACCGAATGAAATTCGATTAAAATACAAAGAAATGAACGCCGATGCAATATTTGCATTTCAGTTACGAAACCCTATTCATAACGGGCATGCATTACTTATGAGTGATTGTCGAAGACAATTATTGGACCGTGGTTTTAAAAATCCTATTCTGTTATTACATCCATTGGGTGGGTGGACCAAAGATGATGATGTTCCATTACCAATACGTATGGCACAGCATCAAGCAGTGCTCGATGCCGATATTATAAGTCGAAAAAATACAGTTTTGGCTATATTCCCGTCTCCAATGATGTACGCTGGCCCAACAGAAGTTCAATGGCATGCTAAATCACGAATGAACGCAGGAGCTAATTTTTATATTGTTGGGCGGGATCCAGCAGGTATGCCACATCCGAATAAAGATATGTACCCTGATGGAAATCTGTATGATGATTCACATGGTGCTCGTGTACTTAAAATGGCACCGAAATTAGATCAAATCGAAATTTTACCATTTAAAGTAGCTGCATACGACACTAAAGTATCGCAAATGGCATTTTTCGACCCTAAACGGAAAACTGATTTTCTTTTTATATCGGGTACAAAAATGCGAAACTATGCTCGAACCGGAGAATTACCACCCGAAGGATTTATGGAACCAAAAGCATGGAACGTACTGGCCGAATATTATCAATCGTTGAAAAACTGAATAATATATATTATATTCCAACTATTTTATTCTTTCATAACTATTTTATTTTTACAGAAATATTGTTATTGGTGTGACATTCTAAATGTATCTTTTAGTAATTTTATTATTTTAGTCTTTACAATATATTTAAAATAAATTTTAAATAGTCTAACTAGATTCGATCTTGCTACTTTGATATGAGTTAAATTAGGTAAGTATTTAGAAAAAGTCAACTTTATTTTCACTAAAATTGCTATTTCTAAGTTTAATTTCGCATCAGGTTCTCCAGATATATAAAACCTTTATTAGACCTTGAATAGAATATTGCTGTCAGGTTTGGATGAACATATGGTATTGCTCTCCAGTTGCTGGATAGAGTTCAGCTGCATGCCATCCAAATAATACGAAACTCCAGACTTACGAAAGATCTAGACAGCCTACACCACATATATATTAATAAATGGTTAACGTTCTGCAGTATTAAAGGAGAAAATACCACCATTTGTTTGCGGACGGGTAACACGAGGAAAGATTAATGCGCATAGGTTTACGGTGAAGCTGCCGATACCTCAAACTCAAGGTGCAAAGCGCCAATTTATTTAGCGAACATCCAGGTAGAGGAATTAGTTATCCGGTTTTAAGTTTACTTTTGAGTATACAATTTAAGGCAGCTGTCAACCTTTACTTGAAAGACCGCCCGTTGGGTGCAGCAGCTCTGACAGTTTCAAGGAGCTAGGACAGTCTAAAGGTGCGGACTGCACCCAATTAAAGCTTAGTTAAAAAAAAACTACAAATAGGTACAAAAACACCTCGATATAAATAATACACAGGAACGCAAAATAAATGCCCCATTTTGAATTACCTGATTAGATTTTGTTTTTGAGTTTTTAAATTTCGTATTATACTTTCTTACTTGGTTTTACAAAACATGTTTTTACGTCAAATCAAAACATCCAGTGAGTATTCTGACTATTCTCATTCAATATCTTTATTATTTTTGCAGTTTTACCGGATGATACCAAAGTTATTGCCTCATACAAAACTGTTCGCCATTTTTACCATTAAGGGAACGAATGCTCAGTAAAGAAATGTCTATAAGGAAATGTTTTGCAACTTAAACGTTTTAGTAAAGTTTCGAAATAATTTTATCTGTTTTCAAAATTCGTAAAAAATCAAAAATTTTGTGGAATTAAACCAAATTCCAAACGTTAGATACGCCTATCTAATGTATGCCATTTGATTCGGCTCTAATTTCAAAGACTAATAAATATTTGTCAAAGCAGTTTCTTTTATTAAAAGGAATATACATACACATTAAGTATGGAACACAATTTCATTCAAAAAATGTTCACGGTTTTATTAATGACAACTTCGATTTTATCTTCCAAGACAAACTATGCAATTGTGAATGGTTAGCGTAACACTTATGTTTAACGGCTCCCCACAGAAAAGTCTAACGGTGTCAAATCGCAGCTGCGTGGTGGCCAAATGATATCTCAGTTACGGTCGATTTTTCGACAATGTTCAAAAGACCGATGATTTCGTTTGCTGTATGGCAAGTTGATTCGTCCTGTTGAAACCAAATTTTGTATGTTTGCTCATTTCTGGGTAGCAAAAACTCGTTTATTATACGCACGATGGCAAGTTAATGTTGGATGGATGTTTAGACATATTCCGAACAAGAACTATAAGGTTCTCGGCTATAAATGCTCGCACGAGTTGTTTTATCCTATAATAATCCAGTTTCACACACTCGCTTTGCAAATTGATCCACCAATTTTTTGTACGGAATTCATTCATTGACTGAATGTGTCTTACAGTTCTGATAGATTTTAAAGGTCAGTTTTCACTATTTCCCAGTTTTGTTCAAGCGTAAAGCGACCTATTTCATAAATATCAAATATAACACAAATGACGTAGGTGTCACACTGGAAATAGTTGGTAGTTGAAATTGCAAACGCTCAATGGCAAACCACCTATTATAAAACTTTACTATATTAAGACAAGAAAAATTCAGCATTGGCCGGTTCTTTGTTACCATGTTTTCTATCACAACATATTCTTTAATTATGAAAACTACTATTATAGAACTACTATTGAAGCACCACCGATAGACCATCATCCATAGATATTATCAATGTCCGACATTTTTGGTACCAAAAATACATGAATAGTTTAAATTATGTTGCGTAAATTTTTTATATGATAAGTTTACTGGGCCATGTGACTGAGTATCCAGTGAAGTTTAATTTAATTCAGGCTGCTTTGAGTTTTCATGAAACTGTATTGGAGTCAATCGCCATTAGAGCAAGCAGCCTGGCTATCAAAAACGCTGCAGATATTGAATTAAAAATTGCAGCAATTTCGGCCTGACAGAACATAGAGAACCTACCAAGGGAGATAGATCACAGATCAACCATCATCTCAAGTACTATAGTGGGTTTGGTGTGCATAGTACCCACAATACCCACACAAACAAGTCTTTGAATTCTATCTTATAAATCAATTGCACTAAAGGACAATACAAGTCATATGGAATAATTTTGACTTAATAATACAAAAAGAGAAATTTAATTGAGCGAATTATCTATCCATGGTAATTCTGGTGCCCGGGATAAAATGTTTAACTTCTTAAAATGTGTTAGTGAACAAACAATATGAAAAATATGCCGAACCAACAACAACAACATTACCATAGAACAGAAGAAAGGACAATAAACAGACTGGCTTATGTAATAATATAAATCAGACTGGCATATGTAATAATATAGGTCCGTACTCCCGAAACGAAACTGCGACCGAAAATGGGGAAGAATGTTCTCAAAATGGCAAGCACATTCTTTCCTCATTAACATCAATTTGGAAACATGGACACATCCATGCAAAACATCCCGAAGCCTAATTGACCATGTATTGATTTCTAAAGGGCAGGCTCGGACCGCAAAGCTACGACGGTAGTTTTCGTACAAGTCAGGGAGGACAGGGGAATATACAACGCTATTCGCTGTGAAGGTCTAATAAATGAGGAAACGCAACATCATAATATCAAGATCTTGTCAGCAACAAGCATTTTACGATCTAATTATTAATCTGATTGTTTGGAGGAGTAGGAGGATATTTTGGGTTTATTTTCTAAAGTCTCTCGAAATGTTATATTCATTTTTATTGTAAGGTTTTCTTTTCTTACCGAAGTTGTCATATAATTTGTTCTTGCTTTTTTTTGTGTTTGTGTAAAATTCTTCTATTGCCGGTTTTGATTTGTTGCAGGACGTCTAAATCTGGTTGGATCGCTGGGCTGACGACCTGCATCCGTAAAACTCAAATTTGTTAAGAATGTCACCAACCAAAACAAAATCAGATACCGCCAAAAAAAAATAATAAAAACTCGGTTGTCGATGCGACCCAGCACATTCTCGGTATAGTGAAAACTAAACCCAAAAATGATTGGTTTGATGAGGAGTGTCGTCTTGCTGTTGAGCAACGAAATATAGCCTATAATGAGACTCGGTTTACAATCGCAAGGAAAAACAAAGCAGTTCTTGCTAGGAGGACAGCTAAACGCATTTGTAGACTGAAGAAGCGATAATGGTGGAAGGCTAAGGTCTTAAGAGTTCAACAACTCAGCAATGAGCACAACTTGCGTGGTTTCTTTAAAGGAATCTCCGAATTGCACTATACCTTAAGATCTCGGTCAACCGCCATTCAGGACCAGGATGGAAACCTCTGTGTCAACGTTGATGCGGTACTCGATACATGGCGTGAACATTTTTCTGCCCTTCTTAATGTTCCACATGTATCACAAGCTGTATTTGAATACCCTCAAATACAGACTGCAGAGATGTTCATTGAGGATTCATCCTATGAGGAATTCACAATGGCCATGCAGAGACTAAAGAAAAATCGTTCACCAGGAGTTGATTGCATTAATTCAGAGCTCTTGATATTCCGAGGGCTAAATTTGTGGAACTGTCTTTTCGACCTTGTTCGATTGGTATGGCGAAATGAAGTGATGCCTGATGACCGGAAAGGGTGGTCGCTTGAAGTGCGAGAATTATCGCGGTATAGCTCTCCTTTGCACAGCATATAAGTTACTGTCATACATCATCTTGAGAAGAATTACCCCTCTGGCGGAGGAGATTGTCGGTGACTACCAAGGAGGATTTCGTCCAAATCGGTCAGTCACTGATCAAGTTTTTTCGCTACGGATGATTCTTTCCAAGTACTACGAAACATCTCGCGATGTACACCAGGTATTCCTAGATTTCAAGCAAACCTATGACTCGATCAATCGAGAGAGGCTATGGTATGCGCTTGAATATTTAGGAATACCAAAAAAATATGTACATCTCTGTAAAATGACAGTAACGCAGTCACAATGTTGTGTTAAAGTTGAGAACAGGCTATCGAGAACTTTTGCAATCACTACTGGTGTTCAACAAGGAGATGCTCTGTCCCCGATACTTTTCAAAATCAAAATCAATCAATGAGTCCAAAACAAAATATATGATCTCTGGTTTTCGAGACCACGGCGCAAGTGATTTCAGTAGTGGAAACCATACGTTTGAGGGAGTAATGAGATTCAAGTATCTTGGATCTCTCATTACTCACGATAATAGTGTGGGAGAGGATATCAAAGTTCGGCTTGCCGCTGGCAATCGGGCTTTGTATCCTCTACGTCCACTGATGAAATCAAAATATCTTGCAAATGCGGATAAGCTAAAACTGTACAGAGTGTTGATCAGACCCGTTGTCAAGATGTGAGAGTTGGACCCTGACGGATGAGTATGAAAGAAGGCTTCTAACATTCGAGAGAAGAATCCTGCGTCTGATATATGGCCCAAAACGCGACGTTGATGCCACATACCGAGTTCTATTCAACCACGAGATCAGGAATTTAATGCAAATTCCTGATATCGTGCATGAAATCAAAGGACAGCGGGTACGCTGGCTCGGTCACGTTCTGCGTGCTGATCCGAAACGAATGATACTGCGATCTTTAAAGGGAGAACCGCCTTTCGGTAGGCGAAGAGGTCGCTGTCGGCGATGATGGCTCCACGGCGTAGAGAGCGATCTGGCATCTTCCAACTGCTTGCAATAGTGTGAAGATCTGGTTCGTGATCGAAACTGTTGGAGTCAGATTGTTGACACGGTACGGGCCAACAATGGCCTGTAAAAACCGTTAAAAAAAAAAGAACTCGATAAATACACAGTACATTTAACATATCAGGTGCGTTCGTTTTCACTACAAACAAGTTCGTTTCGTTCAGTTCGTTTTCAATACTGAATTGTAACTCAATATAAATTCATTAACTGAATTTATATTGAGTTACAATTCAGATAATTGAGTTACTATACAGATAATTAAGCTACTGAAGTGAATTGGATCGTTCGTTTGCTACAATTCAGATAAATGTCAAATTATTAAATTCGTCAAATTATTAAAATTTTGTGTTATAAAATTATTAAAATTTAAATCTTTAATTATATAAAGAAATTAATATTAAAATTTATTAAAATTTCCAAAATCTGAATAGAGTTTATTATAAGGGCAACTGTGGCTGCTATCGTGCTTCATAATTTATTTAACAGGGAAGCAGAGGAGTTAATAACTGAAACGCGGGACCAACCACAATATTTTGACCGAGGACATCTCGAAATACTCGGACCAGTAGTCGACAACAGGCATTTTTACAGCTATTTCCAACTTCAAATTAATGTGCAATTTTATATTAAATAATATTAAATAAATCATCTTAATACTTATATATATATATTTTTAATTCAATATCACAAAATATCAGACTTCATTTAATTTTTTTCATATTAATAACAAAAATGTCTACATTTTTTCAATTCAATTAATAGTATTCTTCTTTTGAATTAATTTTTCTCTTTCTTCGATTTGGTGCCTAAAATAATAATAATAGTAAACAAAATGTCAAAAAAAAAAGAAAAACAATTATATGATTTATCTACACAAGCAAAAATATTATTCAGTTAAATCAGTTGCTCAATATTTTTAACTGAAGTGAAGCGTACCAAATGAACTGCAAATCACTTTAGTAATTCAGATAATTTAGTTAATTCAGTTAATTCACCACAAACGAACGCTATCATTTGTTAAAATTAACTTCGGGAGCAAGTTTGAAATTCGCAACTTAATAAGTTATACAAGATTAGTAAAGTAGTAAAGTAAATTTTATTCACTTTTAAGTTAAGTTATTCCTATTCGGTTAAAATTAAAATATGCTAATTGCTTTTTTTTTATTATTAATTGCTAAATTAATAAATATGGAAGATTTTACCATAATTACAATCATGTATGATGACTTAACAAACTTATGCTATAAGTAAAGTTAACCTTGGTGTAATTCTAGCAGAATAGTATGTATCTGCAAAACTTAACTTAAAATGTTAAATTAACTTAGCAGATAAGTAAAATTAACAAATAATTTAAGTAACAGTTTGATCGAGTAATGGTGAAAAAAATACTGAAGATTTACCAGAATGTGCTTAATCATGATAAATTGAAGACGTGTTGGTTCAAATATTATACTATGAATAATAATAAAAAAAAAATTAAATAAAATATCTAAATAAAATTGTGAGCTTTATAATAAAATCAAAGGTAAGTGTACTTTAGTTTTTTTACAAAATATAATTTATACCATTATATTTTCTTTATAACGTAATTATATTACATTAAACACGTGGTTTTCAAAATTAGAAGCCTATAAGCCTACACAGTTTTGTATTAATGAATGGTTAGTTTTAGCCATAATATAAATATATACCATTTATTTAATTATTATTTTTAATAAATTATTATTTTTAAAATTATTAATAATAGATTATATTTCGGTGCAAGAAGACAATTTAAATTGACAAGAGAACATTTTTATTATTCACTTAAGATGTGGATCTAAAATTATCTTCGATTATTATATTCGCAAAATTCAAACAAGGCTCGACAAACAAGAATTAGTAAGACAATATTTTTGATTATGATTTAGTATATACTGAAACTATTTTATCTATTTCAGAACTCTAAACCAGATTAAATCTCAGGCACACTTTCAATTTCTGATAGTTTAGAAGATTTCTTTGAAAAATAAAACTTATTAAATTTACATATTTTAATATCTATTTATTTATTTTAATTTATTCTAGTATCTATCATTACGGAAAACACAGCAATGCAACTTCTTTTAATTGTTATTGGAAAGGAAGATGCATATATAGATGTGGTAGCTTTTTGGAAGCTTTCGATACAGCGTTAAAACGGTGTCATATACATAAAATGAATTGCATTAATATACTGAACTGAATTAAAAATAAATATGATTAAAATTTTAAATATGTAATTAAATATGTAATGAATAAAATTTTTTGTTAATGCTGTACTATTGAGTTTTGCTATTTTTACTATACTAATATGAGAATTAACTCCCAAACTTACTTAACTCTACTATTGGGATTAGGATAATTTTACTATTCAAATGTGAGAGATTTACTGAAAAATAAAGTTAATTTTACTGTTAAAAATTTTGTTAATTTAAGTACACTGCAGTGCTATTCTTACTATAAATAAGTTGGAAGAATACATAATTTTTATTATTATTTATAAATAATTTATAGATTTCTTTATTCGTTTTTGACATATGAACTAATTAATTACAATTTATGATTTATTTAACCGTCTCCCGAAACGTTTAACACAAAACGTTTTAACAAAATTAAATTTGATTTTCGCAAATTTGAGTTTATGAAAAAGAAAGAAAAATATCTCTCTCTGTTACACTAAATACTTTGTTTTTGCTAAATACTTTTGTCATTTACCTTAGTGCATAAACCACGTGTAAAAGCCCGATTATCCGGCATCCAATTAACCGGAATACTCAGTTAACCGGAATTTTAATTTTTCGGAATTTTTTCCTTTTTTCTCTTTCACAAGGGAAATAATTTTTTTTAATTATTCGGGGATTCACAGAAAATATACTTTCCTTTACTTTTCTTCTGTTTTATGCATTATTCTATTTGAATTGAATGTGTAAAGTCGTGTTTGTAGTTAGGTTAGTGAAATATTGAATATATTCATTAGTATTTAATTTGACGATACATATGTATGTGTAGTTCAATATGTACCTTTAATGTAAATTAATAGTAATTTTAATGAATAAAACACTAATTTTAATAAATAAAGAAAAACTAACTTTAATAAAACCATAAATAAATATTAATATGGCTTCGACCAGCAAAGAATCAACAAAGAGGAAATGAAATGTGTTATCAATCAGTGATAAAATTGAAATTATTAACAGATTGAAGAGAGATGAATCTCGAGAGGCATTGATGAATTTTTATAATATTGGCAGTTCAACTTTATACGACATAAAAAAAAATAAAGAAAAATTGTTAGAGTTTGCTTCTAAAATGGAAAATGATAAATTCGCTAAAACTAAGAAAACAATGCATAAAGCTAAACTGGAGCAGCTCGATTCTGTTTTATATGAGTGGTTTTTGTGTAAGAGAAGTGAAGGAATGCCAATAACTGGCCCCATCATCATAGAAAAAGCTAAATATTTCTATGACGCTCTAAAAGTAACTGAGCAGTGTGTATTTTCGGATGGTTGGTTAGCACGTTTTAAATCAAGGCACGGTATTCGAAAATTGGATATTTCAGGTGAAAAAAAATCAGCAGATGAAATCGGAGCAAGCGATTACTGCACAAAAATTTAAAGAAATTGTAGAGAAATATCATCTCACTCGTGAACAGGTTTATAATGCTGATGAAACCGGGCTCTTGTGGCGATGTTTGCCAAATTCTACTTTAGCGGGAGCAGGGGAAGCTGCTGCTTCTGGCTTCAAACATAACAAACAGCGACTAACAATTCTTTGTTGTGCAAATGCAGCTGGAACGCATCGGTTGGAATTATTGGTTATTGGCAAATATGCTCGACCAATAGCATTGAAAAATATTAGCGGCTTACCGGTAATATATTAATCCCAGTCGAATGCTTGGATGAACCGAGAAATATTTCATGACTGGTTTAAATCAAATTTTATACCATCGGTTTACGATGAAATTTGCGAAATCTTGAATTCTAATGCAAAACAATTTGTGGATATTCAAGAGCACGAAATTGCTGACTGGTTGCATCTCGATGATAACACAGAAACTGTGTAAACTTTTACGGATGAACAAATTATCGAAAGTGTTTTAAATCCCAACGCAGTAGAGAACTTAAGCTCAGATTCTGATGAAGACGTACAAGTAGCTGAAAAAGGTATCACTTGGCAAGTAGCTGGTTTGACAACATTTCTCAAATTTGCAGAACAATGCTCGCCAGTATTTTGCTCAAGAAGTTATGCAGATTTATGTCATGCAAGAACATGTAGAACAAATTTCTAGTGAAAAAAGAGAAGTCTACCAAACAACAAGATATAAGATCGTGGCTTCTAAAAAATCCATAAAGTTTGAGGTCCAATAATGACGAAGTTTGAATTTTATTATTAAATTTTATAATTGAATTAATTTATGAATTATTTAAAAGTTTTGGGTATTCGTATATGGGTGTACTCGTATACATAATACATATGTATTTATTATTTGCAATAAATTCAATGAACTGATATATAAAAAATGTTTTCTCGTACATAATTTGAAAATAAATAAATGAGAATCCTAAAAAATAATGAAATCAAGCGAAATTCTCGTAAAGTTTCTAGTTTTAATGAAACATTCAATTATCCGGAATTTTTGATTATCCGGAATGCTCTCATCCCCAAGCATTCCGGATAACATGGCTTTTACTGTATCAACGTAAATAATAACAATTTCATTATTAAAATTTCTTAGTAGAACTGTTTCGCGTGTATTTTACATATATTGGTTGCTTCTAAAAAAATAGAAGTTCTAACTTAAAAAATTAATGTTTTAAATATTCGACAATATTAATTTTTTACATAAAATCTTACAAAATTTTATGAATTTATAAAAAATAATTAAATCAATTTATTTTTCCTTAAGTTATATCAAATTACTTATCTCTCTCAGAAAATATTGGTTTTATCATAAGAATAAGATTAAGAATATGTAGTATACTCGTAGATAAGTAAGCAAACAATCATAAATTGTTTAAAGTAATTTTAATGTAATAAAAGGTATGGTATGAGCTTTAAAAAATTTGGTAGATCTCAAACTTTTCTTTTTCCTTATTTTTTTACGCGTTTTCGTATAAACTATGTTGGATCAAAGCTTATTATTTAGGATGCTTTGGTTGGATGGAAAATGCGAATACGAAAAAACGTTATTAACAAAATTAGAAGATAAGTTTCCTGTTCTAATAATCAGTAACTAATATTATCACTTATTTTCAATAATCCAGTGGGCGTGAAACTTTGAAACTTTAAAATGCAACCGGAATGCTATTTTTGGGGTTGGAATTAATTTATTGAATTTCCGTTGATTGGTCAGGAATAGAAGACGAGAAATGAGAATAACATAACATTAAGAGCTGTTTTAAGTCTGCAACAAAATTCGTTTCACTAATTTTAAACTAACTGTTTCAACACTAGAAGATTCCGACTAAACTATAAATAGAAAACTGTTCATTAAAACGAATGATCATTAAAACGAATTAAGGTGCCATTCAGTTTCCATCTGCGAAATTATAGATGTTTTTCTCGAAATATTAATCAAATAAAAAACAAGACTATAAACTTTTTGGCAATAATATTCCATATTGTCTGTTATAAACTTTGTGGAGAAACTGTTTAATAAATTTTCAAAAATTTGTGCTCAGAAAATAAATAATAAGTTCGATCAACATATTAATCATCATCAATTTATCATTAAAATTCCTACGACAAATTTTTCATAATTGTCACCAAAAACCGTTCTCAACATCTTTTGTTCATTATTGATCTATAAATAATTCAATTGATATTTCTCCAACCAGAAACGTTGATTATTTATTATAAAAAATAATTCGATAATTTTTTAACATTTTTGAGGCAAAAATGTTCATTATTGTCGCGTTATGGTGAAACGGGTTGCTGCACCTCGCATTTACACACAATTTATTGTTACTTGTTTATCAGAATGCGTATAAGAATTCTTGGCATTCTTATATAATACATACATATATGTATAAATATAATACATATATATAATACATACATATATACTGACCCTTACTAAATGGATAGAACATGTTCAAAATCGTATGGTACAAAAAGGTAATGCCTCTTTTGCAAGGCAGAGGTAGTAATATTTTGTCTCTTTCGAATCTTCGTGTAGCTATGATTATTTGAGTAGCTATGATCAAAAAATATACTCTCGCGGACAAAATTAACGCATATTTTTTTTGTAATAAAAAAAAATTCCGCTGGTTAATTTTAATACTTCTAGTGTCAAATGATAGCACATTTATATTTTTATCAGGAACCACCTTGAATAAAGTTTACTGCAAGCCAATCAATTAAATTTTTCAAAAATGCTTATTCAAAAGTACATTGTGTTTGAAATCCAACGCAACGATCGGCTTTTGTTCCATTGCATATCAATTATTTTTAAATGCAGTACCACTAGTTCTTGTAAATGTGTTCTAAAGCAAATACCTGCTATAAAATCCATTGTAATATGGCACCCGTTCAAGAGCTGGAGGCGGTTAAAGTATCAGGAAGATTATACACAAGTACAAATCGCACGAAAATTAGGAATTAATCAGCCTTCGGTTTCACGAATACTTAAGCGGTATCGTGAGACCTTAGAGTATAAAAGAAAGCCCGGACAAGGACGTAAAAGATGCACAAATGAGCATGACGATAGATTTTTAAAAATGAATTCGTTACGAGATCGAAAGCGAACTTCTACTCAACTCAAAAATGAGTTACTTAGTGCGCGTCAAGTGAATATTAGTATCAGAACAGTTAGACGAACATTAAAAGAAGTGAACCTAACACCAAAACGGCCCGTAAAAGTTCCACGGCTTCTTCTCCGCCACAAATCCAGCCGTTTAGAATTTGCTCATACTCAGGCAAATTGGGAAACTGATCAATGAGCCACTGTTCTCTTTTCAGATGAGACCAGAATCCAATTATGGAAAACAGATGGACGTAATCTTGTATACAGAAGAGTTGGAGAACGCTACGCACCGTGTAACATGGTGCAAACTGTAAGCTTTGGTGGAGGTTCAATAATGTTTTGGGGTGGAATCAGTTGGGAGGGCCGTACGAAGCTGGTGGAGAATGGTTTGAGGATGAATGCAGACTGGTATGCTCGAAACATTCTTGGCGATCACGTTTTGCCATATGTGGGCTTCATTATATATTACGACAGTAAGCAGTTCCATCTAATTATTAATTTAAACAACTTGATTAAATAAAATATTTAACTGTTAAAATATCTGAAAACTTTTTTTTTTGTTTTTTTTTGTTTAAGAAATCTATATTTTGTATAATATTACAACTAATCTCAGTGATTATCTAGTAAATGTTTTGTATTTTTAAGCAGTGTAGCATCTTATGGGATGAGAAAATCGGTTCATCCCATTTCGTCCAGTCTTTTGATAACAGTAGTTCAGTGAACCGCTAATTCTAAAGGCTTTGTTCTTTTTAGGCGCTTTGGTCCATTGGTGTGATCCAGTAGGTTCCGCAGTTCCTCGTTGTCATGTTACTGCAGTCGCAGTACATGACTCCTTGCAAGCTTAATTATTTCATCACTGACGTATTCCATGTTAAGGTCTCGATGGAGGTTGTCATTTCCAATATACCATGGAGCATTGACAATGCTACGTAGTACTTTATTTTGAAATGTTTGTATGATATTAACTGTAGTTTTCCTTGCACATCCCCAAAGTTGAATGCCGTATGCCCAGATAGGTTTAAGGATTTGTTTATATAATAGTAGTTTGTTTTGCGTTGTCAGCTCAGAGTTTCTTCCAATAAGCCACTGCATTTTTCTGAATTTAAAATTCAATTCTTGTCTTTTCTTTTTAACATGTGCTTTCCACCTAAGCTTAGTGTCTAGTATCATGCCAAGATATTTCGCATTGTCTGAGTAAGGAATTTGTTGAAAATTCAGTCAAATCGGGATGTATTCCACTTTCTTGTTGGTGAAGTTGATGTGTGTTGATTTTGATTTGTTTAGCATTATTCTCCAAGTTTTTGTTTAAATGTTTACTGTATTAACAGCATTTTGTAGTTTCCGTGTTGACTCGAAAATACTAATATCAGTGGTCATAATTGCAGTGTCATCAGCAAAAGTCCCTATTCTGGCTTCTGCTATATTTAGTAAATCATTTGTATACAGAAGGTATAACACAGGGCCAAGCACACTACCTTGTGGGACTCCTGCCAATATTTTCTTTAGTTTTGAGTACTCTTCTTCTTGTCTCACTCGAAAATAACGGTCATTTATGTATGACTTAAGCAATTCAAAATGTTGTTTTGGTAGATCTCGTTGAAGCTTAAATTCCAGACCATGATGCCAAACCTTATCAAATGCTTGGGCTACGTCTAGGAATACTGCTGAACATACCTTCTTCTCTTCCAACGCTTCTTCAATCGTATCAGTGATTCTATGTACCTGTTCTATTGTTGAGTGGCCTTCTCGAAACCCAAACTGATGTGGTGGTATAAGTTTCCTAGTCTCTATAATTGGCTTAAGTCTCTTCAGAAACAATCTTTCGAAAATTTTTGATGTGGTTGTTAATAAAGAGATTGGCTTGTATGATGTTTTGTCATTTGACGGTTTATTAGGCTTAGCAATCATTATTATTTCTGCTACTTTCCACTGTCTCGGAACATAACTTTGTCATAATTGATTATGTGCTGTAGCATCCGTAGTGCTTTTTCTGGTATGGCTTTGATTATTTTTGCTGTTATCAGGTCGTATCCAGGAGCTTTTTTATCTTTAAGATTGTTTACTTCTTGTTTGATTTCTTTCACAGTGACTGGTAGGACAAGTAACTCGTCTATTTTGTTGACCGGTGTTAAATATTCATTCTTTACCTGCCCAGTTGGTGGTTTGAAGGTACTTTCCAGGTGTTCGGCAAACAGATCAGCTTTTTATTTATCGCTGCGAGCCCAGGTTCCATTAACTTTTTTTATGGGTGGAACTTGTAGTTTAGGTCTTTTCAGACTTTTAGTGGCCTTCCACAACGAATAGTCCGTGTCAGATTTACGTGTCAGGTTACTTAGAAAGCTAGCTACTGACTCATTTTGATCTCTTTTATAAGCAGTTTAAGTTTGTTGCACAGATTATTTAGGATTGTTTTATCTTCAGGAGCTCTAGTTCTCTGCCAAGTCTTGCGAGCTCGTTTTTTCGTTAACCAGGTCTCTCACTTCAACTGGGTAGCTTATACTTTTCTATAATATACCTTGCTGGATGGGAGTACTTTCCCAAGCCGCTTTCTGTATACTTTCAATGAGATTTCTTCTATCATATAATCGTTCGAGATCGGCACCTGTAGATTGACGCTTTCTTCGACTAGCTGGTGAAAGTATTCCCAGTTTGTTTTGTTATTTGTTAGTCTTGGAGAGCTTGCTTTCCTTATTGCCGTGGAACTTATTGTCATCAAGACTGCAGAGTGCTCCGATGATAGTCCTTCTTCATTTTCGACTACTAAGTAATTTTCGGAGATACCTCTTGATATAATATATAAGTCTAGAAGATCAGGAATTTTATTTACGTCCGTAGGCCAGTAGGTTGGCTTTCTACTGGAGTGAACTCAAATTTAAATGTTCTGCCTGCTTCAAATAGCTCTCTTCCTTTGGGAGTAGTTCGATTTGATCCTCAAAATATATTTTTTGCATTAAAATCGCCTCCAATAATGAAATTTTTACCAAGCGATTTAAAAAGTTTGATGTAGTCTTATTTTTTTGGGTTATATCTGGGTGGACAGTAGATTGCTGATATAGTGTAGCTCTTGTAGTTTTTGGTTTCAATAGAAACAGTAGATACTTGCATAGCTTCCTCCTCTATTGTAAGTTCTTCTTGATGTTTTATATTTTCCTTGATGAAGATTGCTGTTCCGCCTCTAGCTCTTTCTGCTGGGTGAAGAGCTTGATAGCACTGGTATTCACGAATTTTAAAATACGAGATTCTAGTAGAGTGACTTTCTGAGATTAGGTATATATCAATGTTTTTTGTGTTTGAAATTTAAATTCTGAAATGCGTTGCGCAAGACCATTTGCATTCCAGGTAGCAATTCTTAAATAGTGTGTTATTATTTTTTCTTGTTTAATTTGGATGGATTAGGATTAAGGTAGTTAATCACTTCTGTAGTTTTACCTATCGCTTCTGTATTTTTTTTAGTTTGGTTCATCGATGTATTTTCCAATGTTCCTAGTCTTTTTTGTTGTTGATTTAGTAGCTCACTCATAGATTCTAGTCGTTGATCTTGAGTCGCCAGATGAGAATTTATAGTAGTTAACTTCTGCAGTATTTCTTGCAGGACATGATTTTCCTGACTGGGTGCTTTCTTGACATTTTCCTTTTGGCTAGTCATTTGGGCAAATGCCGTGCCTTCTCTTACTTTCGCGCTATTAAGAGGGATTTGGTTTGGATAGGATGGCGTCCTAGGGTGAGAACTAAGAGTTCTGATGTTTCCTGTTGGATTTCTTTTACTACTTTTACTACTTCTCATTCTTTGCAGCTGCTTGGCAACTTCACAGCCTCTGTAATTTGCTGGGTGGTGATTCCCACAGTGTATGCATTTCACTGGTTCGCTTCTACTTTTGTTGCATTCTTTTGATGGATGTTTCCCAGCGCACTTTACACATCTAGGCTCCCTATTGCAGTATTTTCGAGTATGGTTATATGCCTGATAGTTGTGGCATTCTACTGATGTTCTTTTTTAATGTCTCAATTTTGACTTTCATGTTCAGGATTGCTTTGAATCCATACATCTAATCAATGTTCTCGGAGTTGTTAAATGTTAGCATGAATAGGGGTAGACCGATTTTGGTTGTTACTCTTTCATCGTTTGAGTTTTTAGTTACCTTTTTCTTCAGAATTTTCACAGCATTTATGATTTTAAATCTTTTCTGACTAAGTTCCTCAATTATTTCATCAGTTGGGCATGTATGATGCAGTCCTCTGGCCATAACTTTGATTTGTTGCTCTTCTTTGTTTCCATACGTGAACTATTCGATGTTTTGAGCACTAACTACATTAACTAACATTCTGTAGGTTTCTGGATCAACTGCATTTACTTTCCAAACATTATTATTTAGTGCAGTGACCTTATATTTGTCGTTTGGAACTATTTTTACTATTTGTTTAATTGTTTCGTACTCACTAACATTAAGAATATGAATGGGTGGAGGTGGTATCTCTTTCTTTATTTGTTCATTTAACTCTACTTTTCTTATTGAGACACGTTAGATGTGCTAGCTGTTTGGAGTTGTAAATTCTTCTGTAGATTAACTAAGTCCTTGCATGGCTGACCAGATTCGTTTATTTGTGGTTTTCTTACGCCTTGTGTTGATTGTTCCACCTCAGGCGAGGATTGTGTTTTCCTTTTTTTATTTTGGCGTTTAGTTTTAACAATTTGTTTGCGTATAAAACTCGTTTCATATGCCAATTCATCGTCATCTGTTTCATAGACGACCATAGCATTTTAGGTTTCATTTACTTATTTCTTCTCACTTTTAATTATAGCAATTTCTTCTTTAAGCTGTTGAACTTCTTTAAAGAGCTGACCATTGAGTCCGATGACATTGAGGATCCGAATCCCTGCACCGTAGTATTTTCTTCATTATTCTCTGCCATATTGGTTTTTTGTCAGGTTTCCTTCCTCTAGCATTTTAAACCTACTACCAGGTATTTAAAACAGCCGCTTCTAATACGAAGAGCAGACGCTGACCATGGAGCCGCCCAATGTGAGTCCGTCGCGCTTAGATTTTTCTATTTCAAGTTATACTGCAACTTAATGCAAAAAAAAAAACAAAAATAAAAATAATACACAACACAACAACAAAAATTAAATTGTGTACACGTGTATTATGCATATTTGTCAAATGTTTTTGATTTTTCTAATTATTTGAATAAGATCATATTTCACCAAATCTTATTCATTTATCACTAATTCACTAACTTAACACATGTTCACAACAATTTTTACCTATTATAATGTTTGTCTACCATTTTATTTCATTTATTTAATTCGCCAGTAGGAAATTTGTCAACATGTATATGATTTCAAATGTTGGGAAAGAAATACGTTTCCATTTGTTCCTTATTTCTCCAATGTATAAGAAAGAGAAAGATTATATTTTTATTTCGTAGATTGACAGCATGTTGACTAATAGACTAATTGATGACTTGTTTTATAGGAATCTCATATGACATTTATATTCGTTTACAACATCTGAGACAGATATAGGACATGTCTTATTTTAATATTCTTCGGATTATGAATTCTACTACGTCACATAAAAACAATAATTCGTGTTTTGTTTTTCATTAGTTAAGATTTTAGTTTGTGTTCTTACGTTGTGCGAAACTGCGTCTCAATACTGCGTTTTTATAATACATATATATGTAATTATTAACGGTAACATAATCAAAATAATATATATTCAAATTAAAGTATTTTAGTGATTACTGCAGTTTATCAGTTTTGCAGTTTAGTGATTACCGCAGTTTTTGCAAAATAGTTTTTCACATATAAACTTATTTTTATTTCATATTAAAATATATTAAAGTCCTCCATTTTGTTTCTCACGTTTATAAAAAACAAAATATTTATTTTTACAAATGTATATAGTTTTTTTTAAATAATTGGAATTATAAATTTGTTTAGGTTATTAAGTTTCGAAATTATATTCGAATTAAACTGAATTTTATTTACCAAATCAAATGTGATGAAATATTGTGATATATGTTAATATTTAATTAATGTTGAATTTTTTATTATGAAGTCATGTTGAATTTATTTATATATTGTTGAATTGTTTTTTTTATATTTTCACTAACTAATTTTAAGCAAACATTTTATAATTGTAATTTCATTTCTAAATAATTAACGAAAATACAATAACGAAATAAATAAAATGATATTTAAATAAAATAAAAAATCACTTTAATTTGCAAGAACCCTACTCTAAACAACCTTAGATATTGAATTATTGAGACGGGTCACCAAATAATCATCTAAGACAAATCACATACTATTCATCTATGAATTGTCATATACTAATCATCTATGAACTGTCTTATACTAATCATCTATGAACTGTCTTATACTAATCATTTATGAACTGTCTTATACTAATCATCTCTGACATGTCACGCATGAATATTATTCCCGTTCTCTGATAAATTTCTACGTGACATGCGAGACAGTCATGCATGAGTCATTTGTCTGTCTCGTATGGCTTTCCTACTGGGTCAGAGCAAATATTAACTAGTTCCATTTTGGAACAGGGCTTGACAACATGTCATCTGAAAACTGCACAAATTAGCATACAAAGATAATGAATTTTTGTTTATGATTGCCTTATCTTTGTATGATCCTTATATATACAGTCCAATTTTTTTTTTTTCGTGATCATAAGATGACTTTCAGAACCGCAACCTCCATATATTCCCCATTTTCAGATTGACAAGTGATGATGATAGCTTGATGGTGCAAGGTGAAATAAACGGACTGATAACGTTTTACACTGCAGCAACAAGAACGTTGTGCGGCCGTATTTTATCAGGGATTGGGTTTGAACTATAGAAGGGTTCAAGTTTAAAACGATGCCAGGAGAGTGCGGTTACTCGCCAGGAGAGTGCGGTTATTTCGTTAACAAAGTGAAAATACGAATCACCAACAATATATTTTGGCATGAAGTTCTTGAGGCCGATAAACTGAATGAGGTCATACTGGGTTCAGAATTGATGAGGAAAACTGAATTCGTATTTTAAACGTAAAATTTTAAATTTAGCGTTGGTCAGAAACAAAGTGGAACGAATCAACGTGGGACATTTTTATGGGAACTGTGAGCGTCAAATAGAATCAAGTCTTTCTTAGATAAAGAGACCCTGAAGAAGGTCCGTGAAAAACTCTACTGGTTGGGATGATGAAAAACTGGAGCAGAATACGAAAATGTCATCAATGTATGTTACTAAACAGAATTGCAAACGTAAGCACCTCGAAGATCAGCACCATTACATTATGGTACCATCGAAGTGGTTACAGGAGCCAAGCAGTTCAACAGCTGAATGTGAGGGGCGAGCGAACTACTGATCATTTGGGAAAAAACGACGAGGGAAATTTATTCCAAGAGGAAACTTAGGTCGTCAACAAAAGTAGAGCCTGAGTATGAAAAACCCTAAAGAGTGAGAATCATGACATTTAGATTCTGAACAGGTTTAGGCCGAAGGTAGTGTAACGAATCACGATGACTTTGAGAATTAAAACAAAGTTTAAAAGTATAGTGAAAGATGAAGCGTTACCCTGTAACCAAATGATAACAATCATAAATAAAAAAATAAATAGACCTCATTAGGCAGCAAGTAACCAAATACGACGAATGAAGAGAAATGGAAAGTTCGCGAAATGTAGACATATAAACAATTGGCGTAAGTTTTTACAAAGATTGACGACAGTTCAGTTTGAATTCTGAAAAGCGATTAGAAGTGTTTAATTAATAGTGATGATATTAATTGTGAAAAATAATTGGGAAGAGCTTTAGTATTTGTCAACACTTTGTCTTTGCTAAAAAAAACGAATATTCAACTCGCAAAGATTAATTTTTACAATAGATTTATTTTCCAATAAATTCCACAAATATTTCACAGATAATTTTCACAACACTAATTTTACACAATAATTATTACTACAATTACTTTAACACTTTACTTTCAATTTTTATCACTTCCTGATATTAACACTTCGAAATTCAAAACTGAACTGTCTGGTAACTCAAATCTCTACGCGTATTTATACGACGCAAATACTTGTAGAACATTCCATTATTTTGCTTCTCTACACTTCGCGAAAGTTCTCTTCGTCGTATTTTGTTAGCTCCGCCTATTTCATTATTTATTTTTATTCTGTTCGTATGTGTAAACATTTGGTACTACTATAATTTATAACTCTTTTTAGTTATCACTGGTGACATCTGTGATTCGCCACACTAGCCTCCGCCCAAACCTTTTTCATCCCGAACAGGATCCAGTCCTCTGCCTCTATAGAACACCAGTCGCTCTAGGTGTACAACCTTGGGTTTTTCTCGTACTCCTCTTTCGAACCTATAGATCACATCATTTATTCTTGCTATGACCCTGTACGGTCCCTCCCACCTGGTTGTAATTTCTGCGATAAGGGTTTCTTACGTTGTGGGTTGTGAAGCCATACCAATTGACCCTCGTCAAATCCTTTATTGTTTGCTCGCACATCATACCGAGCCTTTGTTTTATCACTTGACAATTTGATTTTCTCTCTGACAAATTCGTGTATGTTGTTGATCTCCTCTTTCAAGTTGTCCACATATGCTTGTTCACATTTAGCTGATGATGGAACCGCTTCAAATTTGAGATCGCCTGGCAGTCTTAAATTGTTGCCGAAAAGTATTGTCGCTGGTGTTACTCCAGTTGTGTTATGCACCGCCGATCGATAGGCCATTAAGAACAATGGGATCCCAATTCCGCTGGTTTGTATCCACTGTTTAAAGTTCCGCCCTTGGTCGGAATGCAGTTCCATTGGTACCCCATAACGGCTTATACAATTGTATACCACTGCGTTGGCAATTGTGGTTGTTTCCTGATTTGGGATCGGGTATACCTCTGGCCACTTACTGAAGTAGTCCATTACTACCAATACATATTTGTTGCCACTTTCGCTGGTTGGGAATGGTCCTGCAACATCTATGGCAATCCTCTCAAATGGTGCTCCCACATTATATTGTTGCATCGCTCCACGACTCTGGTTTGCCGGTCCTTTCACTGTCATACATTGGTCACACTTTTGACACCATTCAGCCACTGCCTATCTACATTCTGCCCAGTAGAACCTTTCATGTACTTTGGCTAACGTTTTGATAATTCCTAGGTGGCCTCCGCTTGTTCCTCCATGGTATTCCTCCAAAATGTCTGCCGTCCTGATCCTCGGTACCACCACTAGCGATTACTTTCTTTTGCCATCGGAGCTTTCCCATGTTCGCCTTAAGCATTCGTCTTCTATGGTTAAACTATCCCATTGGGCCCAATAAGCTTGATAGTTGGGCCTTTATCCGCAATGTCACTCCATGTGGGACGATGTTCTTCCTCCATGAATTTGATAATCACTGCCAAATCTGGATCCTCCCGTTGCTCTTTGGAGATTACACCCTTGGTCCATTCATAAGCCGGCAACACTTTCATTAGTCTGATGTCGACGATGTTTTCTTGTTTTCTACCCGACCGCAATGTTTACAATCCACTTGACATGGCCGTCTTGACAATGCATCTGCATTTCCATGAGCGCTTCCCTTCCGATGTTGGATTTCGTAAACAAAACTCTCCAATCGCTCAATCCACCGTGCTACTTGTCCTTCGGGATTTTTAAATTGAAGTAGCCATGTCAAGGCGCCATGATCCGTTCTTAATAGAAATGATTGGCCATAGAGGTATTTCCTGAAATGTTCCACACATTTCACTATGGCCAACAATTCTCTTCTTTTTACACAGTAGTTCCGTTCTGGCTTCGATAAGATCTTGGAATAATATGCGATGACACGTTCCTGTCCATCGATTTCCTGTGACAACACTCCTCCCAAGCCATAATTGCTTGCATCCGTATCCAAAATAAAACGTTTATTCGGAACCGGATACGAAAGCAGTGGTGCTGTACATAATCGCTGCTTCAGTTCGTTGAACGCTTCCTCGTGTTCATCACTCCATTGGAACGTCTTGTTCTTCTGTGTCAGCTCGTGTAAACTCATTGCGATGTTGGCAAATCCTGGCACAAATCGTCGATAATATGTGCATAGTCCGATGAAACTCCTTAGTTCATGTAAATTCTGCGGTCTTGGCCAATCCTTTATGGCTCTTCATCTGTATGAATGCCGCTTGTTATTTTGTGTCCCAAATATTTGAGTTCATCCCGGAACAATACGCATTTCTTCGTACTCAACTTAAATCCAGCTGATTGGATTCTTTCGAATACCTCCTCTAGATTTCGTAGATGCTCGTTGAACTCCTTTCTCATAACGATGATTTCGTCCAAATAAACCAGGCATGTTTTCCAGTGAAGTCCTTTAAGTACGCGTTCCATTAGCCGTTCGAAAACCACAGGGGCGTTACAAAGTCCAAATGGCATGACATTGGATTGCCATAATTCATTGCCTACACAGTACGCTGTCTTTTCCTTATCTTCGTCTGCGACTTCCACTTGCCAATAGCCACTCTGCAGATGCAACGTTGAAAACATCCTTACTCCTGCCAATGTATCCAGTGTGTCGTCGATCCTTGGTAATGGGTAACTATCCTTCTTGGTAACTGTGTTGAGCTTCCGATAATCAACGCAGAATCTCATGCTTCCATCCTTTTCTTTCACCAATACTACTGGTGAACTCCATGGACTCGTTGACTGCTCAATTACTTCTGATGTTTGCATATCAGTTACCATCTTATCCACCTCTGCTTGCTTAGCCAATGGCAACCTTCTTGGTGCTTGTCGAATTGGTGTTGATGTTCCTGTGTCGATCCGGTGTTTAACCATGTTTGTTCTTATCGGAACTCTAAAGTCACAATCCGGTTTAACCAAAGCTTTACCAATGATAATTTCTTTGGTTTGTATCTCGTCGTTGTTGGCTTCCACAACTCACAACCCTTGTGTTCCAGGACCTCCATCCAATTTCCCCAAACAACCGTTTCCGAGTGTGGTGGTAGCTTCGTCCGATGATCCAATGTTATCCTCTTTACGACTGGCTCCTTTCCGTTGTTCAGTTGAAAAGGCAGTTCGACGTTACTGTAGCTCAATGTTCCCCGTTCGACATCCAATACGAATCCATTTCGTTTCATGATGTCCATTCCCAGGATGACCTCATCCACAATATCCGCAACCAGAACTTCATGTCGAAAACTGTTGTTCCCGATTCGTATTGTCACCTCCTTCTTTTCTTTAATAGCTGCATTGTCGCCTGTCGCCGTTTGTAACTTGAACCCTTCCATTGGTCGAACTCCATCCGTGATAAAATCTGGCCGCACAATCGTTCTCGTTGCTCCGGTATCCAATGTTATCATACTGGATCGTCCCTCTACTTCGCCTCGCACCATCAAGCTATCACCATCTTTTGCCAATCTGGAAATGGGGATGAAGGTTATGGAGCATTTGGTTGTGGGAGTCAGCTTTTGCTCCTCAAAGCTGACTCGTTCGTTTAACGCCTTTGTTGTTGTTTGGCGTTCCTCCTCGGCTGGGATTCTTCGTTCCTCCGGTGTGGCCTTTGGTACATCGGCGATGGTGCTCTCGCCCGTTTGCGCCTTATCTCCCAGCATTCCCTTGAGATGTGTTCTATTTTATCACAAACCCAACATCTGATTTTACTAGTTCCATCTCGGAATCTCGTTGTCCGCCAGTTATCCGCTGGTTTGATGTTATTGCCCTGTTTGTGACTGATTGCTGGTTCCACTTCCACACGACGTATCGTGACTGATGGTTTGATGATGTTGTTTGCAGTCTCGTTGGTTAGTGCACACGCGATGGTTTCCGCAAACGTTGCTTTTGGAGACAACACAACTGCACGTCTCGTATCCGGATCTACCGCTCTATATCAGCCGGATACTCCTGAAGCGTCTCTCCAACCCGCTGACATCGTCCCTTCAACTCCATACGATGTAGCTCTCGTCGGTGGTCACCTCCGTATTTGCGCTCCAGAGCCAACATGATATTGCCGTAATCCTCTCGTTCGTATTCCGGCACGATTTATAGGAGCTCCGCAGCACTGCCTTTTAGCGCCACAATTAATGCTGCCACTCGATCCTTTTCACCAACGTTCGACGGAACCACACCATTCAATATATTCAAACTCCAGTTTGAAATAGCGGCTACCACGAACGTAGGTGGCTTCAACTTTATTGAGCTGATTGGTCGAGCAATTTGAACTCTGCCGTTGGTTTTGACATCCATTAGCTCTTGTTCGATCTATTCGTTGGTCTGCCGCTTCAAATTGTTGATCCATTTTGTGATCGATCTTCATTTTAACCTTGCTCAATTTTCCATTGACATCCTCCCTTAAATCTTGTTGAAACTTTTCCAGTTGTTCCATTCGTGTTAGAATTTGTTGCTGTCCAGTTAACATTTTTTCCTGATCGGCACGCATCTGCTCCTTTATGTCACTCTTCATTTGATCTTGGCTGGTAATCATATCGGTTTTTAACCCACCGATCATCTGCGCTTGCATGGCTATCATTTGTTGCATCTGAAGTTGCATTTGTTGCATAGCCTCCAACAATTGTCCCATATCGAAACCTCCAGATGTTGTTGGAGTAGTTTCTTTAACGACGACATTCTGATCTTCCACTCTGGTCATTGATTCTGTAGTTACTTCAACCGCTTGCACCTCGGTTGAATCCGGTGCCCCCAAATTAAACTCATGTTGGTCTGGGTCAACATTATCATCCAACAAAGCTGTACGGAGTCTTAACTGCAACTCATTTCGGTTGCCCGCAGTTGGTAGATTCCGTAGACCCAACTCCTTCTTCAAATCTGCCACTTTTAAGTCCAATAATTTCATTTTGGATATTCACAATCCCACCGCTGTCATCAATTGTTATGATTTCGCCGAGTGGTTATTCAAATAATTTGTCCGGTTCGATCACTGGATTGTGACTATTCAACTCGCAAAGATTAATTTTTACAATAAATTTATTTCCCAATAAATTCTCCAAATATTTCACAAATAATTTTCACAACACTAATTTTCCACAGTAATTATCACTACAATTATGAAATAATTCACTTCACTTTCTTTTTTTATCACTTCCCGATATTAACACTTCGAAATTCAAAATTGAACTATTCCGTAACTCAAATGTCTCCACCTATATATACGACGCAAATACTTGTAGATTATTCGATTATTTTTCATCTCTACACTTCGTGAATGTTCGTTTCGTCGTATTTTGTTCGCTCCGCCTATTTCATTATTAATTTTTATTTTGTTCGTATTTGTAAACATTTGGTTACAGGGTAACCCCTACTGCTATAATTTATAACTCTTTTTAGTTATCACTGGTGACATCTGTGATTCGTGACAATTTAATATAAAGATCATTTATATTGGATCATTTAAACTACTGTCATCTTTTGTGAATTTTCAAATAAGATTTAAATGTTTGCTATAATGTAATGTAAGATTTGATTCGACGAATACCTAAGAGGATGGGGGCCCAAACCCCCCCAATATTCAATATTTTGAGAAATACTTAAACAAATATTTCTCAAAATATTGAAATTTTAAAAAAACTTATGTTTCTCTTTATCCTCATACTAAAATTGAGAACTTCCTCAATGCATTGGACCCACCAATCTCAATTTTGAAAAATTGAGAAATTCTAATGATTCTCGTTATCCTAAAACTGAATTGTAGAGGCTTACGGCTTCGATAACTCTCACGAGGGGATTTAGATTAAAATTCCAAGAGATGTAAGAGCCGGGATAGGCAAACATGTCGCACCGCGTGCCGCACGTGGGAGCGAATTATATAGCATTATATCCTAAAAATGAATTGTAGAGGCTAACGGCTTTGGTAACTCTCACGGGCACGTGGGAGGTCACTGCGCTCCCCCCGCTTAGCTCTCCGAGGGGCTTTAGATTAAAATTTCAAGGGGTGTAGGAGCCTGGATAGGCAAACATGTCGCACTGCGTACCGCACGTAGGAGCTGATTATATAGAATCTATTAATAAATATAGATTAATAATAGGTATATTCTATAATATAATCATATAGAATATACCTATTATAAATCTATATTTTTTTACAGGGCTATATAGTATTTTTCGTATTTAATATTTATTTAGGTATGATGAATTTATATTATCCGATAATTCACGTGACTCCATAATTTCGATAAAACGTGACTCCATATTTTTGATCTTTATTGCGATATAAATTATTTATTGAAATTAAAATAAACTATTTATTTAATTACAATAATCTCTATTTATTATTACTTTTTAATCTTTCTACATTTTAAAAATACAAGTTATGCAGACGAAGGAACAGAAACGACTCTTTTTATTTTATATGAAAAACTATCGAATATTATTTTTCATTTAGCCCTGTGGGTGGGGGCAACCATGTTTCGTAAATATTTCGAACGAAACATGAGATCCATAGAATACCACCACAGTATCCAGAGCTTGTCGTAGGAGGCGACTAAATCTGGTTGGATCGCTGGGCTGACGACCCGCAACCGTAAAAAACAATAACAGTTAAAAATGTCAACAAAAACAAACAAGGCAGTTCTTGCTAGGAGGACAGCTAAACGCATTTGTAGACAGAAGAAGCGCGAATGGTGGAAGGCCAAGGTCTTAAGAGTACAACAACTCAGCAATGAGCACAACTCGCGTGGTTTCTTTAAAGGAATCACCGAATTGCACCATACCTTAAGATCTCGGTCAACTGCCATTCGGGACCAGGATGGAAACCTCTGTGTTAACGTCGATGCGGTACTCGATACATGGCGTGAACATTTTTCTGATCTACTTAATGTTCCACATGTATCACAAGCTGTATTTGAATACTCTCAAATACAGACCGCGGAGATGTTCATTGAGGATCCATCCTATGAGGAATTCACAATGGCCATGCAGAGATTAAAGAAAAATCGTTCACCAGGAGTTGATTGCATTAATTCAGAGCTCTTGATATTCGGAGGGCTAACTTTGTGGAACTGTCTTTTCGACCTTGTTCGATTGGTATGGCGAAATGAAGTTATGCCCGATGAATGGAAAGTGGCCGGGTTATGCCCAATATTCAAAAAGGGTGATCGCATGAAATGCGAGAACTATCGCGGTATAGCTCTCCTTTGCACAGCATACAAGTTACTGTCATACATTATCTTGGGAAGAATTACTCCTCTAGCGGAGGAAATTGTCGGTGACTACCAAGGAGGATTCCGTCCAAATCGGTCAGTCACTGATCAAGTTTTTTCGCTACGGATGATTCTTTCCAAGTACTACGAAACATCTCGCGATGTACACCAGGTATTCCTAGATTTCAAGCAAGCCTATGACTCGATCAATCGAGAGAGGCTATGGTATGCGCTTGAATATTTAGGAATACCAAAAAAATATGTACATCTCTGTAAAATGACAGTAACGCAGTCACAATGCTGTGTTAAAGTTGAGAACAGGCTATCGAGAACTTTTGCAATCAGCTCCGGTGTTCGACAAGGAGATGCGCTGTCCCCGATACTTTTTAATCTCATGTTGGAATACATCCTTCGTAAAAGTGAAACACCTCAGGACAATATCTTATTCCGACAATCCAATCAACTTCTTGCTTATGCAGATGATATCTGTGTGATTGGATTAAATGGCAACGGAGTGAAAGAGATACTTGATCCACTGGAACAGTGTTCAGCTTCCGTTGGTCTCAAAATCAACGAGTCAAACACCAAATATCTAATCTCGGGTTTTAGAGACCAAGACGCAATTGATTTCAGTAGTGGAAACCACACGTTTGAAGGAGTGATGAGATTCAAGTATCTTGGATCTCTCATCACTCACGATAATAGTGTGGGCGAGGATATCAAGGTCCGCCTTGCCGCTGGCAATCGGGCTTTGTATCCTCTACGTCCACTGCTGAAATCAAAATATCTTGCAAATACGGATAAGCTGAAACTGTACAGAGTGTTGATCAGACCCGTTGTCATGTATGGATGTGAGAGTTGGACCTTGACGGATGAGTACGAAAGATGGCTTCTAACATTCGAGAGAAGAATCATGCGTGTGATATATGGTCCAAAACGCGACGTCGATGGTACTTACCGAGTTCTTTTCAATCACGAGATCAGGAATTTAATGCAAATTCCTGATATCGTGCATGAAATCAAAGGACAGCGAATACGCCGGCTCGGTCCGCCTTTCGGTAGGCGAAGAGGTCGCTGTCGGCGACGATGGCTCCACGGCGTAGAGAGCGATCTGGCATCTTCCAACTGCTTGCAACAGTATGAAGATCTGGCTCGTGATCGAAACCGTTGGAGTCAGATTGTTGACACGGTACGGGCCAATAATGGCCTGTAAAAACCGCAAAAAAAAAAAAAAAAAAAAAAAAAAAAAAAAAAAAAAATTATTTTTCAAAGTTAACTTGAATTATACAAAAACCAATTGTTTTTCAAAGTTAACTAGAATAATACAAAAAACTATTTACATCAGTTGTGTTCTGTAAAGTAGCGCCAAAATACCAGGCAACACCACAATTTGATGTTTAAAAAATTCATTTTAAAATCAAAAATTTGAAAAATCGTAAAATATGTACATGATTGTGTCGTAATAATACAAAATGGATGTGTTTATTTAACACAAATGTATTATTTTCGTAATGCATTACACATGTTAGTTACAAAAATACAAATAGATGTAGCTGCAAAATCACTTACTTTTTATAGTGTCACGAATCACAGATGTCACCTGTGATAATAAAAATGAAAATTATAACAGTAGGGATTACCCTGTAACCAAATGTTTACATAAACGAACAAAATAAAAAGAAATAATGAAATAGGCGGAGCGAACCAAATACGACGCAACGAAAATTCGAGAAGTGTAGAGAAGCAAAATAATGGAATGTTCTACAAGCCTTTGCGTCGTATAAATACGTGTAGACATTTGAGTTACGAAACAGTTCAATTTTGAATATCGAAGTGTTAATATCGGGAAGTGAAAATAATAGTGAAAGTGAAGTGTTAAAATAATAGTAGTGATAAATATTGTGTAAACTAATAGTGAATTTAAATATTAGTGAATTATTTGTGAAATATTTGTGTAGTTTTGTGGGAAATAAATTTAATTGAAATTTAATCTTTGCGAGTTTAATATTCACAATCCAGTGATCGAACCGGATAAAATAATTTGAATAACCACTCGGCGAAATCGTAACAATTGGTGACAGCGGTGGGATTGTGAATATCCAAAATGAAATTAATGGACTTAAAAGTGGCAGATTTGAAGGAGTTGGGGCTACGGAATCTACCAACTGCGGGCAACCGAAATGAGTTGCAGTTGAGACTCCGTACAGCTTTGTTGGATGAAAATGTTGATCCAGATCAACATGAGTTTAATTTTGGGGCACCGGATTCAACCGAGGTGCAAGCGGTTGAAGTTACTACAGAATCAACGACCAAAGCAGATGAAGTGAATTTTGTTGTTAAAGAAACTACTCCAACAACATCTGGAGGTTTTGATATGGGACAATTAATGGCCGCAATGCAACATATGATTGGAGGTCTTAAAAATGAAATGGTAAGTGTGCAGGAGCAGATGATCGGTGGGCTCAAAACCGATATAACAAGCGGACAGGAGAGATTGTTGGCGGAGCAGGAAAGCATGAGAGCTGAACAACGACAAGATCCAGAACTCGTTTTGGAAAGACTAAAACAACAAGAGGAAACTGTCAACGAGAAATTTCGAGATATGTCCATGACATTAAACGCAAAAGTTGATACGGTCAAAATTGATATGGAAAATAAATTGGAAGAGTATGAATCCAGAAACTCTCGAAAGATAGATCAACAAATCGAGGTGACCGATCAACGATTCCAGAAACTTGAAAAGGAGCTAATGGATTTAAAAATCAACGGCAGTGCTCAAGTTACTCGACCAACCAGCTCAATAAAATTGAAGCCACCAACATTTGACGGAACCACACCATTCAACATCTTCAAACTCCAGTTTGAGATGGCGGCCACAAGGAACGGTTGGCGTGAAGAGGATCGGGTAGCAGCATTAATTGTGGCGCTAGAGGGAAGTGCTGCGGAACTACTCCAAATCGTGTCGGAATACGAACGAGAGGATTACGGCCAAATCATGTTGGCTCTGGAGCGCAAATACGGAGGTGACCATCGACGGGAGCTACATCGTATGGAGTTGAAGGGACGATGTCAGCGGGTTGGAGAGACGCTCCAGGAGTATGCGGCTGATATAGAGCGGTTAGTGCACCTCGCCCACTACAACATGGCAGGAGAATACACCGAGCGTATCAAGATCGACGCTTTCACCGATGGTATACGGGATCCGGATACGAGACGTGCAGTTGTATTGTCTCCAAAAGCAACGTTTGCGGAAACCATCGCGTGTGCACTTACCAACGAGACTGCAAACAACATCATCAAACCAGCAGTCAATGTACGTCGTGTGGAAGTGGAACCAGCAATCAGTCACAAACAGGGCAATAACATCAAACCAGCGGATAACTGGCCGACAACGAGATTCCGGGATGGAACTAGTAAAATCAGATGTTGGGTCTGTGACAAAATAGGACACATCTCAAGGGAATGCTGGGAGATAAAGCGCAAACGGGCGAGAACACCATCGCCGATGTACCGAAGGCCACCGCAGGAACGAAGAATACCAGCCGAGGAGGAACGCCAAACAACAACAAAGGCGTTAAACGAGTAAGAGTCAGCTTTGAGGAGCAAAAGCTGACTCCCACAACCAAATGCTCCATAACCTTCATCCCCATTTCCAGGTTGGCGAAAGGTAGTGATAGCTTGATGGTGCGAGGCGAAGTAGAGGGACGATCCAGTATGATAACGTTGGACACTGGAGCAACGAGAACGATTGTGCGGCCGGATTTTATCACGGATGGAGTTCGGAGAATGGAAGGATTCAAGTTACAAACGGCGACAGGCGACAGTGCGGCTATCAAAGGAAAGAAGGAGGTGACAATACGAATCGGGAACAACAGTTTTCGACATGAAGTTCTGGTTGCAGATATTGTGGATGAGGACATCCTGGGAATGGACTTCATGAAACGAAATGCATTCGTATGCAATTTTGGACGGGGAACATTGGGCTACAGTAATGTCGAGCTGCCTTTGCAACTAAACAACGAAGAGAAGCCAATCGTAAGGAGGATAAAACTGGATCATCGGACGAAGCGACCACCACACTCGGAAACAGTTGTTTGTGGGAAATTAGATGGAGGACCTGGAACACAACGAAGAAATGGATTATCCAAGAAGCTAGAACCTGGATGGGAGGGACCGTACAAGGTCAGAACTAACGATGTGATCTATAGGATCCAAAGAGGAGTACGAGGAAAACCCAAGGTTGTATTCCTGGAACGACTGGCGTTCTACAAAGGAAGAGGTCTGAATCCTGTTCGGGACGAACAGGTTTGGGCGGAGGGTAGTGTCACGAATCAAAGATGTCACCTGTGATAATAAAAAAGAAAATTATAACAGTAGGGATTACCCTGTAACCAAATGTTTACATAAACGAACAAAATAAAACGAAATAATGAAATAGGCGGAGCGAACCAAATACGACGCAACGAAAATTCGAGAAGTGTAGAGAAGCAAAATAATGGAATGTTCTACAAGCCTTTGCGTCGTATAAATACGTGTAGACATTTGAGTTACGAAACAGTTCAATTTTGAATATCGAAGTGTTAATATCGGGAAGTGAAAATAATAGTGAAAGTGAAGTGTTAAAATAATAGCAGTGATAAATATTGTGTAAACTAATAGTGAATTTAAATATTAGTGAATTATTTGTGAAATATTTGTGTAGTTTTTGTGGGAAATAAATTTAATTGAAATTTAATCTTTGCGAGTTTAATATTCACAATCCAGTGATCGAACCGGATAAAATAATTTGAATAACCACTCGGCGAAATCGTAACAATTGGTGACAGCGGTGGGATTGTGAATATCCAAAATGAAATTAATGGACTTAAAAGTGGCAGATTTGAAGGAGTTGGGGCTACGGAATCTACCAACTGCGGGCAACCGAAATGAGTTGCAGTTGAGACTCCGTACAGCTTTGTTGGATGAAAATGTTGATCCAGATCAACATGAGTTTAATTTTGGGGCACCGGATTCAACCGAGGTGCAAGCGGTTGAAGTTACTACAGAATCAACGACCAAAGCAGATGAAGTGAATTTTGTTGTTAAAGAAACTACTCCAACAACATCTGAAGGTTTTGATATGGGACAATTAATGGCCGCAATGTAACATATGATTGGAGGTCTTAAAAATGAAATGGTTAGCGTGCAGGAGCAGATGATCGGTGGGCTCAAAACCGATATAACAAGCGGACAGGAGAGATTGTTGGCGGAGCAGGAAAGCATGAGAGCTGAACAACGACAAGATCCAGAACTCGTTTTGGAAAGACTAAAACAACAAGAGGAAACTGTCAACGAGAAATTTCGAGATATGTCCATGACATTTAACGCAAAAGTTGATACGGTCAAAATTGATATGGAAAATAAATTGGAAGAGTATGAATCCAGAAACTCTCGAAAGATAGATCAACAAATCGAGGTGACCGATCAACGATTCCAGAAACTTGAAAAGGAGCTAATGGATTTATTAATCAACGGCAGTGCTCAAGTTACTCGACCAACCAGCTCAATAAAATTGAAGCCACCAACATTTGACGGAACCACACCATTCAACATCTTCAAACTCCAGTTTGAGATGGCGGCCACAAGGAACGGTTGGTGTGAAGAGGATCGGGTAGCAGCATTAATTGTGGCGCTAGAGGGAAGTGCTGCGGAACTACTCCAAATCGTGTCGGAATACGAACGAGAGGATTACGGCCAAATCATGTTGGCTCTGAGCGCAAATACGGAGGTGACCATCCACGGGAGCTACATCGTATGGAGTTGAAGGGACGATGTCAGCGGGTTGGAGAGACGCTCCAGAAGTATGCGGCTGATATAGAGCGGTTAGTGCACCTCGCCCACTACAACATGGCAGGTGAATACACCGAGCGTATCAAGATCGACGCTTTCACCGATGGTATACGGGATCCGGATACGAGACGTGCAGTTGTATTGTCTCCAAAAGCAACGTTTGCGGAAACCATCGCGTGTGCACTTACCAACGAGACTGCAAACAACATCATCAAACCAGCAGTCAATGTACGTCGTGTGGAAGTGGAACCAGCAATCAGTCACAAACAGGGCAATAACATCAAACCAGCGGATAACTGGCTGACAACGAGATTCCGGGATGGAACTAGTAAAATCAGATGTTGGGTCTGTGACAAAATAGGACATATCTCAAGGGAATGCTGGGAGATAAAGCGCAAACGGGCGAGAACACCATCGCCGATGTACCGAAGGCCACCGCAGGAACGAAGAATACCAGCCGAGGAGGAACGCCAAACAACAACAAAGGCGTTAAACGAGTAAGAGTCAGCTTTGAGGAGCAAAAGCTGACTCCCACAACCAAATGCTCCATAACCTTCATCCCCATTTCCAGATTGGCGAAAGGTGGTGATAGCTTGATGGTGCGAGGCGAAGTAGAGGGACGATCCAGTATGATAACGTTTTACACTGGAGCAACGAGAACGATTGTGCGGTCGGATTTTATCACGGATGGAGTTCGGAGAATGGAAGAATTCAAGTTACAAACGGCGACAGGCGACAGTGCGGCTATCAAAGGAAAGAAGGAGGTGACAATACGAATCGGGAACAACAGTTTTCGACATGAAGTTCTGGTTGCAGATATTGTGGATGAGGTCATCCTGGGAATAGACTTCATGAAACGAAATGCATTCGTATTCAATTTTGGACGGGGAACATTGGGCTACAGTAATGTCGAGCTGCCTTTGCAACTAAACAACGAAGAGAAGCCAATCGTAAGGAGGATAAAACTGGATCATCGGACGAAGCGACCACCACACTCGGAAACAGTTGTTTGTGGGAAATTGGATGGAGGACCTGGAACACAACGAAGAAATGGATTATCCAAGAAGCTAGAACCTGGATGGGAGGGACCGTACAAGGTCAGAACTAACGATGTGATCTATAGGATCCAAAGAGGAGTACGAAGAAAACCCAAGGTTGTATTCCTGGAACGACTGGCGTTCTACAAAGGAAGAGGTCTGAATCCTGTTCGGGACGAACAGGTTTGGGCGGAGGGTAGTGTCACGAATCAAAGATGTCACCTGTGATAATAAAAAAGAAAATTATAACAGTAGGGATTACCCTGTAACCAAATGTTTACATAAACGAACAAAATAAAAAGAAATAATGAAATAGGCGGAGCGAACCAAATACGACGCAACGAAAATTCGAGAAGTGTAGAGAAGCAAAATAATGGAATGTTCTACAAGCCTTTGCGTCGTATAAATACGTGTAGACATTTGAGTTACGAATTAGTTCAATTTTGAAGTGTTAATATCGGGAAGTGAAAATAATAGTGAAAGTGAAGTGTTAAAATAATAGTAGTGATAAATATTGTGTAAAATAATAGTGAATTTAAATATTAGTGAATTATTTGTGAAATATTTGTGTAGTTTTTGTGGGAAATAAATTAAATTGAAATTTAATCTTTGCGAGTTTAATATTCACAATCCAGTGGCCCTATTCTGGTTTTCCCAGGGAATTGGGAATTTGGAATTTTTGACGTTTTTATAACAGTTGGAAATTATTTTTTCCAAAAGTGTATTCTGGCTATTGGGAAAAATATTTTGTTTGGAAAAAATAATTCCCAATTATAACAGTTTTGACGTTTATTTTTCCCTATTAAAATTGTTGGGAATTCATATTTCTTATGGTAAAATACTCATAATCATAATACTAGAGTATTAATTTAAATTTTTTTTATTATTTATTATAGGCAAAAACACTATAATAAATAATATTTTTTTTAAATTTGGTCTTATCTGCCCTAAAATATAAAAAAATTAGCTCATTCATAAATACTTATAATCATAATAAATAAAGAATGTAGAAAATAATTCCGACCCTAAAAAATTTTTAATTGTTTTTCAAAAGCGAAAACACCTATTATTTTTTTAAATTTGTTATTCATCCGTCAATATTTAAATCATATTCAAATATAAAAACATAGCGCACCATGAAAAAAACCATTAAAAAGGTACTCTAGTGGCGAACATTTAAAACTATTTGTTTCACAGAGGGGAAATAATTCCCAGCACGCCAGAATACACTTTTGGGAATTGGGGAATAAAATATTGGGAATTATTATAGTTGGGAATTGGGAATTTTTTTTTCCCAATTCCCAATTCCCAGGGAAAACCAGAATAGGGCCACAGTGATCGAACCGGATAAAATAATTTGAATAACCACTCGGCGAAATCGTAACAATAGTTTTGTAAATTTCTACTACAAAACAAAACGCTGTAGTCAAGTGTTGACAAATACTAAAGCTTAGCCCGAATCTCAGATGTCACCAGTGATAACTAACGAGTTATAAATTATTAAGTTCATAAGATCATAAGTTCATAAATAAGTCATAAGTTCATAAATAAGTCATAAATTATGGTGTAAAATTAGTGTTGTGAAAATTACTTGTGAAATATTTGTGGAATTTATTGGAAAATAAATTTATTGTAAAAATTAATCTTTGCGAGTTTAATATTCACAATCCAGTGATCGAACCGGATAAATTATTAGAATAATCACTCGGCGAAATCGCCAAAACATGGCGCAAATTATTTGACATGATACCCTAATTAAAACCTTACAAATTCTAGAATGCCAAATAATTGACAATCATAGGATAGGTAATTACAGACAGTAAACAATAATGAAGCTAAAACTTATTGAAATAATTGTCTCAAAATTATTTAATTTATAAACTAAACATGAAATTTACAATAGCAGAATCAAATACACGATGTTCGTAATTCAATTATAAAAATTTCTATGTAAAAATTTATACTCGTCTGTTTCAGGTTTCGCCAAAGCTGTACAATTTCTATCACGAGTAGGTGATGAGCTTTATTTGGAATCATCCTCAACTGAATTAACCGTCCGTACAACTAACTCCACAAAATCATCTTTTGCTGTTGTTACATTCCACACAAATTTTTTTATCGAATATGATGATACTGTATATGATTCCGAAAGCGAAGAAACTAAATGCAAAGTTTCAGTGAAATCGTTCCTCGTTGTACTGCGTAACTTAAAGCAAATTAAAGAGTGTAGTTTTGTTCTAGATGTTAAACTTTCAAAACTTGTAGTTGAACTTACGTGTGGCATGGATACTGTTAAAACACATTTAATTCGAGTACTAGAATTTGATTCACTGCAAGCGTTCTACTCAACTAATTTATATCCTAATCAAATATTTTCAAAGTACATCAATTTTGCCGACATTGTGAATAATTTCCGAACAAACGAAGAAGAAATTACATTCGAAGTAAACGAGAAAGAAGTTATAGTTAAAAATTATATGAACAACGCACCAATAAATCCTCGAGCATTACGCTCACAACTGAATATGAGCGCGCAAGAGTTTGATAAATATAAAATTGAAGAAGATACATCCGTTACATTTTGCTTGCGAGAGTTTCGTGCCTTACTAAATTTATCTGAAACATTACGGTTAGATATCTCAATGAATTTTGAAACCGATGGAAAACCTATCGTTTTCATATTAGAATGGATGGATACATTTGAAGTTCATTTAGTTTTATCTACTATAAGGGCAGAAACGGATTCTGAATATACTTCAATAACAAATACTAAAGTAACAAATGGAACAGAGTTAATATCTCGGAGCAAATCTAATACTGAATCACCGCCGAGTAAGAAGGTAAAACGACAAACGATGCATTCTGATCAGCTTGACTTAACAATGGATCGATTACGAAATAGGATAAATGAGTCAATTTCTCAAACCAAGTCTATTCCAGTATTACCAATAGAAAACACAGCAACAACAGTATCGAGTTTAGGATCTCAAGCGCCATTAATTATTAGAAATATTCCGACGCAACAGTTTAATGAAGTACCAAATAATCTTGATTCCGAGGATATTGAAATAATTTTCAATGAGGATACACTCGATACAGGAAAACCAGGAACTGTACTTGACCACAGTTGTAGTGAGAAATATGAAGAGTTTAGAACCAGAACTAAATTTATCTTCCGTCGGTGTTTTGAACCAACTTTTCAAACCCAAAATCTCCCTGGAGCCTGTGAAATTTTAGCCGAAGATTCCGATCCAGAATAAATAAAAATTTAATAACATTATCTATTAATAAATATTTTCGGCATTTTATTCTAGTAAACGATGTACAAACTTTTTGTGTTTATTCATATTATCCTTTCGATTGAAATTCCTATTACACACAGGACATGGGTACTTCGTTTCAGCATGTATTGTGTTTTTATGCTTAAGGTAGCTGCTACGAAATTTGAATGAAGCATGACACAGTTCACAGCGAAATTGTCGATCACTTTCGTGTGAATAAAAATGAATATCCAACTGAGTTTTTGATGCAAATGATTTGGTGCATTCAGTACACTTGTAAGGTTTATCATCTGAATGCGACCACATATGAGTATCTGCAAAACACAATTTTTTTAAACACATGAAAAGTAAATACAACAGTAATCACTCACCTAATTTTGTTACCATTTGATTACATATTGGACATTTTTTTCTATGTTGATTTTTATGAATCTTTTCATGAGCCTGTAAAGAGCTTATTTGCCGAAATCTTAGACGGCATCCTTCAAAACTACATTGAAATGTTCTTTCTTCGGAATGTGTAAACAGGTGTTGTTTCAAATTGTAAACTGCTCGAAACACGCATTTACAAATTGGACATTCGATATTTTTACTTTCTAAATGGGAATTCGATTTGTGTTTCCTTAATAAACTCTCTTTAACAAACCTTTTATCACATTTGTTGCAAGCATATTTTAAATGTAATTTATAATGATCTTTCAAGGATTGGTCTGTCGTTTGTATTTCATGACATATTAAGCACGTAAGATTATTCCCATGCAGATCAGGAGAAGATTCTTCATCTTCGTCATATTCATTAAAAATTGACTGTTCGTTTTTGATTATTTCGATCATGTCACGCTCATCTTTTCCACTGTCCTCGTTACAACTGATTGCTTCGGTGCTATACTTTCCTGAAA
The DNA here is from genome assembly GCA_963932295.1 of Tipula lateralis. Taxonomy (NCBI): domain Eukaryota; kingdom Metazoa; phylum Arthropoda; class Insecta; order Diptera; family Tipulidae; genus Tipula; species Tipula lateralis. The sequence continues at coordinate 108,758,413 of OZ010737.1, forward strand.
AATAAAACAAAAAATTTGTTATGAATAGATACATTTTTAAACTTTTAATCGATGCTTTCACCTTCATTGAATGTTTGTTTGTTATTCATCTTGTAATTATTATATATAAAGAAACCAAATGTAAATAATTATTAACAATTTGTGGCATATAATTTTAAATATGTATATATGAACCATAGAAATATAAAACCATAATTATATTTCTATGAATGAACCACCATCAACAATAATATGACATTTCGCCAAATGACAACTATACCGATTCTTTTTAAACATTTACGCCAGTGTCTACGGTTCGAATATAAAATATCGCTGAAGTACAAATTATTGTGCCCTTTTACACCAGTATTCTTGCATCTGATGCTAATCGGTTTTTTCCTCGCCTACTTCTTTTGTCTATTAACTAATTGAGTGGAGATATCTGATCCACAACTTTCAACGTGCCATTTTACAAAGTGCCATTTTACATAGTGCCATTTAACACTGGCACTCTCGCAACAATTTCGCTTTTTCGTGTAGCATAGTTTTTTTTTCATATATGTCTATGTGTGTGTGGAAAACATTTCAATTACAATTAATACTTGGTCGAGCGAAGATCGTATAACAAAGCCCACTGTAGTGTGTGTGTGTTCACACAAGCCTGCTTCTTTTTTTTACACGAGCACAATCAAACGAAAATATCAACCTTTGAGTGTGTTGGTAAACGAAAAAGTCCATATAAAAAAAATTCAAAATTTGACGTTTCTCACTAACACTACTTAAGGTCTATAGACGCACACCACAAAAGGTTGAGTACTTTTATTCTCTTTTCCATCTCACTAAACTGATAAACGATTGTCAAATGATAATGGTAATTTTGAAAATGACATATATGCGATGACAGCTTCATTTATGCAAAATAATTTTATTTGATTTTATAATAAATATAGATTAATTGTTGTATAAATAAATATAATAATATTATGGATAATACACAATAGTATAATATTGTGGATAATATCGAGTGAATCTTGTTTGTTTTGTGTAAATTCGAGTAGGATAGGTTTGTGGTTAGGTTTTTCAAACATAAATAAAGTATATATGAGTTGCATAGGAATGTATTTTGATTCGAAATTCATAAATGGTTTAATAAAATTTTTATCTATTTACATTATATTTTATTAAACTATTTTTTTCGAGTTAAAATTTTCATGTCTTTAGTGTATCAAAGCGTGAAAAAGTTTGTTTAGATTTTTCATGTGCGTCACGGTATGATTTATGAATGTTTAAATGTGATAAAAGATAAGGTCCTATTTAAAATTGGAATATTTTTAACTGTTCTGGAAATCGATCTTGCAATTAAATCATAATTTCTGCGATAATTTAACTCAAGTTTTGAAGTCAATATGAATATAGTTTATTAAATGATCGTTAACGTTGAGTTTGACACAGAGAGTAAGACACGCTCATTCGTTTTTATTTTATATTTTTTGTACATTTTTACTCAATAATACTTAGGTGGTGTGCGTTTGTTTATTTTTTTATACTGTATTCGCAATCGTGTACGAATAGAGGAATATTCACTAATACCGCTAAAGGTTGATATGCTTCTACAGCATATGTATGCATAAAGTTTGGCTTGTGTGAAACACACACACTAAAGTCGGTTTTGTCGTATAACCAAACAATTTTAACACGAATTTATTTTTCATTTTTACAGGACCAAGTATATTTTTTAATCATCAATTATATATTTATATCATAGATGTATTTATATATATTTTCATCATTCCAACGTTTTACCATTTTTAGAAACATCATCAATATATGTATAATATGTTTTTATTAAAAAAAAATTTACAATAATACAATGAATTCCATTACTACAATAATAAATTACAATTTATATAAATAAATATAATAAATAAATTACAACTTATCAAACTAACTAAAAATGATATTTTTTTACGAATCAATATATTTTATATTTATTTTCTGTAAAAAAAAATCGTCATCTGTAAAAAATTTCCTCATCTGTGGCCCTATGCTGGTTTTCCCTGGGAATCGAGAATTTTTGACGTTTTTATAAAAAATGGGAATTATTTTTCCCAAAAGTGTATTCTCTATTAGGAAAAATATTTCGTTTGGAAAAAATAATTCCCAATCATAACAGCACAATGAATTAAGATGAATGACACAAAACTAAATGTTAAAATTATTCATTGACCACAAAAAATCAGCCATCTTTATTTTTCCTATAAGATATTTCTCCAGTACTGAATACAAATACTTCTCTTGGTATATTTTGTCAGTACTGCTATAATTATTTTCTCAGTAACCATAAAAATTTATTCAGTACTGACTAAATTTTTTGTACTGGAAATATTTTTTATTTCACTCGCACTTTAAGAAAAAATTAATTTTTTATCTCGCCTTGACTATTTTGTCAGTATTTTTTCATAATGGAAATCAGGCTTTATTTTTTTTTGTTTGTTTCTGAGGCTGTATTAATACTTTTGTATGCGCGTCTATATTTTTGAGATATCTTAAAAGCACGATCTAATTCTGTGTTTAAAATTCAAATTAATATTAAATTGATGATATTAAATTTTATGTCTTTAAATTACTTCATTGAAAAATAATTAAATCTTCAACCGCGAAATGTTCTAGTACTTTATAGACGGATATGTACATCGGCAGTGAGATAGTATTTAATATTTTAAAATAAAAGACTAAAAGTTTATTTATCTGTTTTATTTTACAGTATTTTATTTACTTATTTCGTGAAATACATCTTAAATACAATTGTACAGCGTAAATAATTCAAATATTCAAATGATATTGTGACGAATCACAGATGTCACCAGTGATAACTAAAAGGAGTTATAAATTATAGCAGTAGGGGTTACCCTGTAACCAAATGTTTACACATACGAACAAAATAAAAATAAATAATGAAATAGGCGGAGCGAACAAAATAGAGAGAAAAGAACATTCGCGAAGTGTAGAGAATCAAAATAATGGAGTGTTTTACAAGTATTTGCGTCGTATGTATAGGTGTAGACATTTGCGTTATGAAACAGTTCAATTTCGAATTTCAATTTTCAATATCGGGAAGTGATAAAAAGTGAAAGTAAAGTGTTAAAATAATGGTAGTGATAATTATTGTGTAAAATAATAGTTAAAATAAATATTTGTGAATTATTTGTGTAGTATTGGTGGGAAATAAATTTAGTTTAAATTTAAAGTTTGCGTGTTTATATTCACAATCCAGTGATCGAACCGGATAAATAATTTGAATAACCACTCGGCGAAATCGTAACAATTTATGGCAGCGGTGGGATTGTGAATATCCAAGATGAAATTATTGGACTTAAAAGTGGCAGATTTGAAGAAGGAGTTGGGCTAGCGTAATTTAACTACTTCGGGCAACCACAATGAGTTGCAGCTTACACTTCGCTCTGCTTTGGTTGAAGAAAATGATGACCCAGATCCTATTAAAATTGTTGGGAATTCATATTTCTTATGGTAAAATACTCATAATTATAATACTAGAGTATAAATTTAAATTTTTTTTATTATTTCTTATAAGCAAAAACACCTATTTTTTTTAAATTTGGTCTTATCTGCCCTAATATATAAAAAAATTAGCTCATTCATAAATACTAATAATCATAATAAATAGTGAATGTAGAAAATAATTCCGACCCTAAAAAATTTTTAATTGTTTTTCAAAAACACCTATTTTTTTTTAAATTTGTTATTCATCCGTCAATATTTAAATCATATTCAAATTTAATAACATAGCGCACCATGAAAAAAACCATTAAAAAGGTACTCTAGTGGCGAACATTTAAAACTATGTGTTTCACAGAGGGGAAATAATTCCCAGCACGCCAGAATACACTTTCGGGAATTGGGGAATAAAATATTGGGAATTATTATAGTTGGGAATTGGGAAATTTTTTTTCCCAATTCCCAATTCCCAGGGAAAACCAGAATAGGGCCACATAGCGGAAGACTAGAATGTCATCGTTAAAGAAACTACTCCAACAACATCTGTGGCCCTATTCTGGTTTTCCCTGGGAATTGGGAAAAGAGTTTACCCAATTCCCAACTACAATAATTCCCAATATTTTATTTCCCAATTTCCAAAAGTGTATTCTGGCGTGCTGGAATTATTTCCCCTTTGTGAAACACATAGTTTTAAATGTTCACCACTATAGTACCTTTTTTATGTTTTTTTTTTCATGGTGCGCTATGTTTTTATATTTGAATATGATTTAAATATTGACAGATGAATAACAAATTTAAAAAAAAATAGGGTTTTTCGCTTTTGAAAAACAATTAAAAAATTTTTAAGGTCTCATTCTCTGTTCATTATGATTATTAATATTTACGAATGAGCTAATTTTTTGTATATTTTAGGGCAGATAATACCAAAGTTAAAAAAATAAGTGTTTTTTATTTTGAGAAATAATAAATTTTTTTTTAAATTTATACTCTTGTATTATGATTATGAGTATTTTAACATAAGAAATATGAATGCCCAACAATTTTAACAGGGAAAAATAAACGTCAAAACTGTTATAATTGGGAATTATTTTTTCCAAATGAAATATTTTTCCCAATAGCCATAATACACTTTTGGAAAAAATAATTTCCAACTGTTATAAAAACGTCAAAAATTCCCAGTTCATAATTCCCTGGGAAAACCAGAATAGGGCCACAGGAGTATGCGGCTGATATAGAGCGGTTAGTGCACCTCGCTCACTACAACATGGCGAGTGAATACACAGAGCGGATAAATATCGACGCTTTCACGGATGGTATAGGGGATCCAGATACGAGACGTGCGGTTGTATTGTCTCCAAACGGGCGAGAACACCATCACCGATGTACCAAAGGCCACAGGAGGAAAGAAAAGCAGCAGCCGAGGAAGAACGCGAAACAATAACGAAGGCGTTAAACGAACGCGTCAGCTTTGAGCAGCAAAAGCTGACTCCCACAACCAAATGCTCCATAAACTTCATCCCCATTCCCAGATTGGCAAAAGGTGGTGATAGCTTGATGGTGCGAGGCGAAGTAGAGGGACGATCCAGTATGATAACGTTGGCAACGAGAGCGATTGTGCGTCCGGATTTTATCACGGATGGAGTTCGACCTATCCCGTCAAACAATTTGAGTCAATCAATTTTTTTTCTACTCATGCGTCCATAAAAAACTTATCAAAATTAGTTTTAAAAAATTGAAAATTGGGTTTTTTTTCTTTCTAGTATAATGCGCCTTGAATATAGACTCAAAATAAAGTCAAAATATCGATTTATATATGCGCGGCGCAACGTAAAACAATTACATATTTTGTAGCGGTTCAACATATTTGTTAAATAATATTTCAAACCGCTTCTTATTTATTAATGCAACTTTTTCAATGCCGAATTTTATTACGTCACGTTCTATCGTATAATCGAGGTAAATATTATATTCACAGTGACAAGTGCACCATCTATATTACTGTAGAATACTCTCGTTTCGATAGCATATTTAGTACAGTCAGTTGTTACTACTTTTGAATAGATAGTTTGTTGTTCGTGTCCGACATCTATTCAAAGTATAATGCACCACATTATTAATTTACATTATCATAATTAGCAACTGCATTGTCTTATTTTGATGTTAGTATTTCTCGATCGTGGCGCGTGTCCTCCCTCTTGGTTGAGTGACGAGCATGTTTATATATTTCAACCATTACCTTTTTTAATTACTACTATTACGTTGCTGAGTGAAGGTGGAAATAAAAATAAAAAGAATTATATATAAAATAAATAAAATAATAAATTAAACAATTTTATATTCAATTAAATAAAATAAATAAATAAATGTATATAAACTAAAATAAATTAATAAAAATCAAATAAATAAATGCTATATTGTTGACCCCGACGGTCCTTTTTAGGGCATTACACGTAAATAAGTGCGGCCAGTTACACGTGCTAAAACCAAAAACGCGTGTGCAAACCTCCGCCCAACGAGGGATCGGATATTAGCGTGTGAATACCCACGCACAACAATACGCGTGTGTAAATCCCCGCGCAACGAGGGAAACGGAGTAACGCGTGTGCAAACCCCCGCGCAACAAGGGAGACGGAGTAACGCGTGTGCCAACCCCCGCGCAACCGGGGAAACGAAGGAAACGCGTGTGCATACTCCGCGCAACAAGAGAGAGACAAACAAACGCGGATACATACTTCGCGCATCATTTAAAAAAAAAAAAATTGTAAGTTTTATTTTTTTTATATATTATTTTTTGTTTCCACCAAAATAAATAATTTCACTCTCTCTCTACAAAAAATTTTTTCTCAATTGTTCGCCCACCTGCCGATACCGTTTGCAACAATTTTTTTTTCTCCAAAAGCAACGGTACAATACGCTCCGCCGCCACGTTTTTCCATATCGAAAATTTCTCAGAGTCGCAAAATATTATCATTTTTTTCCGCATAGTCGAATTTTTTTTTCTCCTCTCTTTTAATCGCATATAAACGGTCGAATATTAGTGTAGTGTAAAAGATGAGTGAAACTAAGGAACAAGATGTCGAGATGGACCAGGAAGACGTTAAATACAGTGAAGTATCGCCGGCAAAGACATTGCCCTTACAGCCGCTATGGATGGATGACGTACGAGGATGGTTGGCATTAGCGGAAATTACGTTCGACCTGCAAAAGACCACATCCTCAAGGCAAAAGTACCTGCAAATCATATCGTCGATCCCATCGCACTTGTTCCAAACGACGATACCGGACGTGTTGAGAAATCCGCCCACCGAAAACCACTACGAGCAGCTAAAAACCATCTTACTAAATCGTCTCGCGCCTTCAGACGAAAGGCAGCTAGAGGCATTGCTCAGGGGTCAGGATTTTGTCGACCGTAAACCGTCCGAAGCCCTCAGACATATCGAGAGTCTGGCAGGGAATAATTTCGGTGTCCCAGTTATTAGGTCACTTTGGACCCGAAACTTACACGAATTAATACGAATTGCTTTAGCTGCCCAACCCGACTCCTTTATCGACTCTAGCCGAGGTCGTGGATCGCATGCATGAAAGCATCAGGTTGCAGCAACCAAACTTACACGCCGTCGAGAGACCCTATAATCCTCCGGCATCAAGACCATTTTCACAAGTACGAAAGCCACGAAGAGCAAGGCCAATTCAGGACGAGCAACCATCGACATCGTCATCTGACTCATTCGCGTCTCGCTTGACACGAATTGAGCAAATTGTCAGGCAATTAAGCATAGGTGCGTCAGGCCAACGCGGCAGACAATTTGCACGGCCAGTACCCCGACCACGTTCACGCTCTCGATCACGTTCACAACCTCGTACTCGCTCAAATAATAGAGGGCAAAATACTGGTTCAAATAATCCGAACCAGCTTTGTTGGTATCATTTACACCACAAAGAGAGAGCTCACATGTGTATTAAACCTTGTGCCTATAAGCCCCAAACAGGTAGTGATCCAAAAAACTTATAGATCCCCTGGTCGAGTCGGCCGCACTCTCGACCTTAAATAACAGCCGCCTCTTTATTAATGACGTAATTAACAACCTGACTTTTCTTATAGACACGGGAGCTGACCTTTCGGTGCTCCCTGTCCGACGTTTTTCCACGTCGATATTTTTAAATTTAAAATCACACGATCTAGTGTTAGCAGCCGCCAATGGCACTAAAATTAACACCTTTGGAACTAAATTGCTCCAGGTGAATATCGGACTTAGACGTAATTTCACGCATGCATTTGTTTTAGCAGCAGTGAATCGTCCGATTATTGGCGCTGACTTTTTAAGTAAATTTGGCCTTGTAGTCGATCTTAAGCGAAAACGGCTTATTGATCCAGCGACTCAGCTGTCAATACATGCCACTACGGTGCGTGTTAATACTCCCACACCGATTTTTTACGCAATAGACAATGGCTATGGCACGCTTTTGAAGAAATTTCCTTCACTAACAGCGGAGCCGAATTAAATTCACCAGTTTGTCATTCCGTGGTACATCATATTGTTACTGAAGGGCATTTACCAGTATCGAGACCACGAAGACTAGATCCGATTCGCCATAAAGCTGCCAAATTAGAGTTTCAGCATATGGTAGATTTAGGGATTTGCCGGCCATCGGCATCCCCAGTTTCTTGTTCGTTACATATGGTCAAGAAGAAAGATAACGATTGGAGACCATGTGGTGATTATCGTAGATTGAACACGGTTATTATTCCAGACCGCTATCCGATACCCCATATTCAAAACTTTTCCATGAATTTATATGGAAATAATATATTCTCCAAAATCGATTTAGTTAGAGCTTATCATCTTATTCCCGTAGCTTCTGAAGACGTTCATAAGACGGCCATAACCACACCTTTTGGTCTTTTCGAATTTACCCGAATGCCTTTCGGACTTCGAAACGCCGCACAAACGTTTCAGCGTTTTATTAACGAAGTCGTACGAGATTTGGACTTCGTATTCGTCTATATTGACGATATTCTTGTAGCTTCACTTAACGAGGAACAACACAAACTCCATTTGGAAACGCTATTTAAACGATTAGCAGAGTTTGATGTTCGAATCAATAGCACAAAATGTGTCTTTAGAGTTACAACTCTTGATTTCCTCAGCCACAAGATTACTCCTAATGGTATTCTGCCTTCGCCAGAACGTATTAATGCCATTAAGGAATTCCCAGCACCCACTACAATTAGGCGCATTCAGCAGTTTATCAGGATGGTTAATTATTACCACCGATTTATACCAAAGTTAGCTGAATTGCTTGCCCCAATTCACTCACACTTGGCAGCTCTACTAAAGAAGCCCAAGACGCCAAAGAATTTTTCCTGGCCCGAAGAATGTCAGAACGCATTCATTTCGCTTAAAAGTGAATTGGCTAATATAACTTTATTAGTTCATCCGCTGAACGATTCTAAATTCAGCGTGACTACTGATGCATCGAGCACGGCAGTTGGCGCCGTCCTGCAACAGTTTAACAATAATAATTGGGAACCATTGGGATTTTTCTCTAAAAAATTAACGAATGCCGAACGTAAATACTCCGCATTCGATCGGGAATTACTCGCAATTTATCTATCGATTAAACATTTTAGATACTTTGTCGAGGGTCGGGATTTCACTATTTACACCGACCATAAGCCTTTAACAAGAGCAATTCAGTCTAAAACTGAACGTAATCCAAGACAAGCACGTCATTTGGATTATATTAGTCAATTTACCACGGACATTCAGCATGTGCACGGTAAAGATAATGTAGTAGCGGATGCTTTTCCCCGCACAGTAGATGATACGGTTGCGGAGGTTTTTTCCCGCACAACCGATACTTTGGTCGCGGATGTTATTCCCCGCTCGACCAATACAAATTCAGCCAATGTCTACTATTATCAAAGCACAAAAAGCAGACCTAGAACTTCAGAATTTACTTTCTGGTTCCGAATGTCTTTCTAGTTCCAATATGAAACTAGAGCTTTTTAAATTACCTGGCTTCGAAATTTACTGTGAAACTTCAACAGGCAACAATCGCCCTTATATCGCAGAACCATTACGCAAAATAATTTTTACTACTTTACACGGCATTTCACATCCTGGTATCCGTGCTACTCGTAAATTGATTACTGCTCGCTACTTTTGGCCTAGTATTAACAAGGACGTGACCCATTGGGCACGAGCCTGTTTAGCCTGCCAAAAATCTAAAGTCCAGAGGCATACTAAATCACCTCATGGACAGTTCGATATCCCACCTGGTCGATTCGAACACATCCATTTAGACGTTGTTGGACCTCTTCCACCATCTAATGGATTTTCTTATATACTTACCTGTGTCGATAGATTTACTCGCTGGCCCGAAGCTTATTGCATGAACGATATGTCTGCAATTACGATAGCTAACACATTTGTCCAAAATTATGTATCACGTTTTGGCGTTCCACTTGACATAACTACGGATCAAGGAACGCAGTTTGAGTCCAAACTTTTTAGTGAGTTAACGAAACTCCTTGGCTAACATCGGATACGGACAACAGCTTATCATCCTCAAGCTAATGGCATGGTTGAACGATTTCACCGCCAACTTAAAGCTTCTCTTAAGGCCAGAGGCAATACAATCCATTGGAGTTCCGAATTACCACTCGTTTTACTTGGTATTCGAGCAACGGTTAAAGAAGATCTGAAGTGCTCACCTGCGGAGATGGTCTATGGCTAAACAATTAAGTTACCCGGTGAGTTCTTCGTCGAAAATCCTCTTCCGTCTTTGCCACCAACCGACACAGTTGTCAATCAACTCCGCACCACCATGCAAAATCTCATCCCCACTTCAACCAGACAGGCGAAACAAACAGATATTTTTGTTCCCAAATCGCTCGATAATTGCAATTATGTCTTTGTTAGGGTTGATAGAGTTAAAACAGGGTTGCAAACTCCTTACGACGGACCTTTTAAAGTTATACAGCGTTTACGCAAGAGATTTATTGTTTCAATCAAAGGCAAACATCAATCTATTACGATTGACAGATTGAAACCTGCGTACGGCATTTTAAATTCTGCTGATCAGATAGCAGCTACGACACGACATAAAAAAGTTCGATTTACTGTATAACATTTCGATATTCGCGGGCTCTATCTGCGAAGGGGGTCCTGTAGCGGTTCAACATATTTGTTGAATAATATTTCAAACCGCTTCTTATTTATTAATGCAACTTTTTCAATGCCGAATTTTATTACGTCACGTTCTATCGTATAATCGAGGTAAATATTAAATTCACAGTGACAAGTGCACCATCTATATTCCTGTAGCATACTCTCGTTTCGATAGCATATTTAGTACAGTCAGTTGTTACTACTTTTGAATAGATATTTTGTTGTTCGTGTCCGACATCTATTCAAAGTATAATGACCGCCCAGGTGGCGCAGTGGTTAAAGCTGCGATAGTTGGAGCGGGAGGTACCGGGTTCGAATCCCGATAGGGGTGGGATGGTAAAGGGATTTTTCACCATACGATTACGATCGGTGGTGTGAATGAACACATCTATGACCCCCTGTTGGAGTGCAGAATTCATGGGCCAACCCATCTTCCATGTGTCAGTACTATAGGCTGGCATGGAGCTTTGCAATGTGCAGATGGTTCTACGTAAATCGGACCTATAGCCGTACGTCCTCGATCTGGCTATAATGGCGTAAGGTAAGGACGTAAATAAGCGAACCGCGAAAGAGTTGGAAGTGCCTCGAGCCCCAAAAAAAAACAGATTGTAGAGATAAAAACAAACAAACAAACAAATCAAAGTATAATGCACCACATTATTAATTTACATTATCATAATTAGCAACTGCATTATCTTATTTTGATGTTAGTATTTCTCGATCGTAGCGCGCGTGTCCTCCCTCTTGGTTGAGTGACGAGCATGTTTATATATTTCAACCATTACCTTTTTTAATTACTACTATTACGTTGCTGAGTGAAGGTGGAAATAAAAATAAAAAGAATTATATATAAAATAAATAAAATAATAAATTAAACAATTTTATATTCAATTAAATAAAATAATAAATAAATAAATAAATGTATATAAACTAAAATAAATTAATAAAAATCAAATAAATAAATGCTATAATTTATTTTCTCTCTCAGTTTTAAAATTTGAATGATTTGAGAAATTCACGATTTTATTTTGAATTTACAAAAAATGTGATTCTTCTCTACTCGTACTATTCAATTGTTTTCCGTAATTTATAGTGAAAAGGTGCTTGAGTGTAAATTAAATTCAAATTAATTAATATTATAAAATTAAATTCAAATCTATATAATTATAATTTGGTCTAATAAGGTAAGTTGATTATTTTTTAATTAAAACGTAATTAAAACGATATAAATAGTTATTAAAGTTATTAGAATAGATTTGAACCATTTTAAAAAAATTATTTACAAATTCGTTATTACATGCGTTTTAAGATCCAGTCGCATATGTCAAAATAGGTTTGATTTTTAAATGTTTATTAATATTAACAATTTCCCACTTTCAATTTATTTTCCCACTTTCGAGTTCACAAATAATAATAAACAACACTTAAAAGTGTTATAAAAACGTTTATTTTTTACATTTCAACATGCAATTGATTTAGCTATTAAAATATACTATTTTAGGAAATACATATATATCAACGATTTGATGTTGCTGAAACGGCAAAATACAAAAACGTTTTAAACTTCACAAAACGGGGCCTTCGAAACCGAATAAATAAAAGAGTGTTTCTAGCTATTAATGTAACAATTCCGACCGATAAGCAGAACGTTCCAGTAACATCAAACGAATTTGGCGACACACAAAATAATTTTGATCATTGCTTTGAATTCGAAGATGGAAGTATTTTAGTATTTTAAGTTTTTTATTATAAATAAACAAAATTACAAATTAATTTACAAGCCTTTTACTCAAATTATTATAAAAGGATTTAATTTTTAAATAAATATATTTATTAAATAAATAAAGTAAAAAAGTACTATAAATCTTTCATTTATGCTACAATTTTAAAAATAAAACTGATTGTTGTGAGACAGTAAAATACTTACTTTTGAGTCTAGAATCTATCTAGGACGCTTTAGTATTAAATAATAAAGGAATTTATCTGACGAATGCGTTCAAACTGCGTTAAACTTTTGTTATTGACGCAATCCTAATAATTGCGCCCAACTGCGCCCAGTTTGACGCAAAGGATGGTATTTTCCGACTTATGTCCAGATATATTACTTAATCGAGTTGTAATTTGTTGGACTATTGCGTTGAGACCGACATTGACGCATAACAGTCGCAATTGGACGCAAAACATAAAATTGTTTGACGAAAGAGTTCAAGTTACAAACGGCGACAGGCGACAGTGCAGCTATTAAAGTAAAGAAGGAGGTGGAAATACGAATCGGGAACAAGGGTTTTCGACATGAAGTTCAGGTTGCGGATATTGTTGATGAGATCATCCTGAGAAAGAACATCGTGAAACGAAATGGATTCGTATTGGATTTTGGACGGGGAACATTGAGCTACGGTAAACATTGAGCCAATCGTAAGGAGGATACATCTAGATCATCGGACGAAGCGACCACCACACTCGGAAACGGTTGTTTGTGGGAAATTGGATGGAGGAACTGGAACACAACAAAGGAAAGGATTCCTCAAAGAAGTTAGAACCTGGATGGGAGGGACCGTACTAGGTCAGAACTAACACGAGGAAAACCCAAGGTTGGACATGTGGAGCAACTGGCGTTCTAGTGCTACAATAATTTTTTCAGCAACCATTCTGTACTGAATAAATATTTTATACTGAAAATGTTTTTTATTTCTCTCGCACTTTAAGAAAAATTATACTTTTATCCTACTTTGACTATTTTGTTGGTATATTTTCCATAATGGAAATCAAGCTTAATGGAAATCATACTTAACTTAAATTTGGTCATGTGAGTGTTGACATTCAATACAAATAAATAAAATAAATAATAAAAAAAAATCCCTATTTGGGAATTCGATTCGAATAGTTAAAAATGAGAAGAATTCGATTCGAAATGTTAAAAATGAGTAAAGAAACTTTTATTTAATTGTGTATGGAAAATGCAAACCGTGCTGGATTTTTCCATAGTTACGAGTATACATATTTCAAGATTTTTTAATTCTATTTTTTAGTTTTGATTCGTGACATTGATTTCTAGTAATATCATAATGGAAATCAGACGTTACATGTCTTGGCAGATCTTCTAATACTGAGTGGAACAAAATTTCATAGAGAAATTAAAGATTAGAATTTCGAGCAGAGAGCTTTCGAAGATTGGTAGATTACGATCTGCTAAATAATAACTTTTTAAATAGATAATTGGGTTCTTTAGTTTTCAGTAGCTCTAGTAGAAGTACAAATGCAAAACTCATAAAAACTAGTTAAACTACAACCAAGAACTAACTTACTATAATTTGGAATATAGTCTAATTTCTTAATTTCGAAAATAACCCTAGTTAAAACACGTTTTTATAATAGTCATATTTTCCTCAAACATACCAAATAACACAACATCACCATAAAGGAAATGCGAAAGGAGATAGAACATAAACATTTTCTTTCTTATCCGTAAACCCCACCACTTTATAAAGATAACTAAGTAATCCAAATATCCTCTTACTAACTTTAACTAAGTGGTTAACCCGTGTAAGAATTTTGTTAAGAACTATACCCAAATAGTTAGGATAATAGCTAACAGAAGTTTAAAACAGAATGAGTGACCCATTAAGATGTATTCAAGGAAAATAAAACGTATCTAACAATTTTTTATAAATAATAATAGATTGAGATTTACAATAGCATTTAAGATGAGCCCATTGGAAATCGACCAATTATTATATTCTAGCTAAATCCTCGTTAACCAGAGAAATATTAGTAATAATAAAATGCAGATCTAACTTACCATTTCTAAAAATTTGGAAATCTTCAGCGAAATTGTGAACCGAACAATGAGGAACGAAGAGTCTATGTAATTATTGTACATAGAAAATAATAAAGGACCAAGTACCGAACCTTAAGGAACTACCAAAAAAATCTGTCTTGAACGATCCGATAAATAATTTATAACTAATCTACATGAGAAAACAGAAAATTTAAACTGTGCTAAAAGCTTGTTATGAAGAATGTTTGATTTAAAGAATCAAAAGCCTTTGAAAAATCTAACAAAGTCTGTTTTCCATACTACGCCGAATATCATCTCACATATTCAATAACGCAGTAAGTACCATGAAACTTTCTAAACGATTGCAATACATTGAGTAAACTATTAGAAATTATATAGCACTAAATTTTATTCTTTACTACTATCTCAAAAAGTTTGGATGATATTTAAAATAATAACAGGTCTTAACTGGAAAAACTCAACAAGATTACTTATTTTTGGAATTTTAATTATTTTACTAAGTATCCATTGCTCGGGAAACGAAGACGAGGTTAGGAATTCATTTAACATATCTACACAGATTCCGAAACAATTAATTTTGAAAATATATATAATATTATGTCACCAAACCTTGCTCCACATTATTGTTTTTAGTTTGAAAGTAACTTATGATTATAAATAAACAATATCTTCTTACATGACGAAATGCAATATTTTGTTAAACATTATGAAATAAATACATAGAGATAAGTATAATATAATTAATGTATATACGAAGCTTCGAACAATTTTATTTTTTTAATTGATAAATAATTAGTTGCCTAATTTTAATTTCATCACTACAGTTACAGTAATTATATAAATTACAAAATCCGTTAGTAAAACCGCGATTTACACAGTGTGTTGTACAATTTAGTGTGCCTAGAGGGGTTGAGCAAATCTTAATTCCTGTATCAGTTTCATCTTGCGCGGGTCTTGAAGATGATTGAAATGATCTATAATATTCTGAAAATAGCAAAAATTAATATTATAACAAATAAATGAAAATAAGTGAATGTAAGTTTATTAAATCTAATA
This sequence comes from Tipula lateralis, assembly GCA_963932295.1. Lineage (NCBI taxonomy): Eukaryota > Metazoa > Arthropoda > Insecta > Diptera > Tipulidae > Tipula > Tipula lateralis. The sequence goes on from OZ010737.1 coordinate 108,773,938, forward strand.
TTGATGCACTATATATAATTCACCTACCGGTATGCTGCGGCAAAGATGAAACAGTCATAAATAACACCGATAACAAAAGAAACAAAAGATTCATTTTGATTTGCAATGAATATAACTCAAACTTATTAATTGCGATTTATTTATTATATTCTTATTTGGTTGTATAAATAAAATTGTATGTAATTTCACTTTAAGGTTCACTTGCATTTTAATTTCGTTTCAATGATAATATTAAGTACAGGCGTAAATAAAATACAAATAGATGTCTATTTATAATAATTAACGATTTAATTCCCTATAACAAAATGGAA
>OZ010737.1:109468650-109616124 GCA_963932295.1 Tipula lateralis
GTAAAAAAAAGATACTATTGGAGTAGTGTGGATGCTCCCATCAGTAATATTTATTTGTCGAATAATAATTGGTGCAAAATGTGAGCTACAAATAAAAATACCTATTAATTTGTTTAAAGTGGTATGACTTGCTATAATTTTGTAACCTATTACTAGATGCTGCTTGATTGCAATACCGTGATTCATTTGTTTCAGTATACTATTCATGAAAACCCAAGACCAGTCAGAAACAAAGTATTAAGGCAAAAGTATTTTAAAGTATAGCAGCAGAATCATGTCGACAAGAAATTAATTCCTCTTAAGGAATAATAATTCCATGTATTTTTACAACACAAGCATAATAATAGATTCTAGGGAAATTGTGAGGATCACAACACTTCGGTTTACGTACAATCGATATATATATATATATATATATATATATATATATATATATATATATATATATATATATACGTTTCATCGATATATGTATATATATATATATATATATATATATATATATATATATATATATATATTTATATATATATATATATATATATATATATATATATATATATATATATATATATATATATATATAATCTTTGTCAAATTTAAACAATAAATTTCTTTTAAAAACCAAAATGATCTCAAATGTTGACTAACTATAGGTTGATTAAATAAATCCAATAAGAAATTTTGTTAGAAGTGTATCTACGTTTTTTCGGCGAGGTAATATAATTAATTATACGCATACGCATATCAACGTTTTTTCGGCGAGGTAATATAATTAAATTAAACACATACCGATCACTATATTACTAGTTTCACACAAATTAGTTTTTGGAATCACTCACAAAAAAAATGTCGTTTATCTGAAAACTTAACAGTTTAAATAAATGGATTTCGCAAAACTTCAAAAAACGTTTTGTTTAAACACAACACAAACAATAACAATAATACGATTTTAAAATACGCGTATATTTATATTTTATATTATTATCAGTGTTGTGCCGTATTGTCTACATGACGTAGACAATTCATTGTCTACACGTGTCGACAATGTATGTCGACAATTAAAACAGTTGTGTCGACAAATCGAAGACAATGTCGACAATTGATAAAATATTGCGTACCATACCGAATAATATGTTAGTTTATTATAACTATAGATGATGAAAATATTTAAAAAGTTATATGGTTTGTTTATTTTAAGATTTCAGGTATTACCACTCGATATCTGATGTTTAGCCACGCTTTGACACATTTTGATAAAAAAAACTTTTTTTGTTTGATTTGGTAATTTCTCATTTGACAAAATCAAACAAAAAAAATTTAAAGCAGTCAATTAAAAATAACATAGTTTCTGGGGCCTTTCACGTTTACAGTGGATCACAATCGGAGGTACTTTATACATTTCTTAATTACCATTCTATTCTACAAACTAAAATTGTTTTATATGGGTATCAGTTGTGTTCATTAAGGTGCGTCGTAGCTTTCGAAAACAATCCTTACTTTTTTTACTCGAACATGCTTGCAATTCTGATTAGTTCAAAATAACGCTTAAAAAGTTATTAATTGATGATTTCTAACATTTACTTTATTTTAAGGTTTAAGCTAGTTTAAATGATTTAAGCTATCCAAATTATAAATTGTTGTGTAATTTAAATATGTAATTCGATTTTCATACATTTTATCAGTACTATGCCTGATATTTAGCTTTAATATCTTTTGACGTTTTGTGTTTATTATACAAAATGTCTACTGTGGTGGTTGGACTAGTTAAACGAATTATAATAATTAACAAATGAACTTTAGATTCTTTATAGCATTGTGCGTATAAATTAAATAATTTAAGTAGCTGAGCTAAAATCATATCAAATTGATTTTATTAGTTCAAAAATAAATAATAATATTGTGCCCCAGACAAATTTTTACTGTCGTACTCAACTGATTTTCGAATATTGTTTTAAGAGAGTTTTTGGTTTAGATTTCACTTTGAAGAAACTTAAGTTTAGTTGATATTTTGCTTAAAGCGCCAATTTTTATTATGAGTGTCATTTTTAAGAACTAAAATTGTGCTATTGTTTTGAGTTCAAAATTCAGTCAATTTTTCAAAAGAACTGCTTCTGCGCATTCGATCGAACTTAAAACTTGCTTGACACCTCTCGATTCATCGAAACCACAAAATTTCAAACTTATTGACTTATTTGACGCCATCTTGAATAAGTCAGTCAAGCTGTTCCAATTAATTTTGGTGACTTATTTTGACCACTACTAATCAGAACCAATTTTATAAATTATTGTTTAATTGAATACAATGTTGTACTTTCCATATCCAGAACAAATGTTTGAATTTAACTATAGAAAATTTTATATTGCAATTTATACAAATTCATAAATAAATTTAATTCAAGTTTATTTGTTTGTTTGACATTTATTATAAGTGCAAGTTGACAATCGTGTTTACATGATCAAATTAATTTACATGATCAAATAAGTATTCTGCTTAAAGAAAAAGGTAGAAAGTAGGCCACCTCGATAGCATACTTATTTGAATAAGTTGGTATAAGCAAAAAAGTCGTTGTTTGGAAAACACCCTTAGATGTGAATAAGGCAAATGATAGTACCACTCTCGGTGAACTTTCAGATTGTGATAATGTAAATGTAAATTATGTAAGTAACACCAATTTCAGTAATCAGCTGCAACACAAAACAAAAATCGTATTTCTTTCCTAAAAAAAATTCGTATCGTTGGTACATTGGGTAGATAGATATAATTACAAAATCTATTACAAAAGTTATACCAACAATTGCATAAAATATATTTATTTTATATTGGGATTATTCAAAATTCGTAAGAATTTTGCTTTTAAATAATATTATATTATTTTCGCTAATCTGTATAGTAATAATAAACTAATATATTTGGTATACTTCGGAATTGTTTATTAAACGTCGACATTGTCCAAGAATTGTCGACATTGTCTATGAATTGTCGACATTGTCTACGAATTGTCGACATTGTCTACGAATTGTCGACATTGTCTACTAGTTGTCGACACCAACATGTAGACAATATCAAAATACGCGTAATCGCACAACACTGATTATTATATGTTAATACTAGCTTAAAATATAAATTAAGAAAATTTTGTTTGTTGTTCTTCATTTAGTAAAAAATTTATGGATTTAGAATTACTCAATTTTCATATCAGCTTTTCAAACCACTCAACAAGGTTATAGTATACAGATGGCTCTATCCAAAAAACAAAGTAAGATGTTTGCCCAATATTCAAATCTAAGATATGAATTTTCTTAGATGTTCATATTTCTTAGATTTAGTATTTACTCAAAAATCATATAAATATAAACCCTATTAGCTTTCCAAACCACTCAACAGGGTTATAAAATACAAATAGACCTGTCCGAAAATCATAGTTAGAAATTTGTCAAATAGTCAAAATCTTAAGATTTGATTTAAAAAGTATGGATTTAGTATAACTTTACATATTTGTGAACAAATTCTATATGATAATTCGCCTAGTTATATACTTTTTACTAATACTAACACGTTTTTGTTATTTTATAATTATGTTTAGTATAAACTTCATTCGCTTACATATGACACGGATAACTACAAAAATTGGTAATGGAGAACATGTACTCGTGAAGCACTCATCGACATATGTGCATGGTACGACCGCGAACGACTTACGTACATATACGTCGCGCAAATAATGAATTAAAAGAAGTTACTAATACTTGCGTAAGAACTTGCATTCAATCGCGTAGATATTTTCAATACTTTAATTAATTTTCATTATGGTTTTGTTAATTTTACAGCGCAATAATTTGTTTTTGTTACTTGTATATTACGTTTTTTAAGTTTTGTTCCAAAACAAACACTTTACTATGTAAATGCATTGTATTTACGGGTATCTGACCTTTGGGGTACTTAGTTTGAGCAAAAATATTTTTGAGAAAATATGTTTTGAAGAATTTTCCTACTGTTTTGGAAATGTTTATTTATATTTTTTGGGTAAAAGCGATTTTGGAACACGTGTCGCTTCCAAGCATTATTTATGAAAAAACAAAAATAATTGAAAACCGTTGTTTTATTAATTTATATATTTTCGTTTCTTGTTGATTTTTATTTTATTATACTTTAAATTTTTGCTTGTTTGTTTTATCTGTTTGCAGCGTTTCCAATTTGGTGATTTTTTCTATCAACTTTTCAATTAAGTCAATGACAAACATATTTTCTACTGGCTATACTAACATTTGTGATGTTATATTATTTCGCACAGCGAAAGTTTTTTTTTGACATTCAAAAAATTTTTTCGATTACTCACTCATCAAATTTTTTTACTAAAGTTCTCTTTTTCGGTATTTATGTTGTTTCTCATTTATTAACTGAAGAAAAACTAAACATTTGTTGTTTCTTTTTTTGGTTAACTTATCAAAACATGTCGAAATTATGATTTCATTGTTGCTGTATTGTTAATTGCCTCATTGAGCATTGCTCGATATTAAGTGCCAATCATCTGGGTGACCTAGTGAACAGTGTGTTTAAAGACTAAAACGCCGCCAACGGGTTTCCTTTTATAAATCTAAATGTGCCGCAACAATAATGAATGTTTAAGAATCACATTTCACCAAAAGAATCACATTTCAGTAATGAATTATTAAATGATATTGAGGATTCTCAGCTTAGTTTATTTATCCAAAAAAAGTGCTGATATTAGAGACAATAAAAACTTGGGCATTGTGATAATTTATTCTAGTAATTTAAAACTAAGGTTCTTCTACGTTCTTGGATTTGTTATCTTTGGATAGTGGTACGGCATCTTCGACTGTAAACGCTATATTTAAAAGTCTAGGACGACGCAAATTGAAATTGGAACAAATTGTATGGATTGGGACAGATAAAACCAATTTCATAGTTGGCGGAGATGCTGGAAGTATTTAACTAATAAAAATAAAATGTCCTCAAATATAAATTCGATGTATATGGCAATCGCTACAACTGGAAGTTTCATTTGCGGCAAAAGGCTTGATGCCCAAAGCTGTAAAATTTTTAGTGGTAGAATCCTCTTATGGGTTTTCCAGATCATCTCGACAAATAGAATACCAAAAGACATGCAATCTCATAATCAATGACCCTTTAAAATATTTTGGTGTTCGACGACTAGGTGGTTTTCTTTGAGCGGGCCATGGAAAGAATTTTGGGCCAATGCTTCAACTGGTGACTCATTTTGTATAGCAGCACCACGCAAACATTGTTATACGTTTGAGCAACTTCCCAGTTTGTAGAACGAAAAAAACATTTTGTTTTCCTGCAAGTGAAGAATCTCATTTTAGCACAAGTACAGAGTTGTTAAAATTTTCGAAAATATCACAGCTGATCACAGCAAAATATTGAATGACTTACAATTGGAAATTAGTTTTCCTTACCAAAAGTTGTAATTCAAACTACCAGAATTGACCCTCTTTCAAAAAATTTTGAAAACCATCTCGATCCTAACTGTTTTTTGGGAGATTTTGAGAATGAAGAAGCATAATTAAAAACAAACACATATTTGTCATTGCTTTTAGAAAACGGTTGGAGACCAAGATGTAAATCATTTATTATATCTTTGATTAAACTTCAGGCGCGTCTACCAGAAAATATAAGAGTTTTGAAGAAAATAAATTTGAAGCGTCAAAAGAAATCTATAACTGAACTTTTGTTAGAATTTATATATTGCCGGGATAAAATCACAATCGAAAGTCAACATGATCTTATAAGTTTAGAGAAACGAATTGAAACAAAAGACACAAAAAAATTTTGGACCGAAGTCAATTCTTCTACAGATGCTGTAGACGTAAATCCATTTATAGACAGTAGAATTTGTAAAAACCTGTTTAGTAATGCCGTGGAAATAATTTTTTTGTGTAATGAAAATCATTAACTCAAAGGCGAAAAATAGAATAAAAACAAAGCTACTACAATGTTTATTGACTATACGTAATGGTTTAAGAACGTCCGGTAAAAATTGTCAAAATTAAAATCAATTGTCATACAAACAAAATCGTATAAAGGTAGTGTAGAAATTTAGATTTTTCTACACTACCTTTATACGATTTTTATTTTATATATTAAGTAATTATAAAAAAGAGTGAGGGTAGAAATTCGATTTAAAACTGTTTCTAGTCGGAAAGAAAAATTAAATACATAATTTAATTACTTTTTATTAAATAAGTATTTCATTTAACTTTTATTGAAATTCCTTCGATCAATTAAATTTTATCACACTTCTAGAGACATCTAGTGAATCTTTTTTGCCGTCTTAACGATTACGGGTGTGCAATTAACTTCTAGCAACATATATTTTGAAGAGTTGGCAGGCACTGCCTATTTGAAAACTACAGTGGTATCAAAAACATCCATTTGGAAACATGGACACATAAAACATCCCGAAGCCAAATTGACAATAAGTTGATTTCAAAAGACCGATCTCAGGTTGTTCAAGACGTGAGATCGTATCGGTCGTCAACAAAATTCGTAGGCAGTGACCATTTTATGGTTGCTGCAAAGCTGCGATGGAAATTTTCGTACAGGTCAGGAAGGACAGAACAATATACAACGCGATTCTCCTGTGAAGGTCTGATAAATGAAGAAACGCAACGAAAATACCAAGATCTTGTCAGCAATAGTATTTACGATCCAATTACCAATCTGATGATGTGAACAGTGTCTGGGAAGTATTGAAAACCTCGGTTGTCGATGCTGCCCAGCACACTCTCGGTATAGTGAAAACTAAGCCCAAAAACGATTGGTTTGATGAGGAGTGTCGTCTTGCTGTTGAGCAACGCAATATAGCCCACAATGAAGCGCAGACTCGGTTTACAATTGCAAGGAAAAACAAGGCAGTTCTTGCTAGGAGGACAGCTAAATGCATTTGTAGACAGAAGAAGCGCGAATGGTGGAAGGCCAAGGTCTTAAGAGTGCAACAACTCAGCAATGAGCACAAATATCGTGGTTTCTTTAAAGAAATCACCGAATTGCACCATACCTTAAGATCTCGGTCAATTGCCATTCGGGAACAGGATGGAAACCTCTGTGTTAACGTCGATGCGGTACTCGATACATGGCGTGAACATTTTTCTGATCTACTTAACGTTCTACATGTATCACAAGCTGTATTTGAATACCCTCAAATACAGACCGCAGAGATGTTCATTGAGGATCCATCCTATGAGGAATTCACAATGGCCATGCAGAGATTAAATAAAAATCGTTCACCAGGGGTTGATTGCATTAATTCAGAGCTCTTGATATTCGGAGGGCTAACTATGTGGAACTGTCTTTTCGACCTTATTCGATTGGTATGGCGAAATGAAGCTATGCTTGACGAATAGAAAGTGGCCGCGTAATGCCCAATATTCAAAAATGGCTTGGGAAGAATTACTTCTTTAGCGGAGTCACTGATCAAGTTTTATCGCTGCGGATGATTCTTTCCAAGTACTACGAAACATCTCGTGATGTACACCAGGTATTCCTAGATTTCAAGCAAGCCTATGACTCGATCACTCGGGAGAGATTATGGTATGCGCTTGAATATTTAGGAATACCACAAAAATATGTACATCTGTGTAGTATGACAGTAACGCAGTCACAATGCTGTGTCAAAGTTGAGAACAGGCTATCGAGAACTTTTGCAATTACTTCTGGTGTTCGACAAGGAGATGCGCTGTCCCCGATATTTTTTTAATCCCATGTTGGAATACATCCTTCGTAAAAGTGAAACACCTCAGGACAATATCTTATTCCGACAATCCAATCAACTTCTTGCGTATGCAGATGATATCTGTGTGATTAGATTAAATTACAACGGAGTGAAAGAGATACTTGATCCACTGGAACAGTTTTCAGCTTCCGTTGGTCTCAAAATCAATGAGTCCAAAACCAAATATCTGATCTCTGGTGTTCGAGACCAAGACGCAAGTGTTTTCAGTAGTGAAAACCACACGTTTGAAGGAGATTCAAGTATCTTGGATCTCTCATTACTCACGATAATAGTGTGGGAGAGGATATCAAGGTTCACCTTGCCACTGGCAATCGGGCTTTGTATCCTCTACGTCAACTGCTGAAATCCAAATATCTTGCAAATACGGATAAGCTGAAACTGTACAGAGTGTTGATCAGACCCGTTGTCATGTATGGATGTGAGAGTTGGACCTTGACGGATGAGTACGAAAGATGGCTTTTAACATTCGAGAGAAGAATCATGCGTGTTGATGGCACATACCGAGTTCTATTCAATCGCGAGATCAGGAATTGAATGCAAATTCCTGATATCGTGCATGAAATCAAAGGGCTGGCTCGGTCACGTTCTGTGTGCTGATTCGAAACGAATGATACAGCGATCGTTGAAGGGAGAACCGCCTTTCGGTAGGCGAAGATGTAGCTATCGGCGACGATGGCTCCACGGCGTAGAGAGCGATTTGGCATCTTCCAACTGCTTGCAACAGTATGAAAAGCTGGCTCGTGATCGAAACCGTTGGAGTCAGATTGTTGACACGGTACGGACCAACAATGGCCTGTAAAAACCGGGGGAAAAAAAGATACCAAAATTATAACATTTTGGTTAACACTCAGTGAAAACCAAAAATATAATATTTCATGTAGGAGTTTAAAATCATAATTTGAAAACTAAAGTATCAAATGGAAATTACTTTTTCCAATTGGGATCCTTATTTGGATCATGCGTGTCAACTGTCATGTTCATACGACATTTGGACAAATTGTGGAAATTTATTTCCAAATTATAAGTCTTTAATGAAAAGTTGTTTGCGTGCTCTGCGACCATTTTATGGTTTTCACAACTGTCCAACTGAACAATTCCTGAAACAATCAATAAAGTTTGAACCACTTCCATTATTGGATATTTATAACACGACTAGAGTGCGTAAAGTCAATCTAATGTAAATATTGCGGCTGTAGATAAAAGTGTACGTGAAAACTGCAATCAATCAATTCTTTGCCGTTCTCAGCTCTGGGTTTCTCATATGGCACATTGTGGCGTGTCTTGGTTTGAAAGCATACAGCATATAGTTTGCTCAAGAATTGAAGCCGGTTGACCTTCTTTAGCGCCATCGATTTGGTCTATGGGTGTTGGAACAGTTCCAAATTGATCTTATTCTTTTCAAAAATGTATGTTCAGCGATAAAGCTCATTTTTAGCTGAAAAGATACTTCAAAAAACAAAACTGTCGAATTTGGGCTAATAAACAGCCAGAAGAGATACAAGAGCTTTTAATGCATCCTAAAAAATGCACTGTTCGGTGCTGTTTAGGGACAAGTGGCAACTTCGGACTGCATTTTTAAAAAAATACGGAAGGTCAGCTTGTAAACGTCAACAGCGCAAACTACAGAGCAATGTTTAATGCATTTTATTGCCAATAATTTAAGATATTGGAGTAGCAAACTTGTGGTTTCAACAGGATGGTGCAACGTACTACACAGCAAGCCAAGCCATCGTTTGAAAGAAAATTAAAATGAAAACATCATATCAATGGATCCGCCGTGAATTTGCCTTCAAGATCTTCATCGATTCCTACATTAGAAGAAAACATAATACGCGTAATTCACTGAATATCGGCCGAAATGATCTAGAGAGTTCTAGAAAATTGTGCCTTTAGAATGGATCTGCTAAGAGTCAGTCGCAGAAAATATTCAAAAGAAATTATAAAAAAATCAGGTAAGCTTAATATTAAATCTTAATATTAAATTTTATTTAATATTAAATATATTTAGGTCAATATGGCTATCTCCTGTAATATTTATTTGCAAAATAAAATAAAATATAAAATGAAATTAAAATATTTTATTTTATGGAATCAAAGTGGAACTAGAAATTTATCAAGAGAAATGTATCATTTTGTTTTTTGTTTATAAACAAATACATTAAATTTTAATAATTTGTAGTATCTTTAAACATACGAGTATAAAATTGAATTGTCTTTATCATATGATATTGAAAAGTATATTTTAAACATTATGAATTAAATGGATTTATTTATTAAGTGATAATTTATTATGGTTATATTTATTGTTTTATACAAATATTCATTTTATTATGAAATAATCATTTCTATTCTATTATAAAATAAATGTAACATTACATATCGCCGCAGAATTGTAGTTGCTGCACTGTTATTGCCACATCCAATCTTCATAAATCTAACATGACTCTAAGCGGCAATAATTGTTGATTATCATGATTAATCGTTTACAATTTCATGTACAGATTTGATCAAATTATTATTAACTTATTAATCAGCTGTAATCTTTTCTTGCTTTTAAAATATTCTTATGAATAGTGTTTTGCATTAAAAACAATATTTATTTTTGTATAATTGGAAATGAAATAGAAGTTCAGAAAGAATTTTTTATTTTAAGAACAAAGAGGCCTTTTTGATTCTATTTACTTTGTTCGTTTTTTTATAATTGCTTTTTGTATCCTTAGATATTTTTTCAATATAACAATAACTTCTAGACTCTGTAATTAAAAGTGCTTTGGTCATAAATTACATGTTTTCAAAATAATGAAAATAAGCTTAGAATTGTATTCGAAAATCACCAAATTTATGATTGGCTGGTCTATTTTAATAAATAATGTATTAATTAAGGTATCGGTACATTATGAAGAATAAAGAGTTTCTAATACGCCAGTTTTTGGCAAATTTAGTAACTACGTCCTTTTATCCTATTAGTGTTTTGGAACTTTAAATTTTAATCACTTAAGCCTTTTTAAAATATAATGACACTCCATGTCATCATATTATAACTCAAATTATTTCGTTTCAATTATGAGGATAACAGAAACACATTTTTGAACAAAGCTCAGATAATACGTCTAGCAACGCATACATCAGATAATACGTCTAGCAACGATTGCTATGGTTAAAACAATTTTTTTAATTTGGGTGACCGCAAGGAATCATAACGTACTCACAATATTTAATTAGGAAAATTATTAATTTTTATTTCATTAAAAAATAAAAGAAGAAAGAATTATTATTAAAAATAAATAAACAAAATATATGACACTTCTTTACATAATTTTAAGTCTTCACAAGAAACGTCTTCAACACCTTCTGGAAGATCTGTATGAACGTCACGGCCATCTTTAGTGAGTAGATTGTAATAAAAATCATGAAATTCTGGAGTAATTAATGACAGTACACAAATCATATTAGGGGTGTTATACCATTGTTTTAAATGGATTTCTGTGATGGAAGAAAGATCCCACCGTGGAAAATAAATAATTTTAAATTGTTCATTTTATTCAAGAGAATTTTAATATTGAACTTCTAAAGTTTTGGTGAATCTTAACCATTTAATGAATGCCGGGAAATTTTGTTTTTCTCCTAATCGACATTTCTCTACTACTTGGTTTTAGCTACTAAAATAAAATTATATATGTCATGTTGAGTCATTTCAATTACAATAATTTGTTTAAATAATAACTGTTCTGATAGATCTAACAAATTGAATCCAATCTCTTGGTACTTAAATGTTGAAAAAAGGTTATTCTTTTTTGTTTTTCGATGGCCGCGTGAACTAAGTCACACTCCATGTGAGTGACCAACTTCTTAGTGTCGGTTTTAGGTTTTTTTAATTTTATATTCATCCCATTAAATATTTGTGTATATTTGCGAATAGAAACAGGTTTTGCTACCATGCAACGATTTTGCTACCATCTATAGGTAAATAATTTAAGTCATTGTCATTATTCGTGATGGTTGCCATTTTTCATAAAATTTTGTCGATTATGTTTGGTGATTACTATAAAATGTCCTATCGGCTCAAACTTTTCCACCAGTATTACTATTGCCGGCCGAGAAGGTGCTTCACGAGGATTAAAAAATGATTTAGTTTTCACCATTTTTGCAATTTCAAAATATTGTTAAAGCGTGGATCGTACCATTTTTAAAGCGTGTATCGTAATAGTTTAATTAATATTTGTCAAATGTCAAAAGAAGACATGTTCAAAATTATAGACGCCCAAATAGCAGGCTACTCAAAATTTAATCTCTAATTGAAAACCCGTTTATTATGCACGTCCTTGTAAAAGTTACTCGGAAAATCAAAAACGTCTATTCAAGGACATGAACAAATTAAATGTGATACAAATTGAATTAAATCAATTCATAGAAACGAATTGTTTTTGCAATAACAATGTTTCTGCTAAGCATAGAGCAAATATTCATTTTAAATCCAAATTAACGTCAATATTATTTAGCTTAACTAAATGATTAAAAAAGAAACAAAATTAAAAAAGGAATGAAATGAAACAATAGAAACGGAAATAAAACAATAATCCTTCGTCGACAACAACAGATTTAAGGATTCTATTTCATTTCTCTGCTACATATCATCCCCTTTTCTATTGCGCATCCCAATTTTTGTGTTATATTTGTGATTGCTGACATAAGTACATTTTATTATGTTCTGTTGGATTTGTTGGTGTGGTGTTGTTATGGTTTCAGCAAAAATAAATTATATATTCAACCTATTTAATTAAAAATAAAAATAGATACTCATCGTTTTAAATTATTTAGTGTACAACATTACAAATAGATCAGATTTCTGTGACACTGGAAGTACATGGAACATATATTAATTATTCCACAATGTCTTTTGGCTTGTTTCAGAAAACAAATTTCTAAACATTTCTTGATGGAAACTTTTAAATTAGAAAAACATAATAGAATGAAAAATGCGAAACAAATAAGTAAGCATATTATGATGTATATTCCCTGTAGGGCATATGAAACATATATGAATAATAACCCCTTTTAGTCATTTTTAAAACATGCTTGCAACACCATTGCAAAATTTAAAAAAAACTCCCAAAATGTACCACGCACAACACTTGCTCTGAAATGGTTAACAAGGCTAATTTGAAGCGTGTTTCGTTTTTATCTTGATAAAATCTAATTAACTTTTTTGGTTAGAAATAAGAATATTAAAGCTACACTGCTTCAACTTAAATGAAATTTTAATCTTCAATCGTTATGGTAACGATGGTAGAATTTCTAAATGATTCAATAGATAATTCCTTAAAGAGGAACATCGAAAATAGGATATTTATGAACTGTAAGCGTTATGTAAAAGAAATACACAATTATGTTTTCGTTGTCGCATTGATATCACAACGCTGGCTTATGAGTGGTTTCAGGTCTGGCAACGTGTGATTACCAATTAAAACCTATTTGGTAAATATTACCATATAAAATACTTAAATATTATACAATGTTATTGATTGTTTCAAAAATTATAATAAACAAACTCGAATAAATATGATGAACACTCGTATCGAAGTACAACCATCAATAGAAATAACGACGTATGGTTCATCAGAGTTGGATATATTTTTTGATATGTGAAGATATTTAGAATTCAACATGTTACTTTTAGTAATATAAAAAACACACAATTGATATAGCATAGATATTTACCAATTAAATGGCGTCAGGCGTTGTGATTAAAGCTATTAAAGCCTTTGGAATAAAAAGATCAAGGTCAGGTTCAATCCAAACGTTTTGGGATGGACAAAATGAATTTAATATTAAATTCACTAGGTTACTCAATTTTTTTTTATGAAACAGATCTGAGTGTATCCAAATAATAAGTTTCAAAATTTTCATTAGAAGCAGTACACCATAAACTATTAAACAATTATCGAATTATGTCTTATGTATTATTTAAACAATTTTCTTAAAAATCATAAAATTCCTGGCAACCCTTCGATACATAGATTCCTGGTTTCTCTTCGATAAATAGATCCCGTATATCCTACATAATGGTACATGTCATTTCCCGTAATCAACAAGTTATTTCCATCACGACAGATTGAACCACATTTATATGTCAGCATCAATGCAGCTTACACCAGCTCATGATTGAGATGTTATTTTGCCCTTTGAACGAAACCACATTAGTTATAAATTCATTACTATATTAATAGCTTTTACTTTCAGCATTATTCACTTAAATACCAACCTGATTATTAGTTATTGTTGGGGTACAGCCGTAATAACTCGAAAATGTTCGAGACCTTGTTAAAGCCAGGCAGATTGTACTTTAATCCCAAGTTGAGTTTGTTGTATTCGTCGAAGTACTTCCGAATTAGATTGTTATGAACTTTTGTTCAATAAATGAGAATACGCTTCTCGAACCTTTTATATCAACTTTTACAATTTATTTTTAATTTTATAATTTCAATTTTACAGATTCTATTTTTTATTGCTTTAATGCTAACACTTTGATATTTGTGACGAGAATGATTTTGAAAAACATTTCCTAAATCTAAGTAAATGTCAATTTCGAAAAACCCAGTAAATTTAAATTGCCTCATTAACAAAAATTCAATATGAAATTACTTGGCTTAATGGATTTTTCGATCATGAACTGTTATCATGTAAACTTAATGTTCAGAATATCGTTAATTAATGTCACCTATACCAGGATTACTTACCTTTACTTACCGTAGACTTACTTAAAGTGTCATCCTCTGATGTGTACAGTCTACTATTTATTAATAAATGTCAAATGAATTTGGTGTATAATAAAAACAAATCTACACAAAGTTATGATCGATATGCAGAAATCTACTTGATCAACTTAACCGAATCTGCTTGATCAAATTTCATTGACTGCAATGGTCATGATTTTTGTGTTGAGAAGTTTTATAATTAGTTATACAGCCACACTCAAGAGGCATAGTCAAATAAAAATTGAACTCAAAAATATTATACATATGAAATAAATAATCAATAAATATTAATGTAAATAATAATTTTATTGATTGCATTTTGTTCATGGTCCTTCGAGCCGGATACCGAGTTTAAGTAATCGTAAACGTAATCTAATTAAATTCGCGTATATATAGTGAGTGTACCACAAAAATCAAAATTACTGCACATCGGACGCCATTAGTTGACCGCAAGGAAACCACGCTGGGATACAAGGAAATTTTACGCCATTAAAGTTGCTGCTAAATTATATTTCCGGAGTCATCGAGTGCTGCGTTGCCCTACGTCGATATTATAGCGTTACCAAACGCATGCATTGAAGAGGAGCTACAGCCTAAATTATTCGAACATAGCAATAAACAGAAAACCATAAGTAGACGTTTATATTTATGTACTTTATTTGCTAAGAAGAGAACCTAGGTGCCTGTTTGTGTGTGTGTGTGTAGAAAATTAGATAATTGGTCATAATTGAAACCGCCGTAAACTATGTCGATTCTTGCCGTACAATCACGTGGTCGAGTTCTCGGGTCATTGACTTCGATTCGCAAATTCACATCCGCCATTACGAACGATACTGCGTTTTATGAAATTGAGGTTAGACTGCAAAGATTAGAAACTTTGTGGAACGAGTTTTTCCAATATGAAGATCAAATTGGGTTAGCGCTCACAAATAATCCTAATCTTACATTGGAATTGAAACAGGAAGAGTTCGAAACAAAATTTTTTGAAGTTAAGTCTATATTGTTAAAGTGTCTTCAGGAGCGTAAACCCACCGTCGCGCCAACTAATAATACATCGATGGACATCTTGTTAGATCAACACCGAGCGTTTTTTGAAGGTCTAGCCGATCGGACACAGACTATTAATGATCGGTCAATAAATCAATCGTCAGATTCGTTGAAGTTACCGCGTGTGCGTATCGACAAATTTGCGGGAGACTATGAAGCATGGCCGGCATTTTATGACTTATACACATCGTCTGTCCATAGAATTGAAACTATTTCGAAGGTGCATAAGTTTCAAATCTTAAGAGGATCACTTGTGGGACCCCCACTCGACATAATTAAAAATTTTTTGATAACCGACACCAACTACGATGAAGCATGGGAGAAACTCGTCAAAAGGTACAACAAAAAACGACCAATTCTCAATGCTTATATTGATCGATTTATGAATCAGCCCTCGGCAGTAAATGGGTCATTAAGGTCCCTTCGTCAGATTTCAGACTCATCAGATGAAATTTTAAGAGGCATTAAGGCACTAGGCGGAGCAGCAGAAAATATAGATCCCTGGCTGATTCACATATTATTGACGAAGGTCGATGAAGAGACACGGCGAGTATGGGCAAAGGACACCATAGATGATGACTTTCCAACCATCCATACATTTCTGGAATTTCTAAACAACCAGTGTTATGCGAAGGAAAGCTCAATATCGGAGAAAAAATCGGGATTTAAAAGTGTGAGTGTAGTAAAATCAATGCATGTCGAAAGAGAAAATGTAAAATGTCCCAGTTGTCAACGTCCACATCACCTGTACAGATGTCTTAAATTCAAAGGAATGACAATTCAAAAAAGACGCAGCCTGGTCAACCAATTGGGAGTATGTTTCAACTGTCTTCGAGAAGGCCACAATGTCAGTACTTGCCCAACGGATTATTCGTGCCGCATATGCAAATTAAAGCATCATACACTCCTACATTTGGAACTAGGATCTATTCCTTCTAATTCGCAACCATCAACTAATAACTTCATCCAAACTGACCGGTTCATAAATACCAAGACAAGTTCAAGTGATGATCAGTTGACTGGTGTCGATGTAAGCTCAGCTGTTGCCGCAACGCTTACCAATACCGCACTTAATGTTACCACATTTCAATCGGCCATATTACCAACCGCATTAGTGTACGTCCGCGATTCAGCTGGAAATAATCATTTAGCACGCGCATTGTTAGACTCGGGGTCGCAGTCAACCTTTATCACAGATAGTCTAGTACACAAATTAAATATCAGACGCTCACCTACAAACGTTCGTGTCAGTGGAATTTCTGGATTGCGAGCTGAAGTCGTTAAAGGAGTAGTAAAGGTTGCACTACAATCAAGATACACCACGGCCGACTGCTTTCATTTGGAAGCGTTTATACTTACCAAACTAACTACTCCCATTCCACAATTAAAACTAGACGAACGTGTGCTAAAGGACGTGAGTAAACACCGCCTGCAGTTGGCTGATCCTACTTATTACAGGCCAAGTAAAATCGATATTCTGCTTGGTGCAGATATATTCTTTGAGGTTCTGAAAGCTGACAAATTCAGAATTAACAAAAATTTAGTTGCGCAATCAACAACATTCGGATGGGTTATTGCTGGAAGGTTGCCTAGCGACACGAATCATTCAACTTCATGTTCAACAGTCATACAAGAGAACGACACCAATCGCATACTAGAACAGTTTTGGAAATTGGAGGAGATTCCAACTACATCTAGTATGTCCGAAGAACACTTACGGTGCGAGAAACATTACGTAGACAACTGTCAGCGGAGCTCGGAAGGCAGATACATTGTAAGGCTGCCTTTTGATACGAGCGCTGGGGAGTTAGGCCACTCACGATCAGCCGCCGTCAACCGCTTATTGGCAATGGAACGTAGATTTGAAAGGGATTCGAATCTGAAGGAGCAATACATAATCTTCATGAATGAATATCTTAACTTGAGACACATGGAGCAGGTCCCACCTGATGAGATTTTATGCGATGTTACAAGGTGTTTTTATCTACCACACCATGCCGTAATTAAAAATGAGAACACAAGTACAAAATTACGCGTAGTGTTTGACGGGTCATGTGAGTCAGCGTCCGGAATTTCGCTTAACAAGAAACTCTTAGTTGGACCTACCATACAAAGGGATTTAATATCCGTGTTGTTGAAGTTTCGAAAGCATACTATCGCATTTTCCTCAGATGTCGAAAAAATGTTTAGACAAATTAAGATCAATCGTTTAGATCATGATTATCAACGTATAGTGTGGAGAAACTGTGCGTCTGAACCCATGAAAACGTTTCGACTAACCACAGTGACGTATGGCACGTCGTGTGCGCCATTTTTGGCCATTAGAACGCTGCACCAAATAGCAGATGATAATAAAACAGCATATCCCATAGGATCCACTCTATTAAAACGAGATTTTTACGTGGACGATTGCTTATCGGGAGCTGATTCACTAGAGGAAGCAAAACGTGCCGTTCGAGAGCTTTATGATATGTTGAGTCAAGGTGGTCTGACGCTTCGCAAATGGAGGTCGAATTCGGTCGAGCTTATTAAAAATATTCCACTAGAGAACCGAGACGAAGCAAATTTGAGCTTAGATGATTGTCCTGGAACCGTCAAGACGTTAGGGCTACAATGGAACCCTTCAAGAGACACCTTTTCGTATAAAATAATTGCTAATCCTGAACCTGCCGTAACCAAACGCGAGATGTTGTCGCAGATTTCACGAGTTTTTGATCCGTTGGGCTGGATCTCGCCCGTTGTGATTGTATTTAAGGTTGTCCTACAGAGATTATGGCTACGTAAATTAAATTGGGATGATCCACTACCAGAGGACTTAGCGCAACTTAATTTACGTAGCCATAATCTCTGTAGGACAACCTTAAATACAATCACAACGGGCGAGATCCAGCCCAACGGATCAAAAACTCATGTATCTAGTAAAAAGGGCGGAAAAACTGTGCATAAGATGGGTACAATCTGAAGAATTTGGCGATGAAATACATGACCTTAAACGAGAAAAACGAGTCAATACGAAAAGCAAATTAATTTCATTATGCCCGTTTATAGACCAAGACGGTATCTTACGAGTCGGGGGAAGATTGCATAACTCGCACCGCATTTCGACAGTTAAGAATCCAGTATTTTTGCCGCAGGATGCTAATTTGTAACGTAGCTCCTGGGTGCAAATACCGAATGTGTGTCTCTCGAATAATTTTGTCGGTTAACAGGTGTGACTTTGGTAATAATACTGGATGTTTTTTGTCGAATGATGCATGCAAGTTATGCAATCTTCCCCCGACTCGTAAGATACCGTCTTGGTCTATAAACGGGCATAATGAAATTAATTTGCTTTTCGTATTGACTCGTTTTTCTCGTTTAAGGTCATGTATTTCATCGCCAAATTCTTCAGATTGTACCCATCTTATGCACAGTTTTTCCGCCCTTTTTACTAGTTCAACAATATCTAACAATCGATTGACTTTAGTAACGGACAAAACTTTTGCCAATATTCGTTTTATTTTGGAGAATGATTCGATCCTTACGAACAGATCTTGGAGCAAGTGTGGTGGATTTATTTTAACCTGAGCAGCCATTGAAATGGGACGTTCTTCTAACTTAGTACAACTAGTTTTCACAAGCTTTGGCCATTCTTCTATTCGCTTAGATAACCAGGATGGCCCGTTCCACCACTGATCGCAATTCACTAGCTGTTTCGGAGTTACTCCTCTGGATGCAACATCTGCTGGATTTTCCTTTGATATGACGTGACCCCATCTCACTCTGGGAAGAATCTCGAGAATCTCAGCCGTTCGATTACCTATGAAGCATTTCCAGCGCCTTGGAACGTCGGACAACCATGCCAAAACTATCTCCGAATCGGTCCACGCCCAACATTCGAAATTCTCGATTTCTAACGCATTACGTATGAACTTCATCAATCTGCTCAACAAAACGGCACCACATAACTCTAACCTTGGCAATGAGACCTGTTTTATCGGTGCAACCTTAGTTTTGGAGATTACTAATCTGGTATTTATTCTTCCGATAGAGTTCGTGACGCGAATATACACTACTGCGCCATATGCACTCTCGGAGGCGTCACAAAATCCATGTAATTGTATATCCGTGACCTCACGATGTGTCATTAGAAATCGCGGCATTTCTACCTGCTTTAGATCGCTGAGTGATGCTTGATTTGTTCGCCATCAAAGATGATATATTCATCGAAACGTCGGGCATAAATTAATAATATAAGAAACGATTGATGTAACAAAAGTAGTTTCACTGAAAAATAAAGACTGAAAAGCCTACATAAACAAGAAACAAAAAATAAAAATTTCTAAACAGTCATTATATTGATTAAAAAAATTGTTGCGCTAAGTCCTCTGGTAGTGGATCATCCCAATTTAATTTACGTAGCCATAATCTCTGTAGGACAACCTTAAATACAATCACAACGGGCGAGATACTGGACAAAAAACATCCAGTATTATTACCAAAGTCACACCTGTTAACCGACAAAATTATTCGAGAGACACACATTCGGTATTTGCACCCAGGAGCTACGTTACAAATTAGCATCCTGCGGCAAAAATACTGGATTCTTAACTGTCGAAATGCGGTGCGACACCAAATTAATAACTGCGTGGTTTGTCGCAAACAACGAGCGTCTACGTCCCAACAGTTAATGGGAAGCTTGCCGGCTTCAAGAATCACGCCTAGTCGTCCTTTTCTGCATACAGGTGTAGATTATGCTGGCCCATTACACCTCAAATCCAGAATCGGAAGAGGTCGCGTACCGATTGTCAAGGGCTACATTTGTCTTTTTATTTGCTTCTCTACGAAGGCTGTTCATATTGAGCTTAGCCACGACATGTCATCGGAAGCATTTATCGCAGCACTTCGTCGATTCATAGCTCGAAGAGGGGTTCCTACTGAAATAATATCCGACAATGGAACCAACTTTGTGGGAGCTAAAAGACAATTAGGAGAACTATACGATTTATATCAGCAAAATTCGAAAAATAAATCAATTAAAAATTTTCTTTTACAGAATGAAATTCGGTTTAAATTCAGTCCTCCTAGCGCTCCACATTTTGGAGGGCTGTGGGAATCCGGAATAAAGTCCATCAAACACCATCTGAATCGAGTGACAAACGGGGTGGTTATGACTACTTGGGAAATGCACACTTTACTTGTGCAAATTGAAGGTCTCCTTAACTCCAGACCACTGTGTGCTATGAGTGATAACATTGAGGATCTCAACGCTTTAACACCAGCGCATTTTTTGATCGGAGAAGCGATAACCACCATTCCCGAACCATCTCTTGAGCATATAGCAAACAACAGATTGTCCAGATGGCAAAATGTACAATCCAGAATGCAAGGTTTTTGGAGACAGTGGCAGACAAACTACTTACACACACTTCAACAGCGGCATAAATGGAATCAGGTCCAAGAGAATTTTAAAGTTAATGACCTGGTTGCCATAAAGGAGGAGAACTTGCCTCCGTCAAAATGGGCAATGGGTCGCATTACCATTCTTCATCCTGGAAACGATGGGCTAGTTCGGGTAGCATCACTGAAGACATCAACAGGAATTACAAAGAGACCAATCGTCAAGTTATGCAAACTGCTTTCATCCGACAATTCCAACTGAACCAATACACACTATAATATATTAAAAACAGGAGTTTTTAATGGGCCGGAGAATGTTCAGAATATCGTTAATTAATGTCACCTATACCAGGATTACTTACCTTTACTTACCGTAGACTTACTTAAAGTGTCATCCTCTGATGTGTACAGTCTACTATTTATTAATAAATGTCAAATGAATTTGGTGTATAATAAAAACAAATCTACACAAAGTTATGATCGATATGCAGAAATCTACTTGATCAACTTAACCGAATCTGCTTGATCAAATTTCATTGACTGCAATGGTCATGATTTTTGTGTTGAGAAGTTTTATAATTAGTTATACAGCCACACTCAAGAGGCATAGTCAAATAAAAATTGAACTCAAAAATATTATACATATGAAATAAATAATCAATAAATATTAATGTAAATAATAATTTTATTGATTGCATTTTGTTCACTTAAGTACTAAAAAATTTAAGTAGAATGTACCACTTATAATCTATACAGGTATATTATATTCGTCTACTGATTGGAATCCATCTACTATCAATACAAATGCAAAGTGCCGTTTGCCAATTTGTTTATGTACAAATTTTAAAGTTATTTAGTGCAGTGGATTCCAACTTTAGTGAACATTTAAATTGTGAAATAATTAAAGACCAGGTAAGATTGCCAATCAAACTATTATAGTGCGCTCATACGAATATATAGCTTAAATATTTTTAGAGTAATTGCGATTTATCCGTGTTTTCTTGGCATTCTAAAGCGGCCGATGGATTGTTGGATCAAAGTTAAGTACAAACATTTACTACATACAATTTCTTAAATTACTAATTATTTCTTTTCTTTTCAGCTACTAAACATACACCCGCCCTTGAACTGACAAGTTCAAAGATTGGAAAGTTATAGATGAAACTTGAGTGATGTATTGATGCTTTATTTTATAATTCATTATGTGGTTAGTGTTGTGTTTTATTTGAAGTATATTTAGACGCTATGTGTTGTTTTATTCATCAAGAGAATTTTCTGTGAAATTGGCAAAAGACATAACTTGAGAATGGGTCGTTTAAATTCGCTGTTGTGCGTTTTCAGCGTGACTACTCTGACTAGCCCGTCGGAACCGGGATGAAGCTGTATAACCTTGCCCAGCAGCTTTTAATTGACAGGAAGGTTTTTATCCTTGATTAATACGACGTCATCTAATTGTAAGGGTGATGCTCTACTTCGCCATTTGGTACGTTGCTGCAGTGATGTTAAATATTCAACGTACCATCTTTTCCAAACATTTTGGCTCATTTGTTGAACCATTTGCCAACGATTAAGATATGATTGGTTCAAATGAGTGATGTCAAGCTCAGGGATTTTAGTGCATGGATGCCCGATCAGGAAATGTGATGGTGTGAGTGGATCGACTTCTGTATCGTTTATGGCACATAAAGGTCGGGAATTTAGTATTCCCTCTATTTCTGCCAGTAGAGTATTCATTTCTTCTGAAGTTAAAATATTTGCCCCTATTACTCGTTTTATATGGAATTTGTGGAGAATTAGGAAAATGTGGAGAATTAGGAGGAATAAAATGCCATGTAGTGCGACATCTGGAAAAATAATCAGAAATATTATTTGAGCCCTTAATAAGTTTGGTAAACATTTTTTGAAGTTTGCTATCGGCACCAATGAAATTACTGCCATTATCGCTGTGAAGCTCACGACAAACTCCCCGCCGCGCAGTGAACCTTTTAAGGGCTCCCAGGAAGGCGTCACTTGACAGATCACTAACTAGTTCTAGGTGGATCGCTTTTGTACTGAAGCATACGAATAAGCATATGTATGCCTTATATGTTTTTTGTCCACGTCCCCTTGCCAGATGAATCGAAATGGGCCCTGCATAATCCACACCAGTTTTCAGGAAAGGTCGTATTAATTCGACTCGTGCACTAGGTAGATTGCCCATTAGTTGTTCTTGAAGATCCGCTTTAAACTTTGTACATATGACACATTTTCGGATAACATCTTTCGCCTTTATTTTTCCTTTGGGTACCCAATATTCCTGACGTTTGATGGATAAAAGAAGTGATGGACCTGCGTGCTTATTGTCTATATGAACATCACGAAGAATCAGCTGCGTAATTGTCGACTTTGGATGAATGATGATTGGATGCTTCGTGGAATATGGAACTATACTATTGTGCAGCCTTCCTCCAACTCGAAGTAGTCCGAAGTCATCTAGAAAGGGATCTAATGACTTGAGACTGCTGGTTCTGTTGATTTCTCGTTTGGACTGTAGTGCTACTATCTCGTCCTTGTAAAATTGGTTTTGTTCGTAGATACAAATTATGTGTACGACGTGAAATAGTTCCTCCCGCCGCAGATAAATGCCACTGACTCTAGAACCCTTAGTTTTTCTAGCATTGCCAATAAATCGCAGAATGTAGCACATAACTCTCTGCAGTCTCGGAATGATGAGTACTTGCGAATTGTTTCGTCAAACCATTCATTGGGCTTGGTGCACGTAAGCGTGAATGCGGTTGTTTTGTTTGATTTTTCTTCGAAGTTTCCATAGTTTCTCAACTGAGGTGGCCATAACTCCGGAGGTTGGACTAACCAATTTGGTCCATTCCACCACAGTGCATGTAACTTGAGCTCGTTAGGAGATAAACCACGAGAGGCGCAGTCCGCTGGGTTGTCGGCCGAAGGAACATGCTTCCAAATACTTCTGGGTAGCGTAGTAATTATCTCGGAGGTGCGATTTCCCACAAAGGTACTCCATCGCCTAGGATGACTTCCAAGCCAATCCAGTACAATTTGAGAATCTGTCCACGCGTGTAACTGTTTGATATCCTGGTTTGACTCTTTCTGTACAACTTTAATGAGATTTGCGAGCAAGATGCTGCACACAGTTCAAGGCGAGGGAGTGTTTGTTGCTTGATTGGCGCTACCTTTGTCTTGGCAGATAGCAGTTTAACCTGCTTTTCCCCATTTGGTTGGATTATCAGGAAATATACCACAGCTGCATAAGCCGACTGGCTTGCATCGCAGAAGCCATGTATATGAATTATAGAACCCGTCATAGTACTGATGAATCTAGGGATAGAAATATTATTAATGGACTTTAAATTATTTCTTAATTTGCTCCATAGGACGTGCTTGTCAGCTGGGAGAGGATCATCCCACTCTAGATTGTCTCCCCAAAGCATCTGCAGAAAAATTTTGAAGGCTATAACGACAGGTGCTAACCAACCTAGAGGATCAAACAATCTACTGGCTGCTGATAAGACCGTCCTTTTTGTGAATTTCGTGGAATCGGGAACCTGAGCTGTGAATGTGAAGTTGTCTGTTTTGGGATTCCTTATTGTCTCCTTCTTGATGTTCGTGTGGAATGTTGCGCAATAGTCCACTACTATTGGATTTCCACTTCCTGAGGTGGAGTCCGTAGGCACTTAAACATTCCATAACCTTTTGTTTGAGTTGCAGTGCCTCGTTTTCACTATCAGCTCCAGTCATAATGTCGTCGACGTAGACATCCTTTGATATGACTTGAGATGCATGTGGTGACGCATTTTTGTTGTCATCTGCTATTTTCTTTAAGGCTCTAGTGGCCAGAAATGAAGCCGACGCTAGGCCATAGGTTACTGTTTGTAACTGGAAGTGACGAATAGGCTGTGATGGATCTGGCCGCCAAACGATTCTTTGGTATCGTGTGTCTTCAGGAGATATGGTGAATTGACGGTACATCTTCTCCACGTCTGCAGAAAATGCTATTCTGTGTTCCCTAAATCGCAGAATAATTGCATATAAGCTGGATTGTACTGAAGGGCCGACAGCCAAGCAATCATTTAGGGGGACACCCGTGCTGGACTTCGATGATCCATCAAAGACAACTCTCAGTTTGGTGTTATTGTTTGTGGTTTTGAATACACCGTGATGAGGTAAATAAAATTGAGCCTCTGTTGATTTTGGTGGAGGTACTTCTACCATGTGATTTAGCTTCTGATACTCTGTCATAAAGTCACGATACAACTTTGCGTATGCGGTATCGCGGATTAAACGGCGTTCCACTCCCCTGAGCCTCTGAATTGCAGACGGCAATGAATCTCATAAGTGGCTCGGTGACCTTTTGAAGAGAAGATTCACAATTAATCGGCTTTCGCAACTCCTCTCGAAATTCTTCATAAAATGTTCTTCACAAATGGACTCTTCAGGCGAAAGTGTATTTGGTTGATCGTTTAGTGATTCGATTTCCCAAAATCTTCGTAGGCTTCGATCGATGTTCACCATTTCATTTTCTGGATTTGATAACGTTAGCATTGACACTACCTCGCTATCACTGGAATGACCGGGTTGCCCTGATACTACCCAGCCGAAGATGGTATTTTGAAGTATAGGCTCATTTAGGCTTGATCTAATTTGTCCGCTTTGGAGGATATTGAAAAAATGATCAGCTCCAATTAGTAAGTCAATATTACTCGTTTGATGGAACTGCGGATCGGCTAAGTTGATTCCAGCATAGGATTTTGCATTGGCGATTAAATTTTGCGGAGGAAGCTTGCCTGTAATTTTGGACATCACGAGAGCCTCTATTGCAAACTCAGGGAAAAGCTTGGGTTTGAGTGTTACGATAACCAAACCTTTCGACATTCCAGAGCTAGTTTGTCCCAACCCGCTAACGCAAACACGTGCGTTTCTCCTTTCTAGAAGAAGACGTTATACACAGGATTCAGTTATGAAACTGGCCTGTGACCCAGAATCCAATAGAGCTCTGCACTGTGTTATTCTCCCCGATTGATCGACTGCGTCTACTATTGCAGTGGGAAGTATTGCGCATATATTGCTATTTTGGGAATGAGCATTGATGACATCCGCGTTTGTTGTCTTCGTATCCTGTTTTGAATCACCTACAATTTCATCTTGATGCAATAGTGTATTGTGTTTTTTGCCGCATCTTGCACATCGACGTCTGTTTGTGCATTTGAATATGGGATGACTACTGCTTAGGCAATTGAAGCATCGATTAGTGCGCTTAGCAAACTGTTTCCGCTCATTTGCATTCAATGCCTGAAACTTTCAACATTGAAATATTGAATGGCCTTCATCTTGACACATGGCGCACTGATAATTGAATGACTTTAATGCTGCGTGAACACCGATCTCCTTCGCTATATCTTCAGACACAACATGACCCCTTATTTCTGGTTTGGTAATTGATCGTTTGGACGATGAAATTAGGGATTCCAGAGTATCAATACGTCAGCTCAGAAATTTAAGAAATTCGGAGAATTCTGGACTAACTACGTCTGCTGAGTGCTCTGCCCATGCTGCCTTGGATTTGTCATCTAGTTTTTGAAGTAAAATATAAATCAGCCACGGGTCTCGGGTCTCACCTACGGTACCGAGTGCTTGAAGTCCTCGGATTACTTCATCAGAGGTGTCCATCAAGCGTTTTATGTTTGCCGCAGTTGAATTGTGAATCGTGGGCTGCTCAACAAATGTTCTGATGAATGAGTTGATGATGTGTTTTTTTCTGTCGTATCGCTCTTTTAATTTGTTGAGCGCTCCGATATAATTTCCCTCAGTCACCGTGATATGACGCAGCAATACTGCGGCCTCACCGCGAAGAAGTCCTTTTAAGTATTGAAACTTTTGGACGGCATTCAAATTTGCTGACTCGTGAATGGTAGTGGTATACATATCAAAGAAGGATTGCCACTCGGAGTAGTCTCCGGAGAAAGAAGGTAGATGTATTTTTGGCAACTTCACTTGTGACTGTTCACCAATCTGGGTTTCGTTGTTGGTGATATCCAAATTAATTACACCTTGGCTGAGGCCTTTGGAGCGAATCCATTTGTTTAGCGAAAAGATGGCAGTATAATAATTTTCCTCGTATGTTACATCACTTTCTTCAGTTGGATCGGCGGTGAAAATGCGAAGTTCAAGATCGGTGAATTCCGCGGCTAAATCGCCTTACCTCAACAATGGATGCTATAATCAGCGTTGATTTCCGGCTCAATTAATGAATTGTGTACTTCTCGTTGAATGACGATGTTATTTGATGATATTATGCGGATGATTCTCAGAAAGATCCGGCTCGAAGGACCATTATGTTGCGGTACAGCCGTAATAACTCGAAAATGTTCGAGACCTTGTTAAAGCCAGGCAGATTGTACTTTAATCCCAAGTTGAGTTTGTTGTATTCGTCGAAGTACTTCCGAATTAGATTGTTATGAACTTTTGTTCAATAAATGAGAATACGCTTCTCGAACCTTTTATATCAACTTTTACAATTTATTTTTAATTTTATAATTTCAATTTTACAGATTCTATTTTTTATTGCTTTAATGCTAACACTTTGATATTTGTGACGAGAATGATTTTGAAAAACATTTCCCAAATCTAAGAAAATGTCAATTTCGAAAAACCCAGTAAATTTAAATTGCCTCATTAACAAAAATTCAATATGAAATTACTTGGCTTAATGGATTTTTCGATCATGAACTGTTATCATGTAAACTTAACTTAAGTACTAAAAAATTTAAGTAGAATGTACCACTTATAATCTATACAGGTATATATTCGTCTACTGATTGGAATCCATCTACTATCAATACAAATGCAAAGTGACGTTTGCCAATTTGTTTATGTACAAATTTTAAAGTTATTTAGTGCAGTGGATTCCAACTTTAGTGAACATTTAAATTGTGAAATAATAAAAGACCAGGTAAGATTGCCAATCAAACTATTATAGTGCGCTCATACGAATATATAGCTTAAATATTTTTAGAGTAATTGCGATTTATCCGTGTTTTCTTGGCATTCTAAAGCGGCCGATGGATTGTTGGATCAAAGTTAAGTACAAACATTCACTACATACAATTTCTTAAATTACTAATTATTTCTTTTCTTTTCAGCTACTAAACAGTTATGGTATAGAAAAATGTTTACTAACTAATTCAAAGTTTAATAGATGCCACTCCAATATGAAAACGGAATAGAATTAATAACATTGTGGCATCAAATGTCACTGTTCGTATCGGTTCAATATGGTTAGGCGCACGTTTTCAGTTATCCAATTGAACAAGTTCGTTATTCAGCACGCCACAACCTTCATTACTAGAAAAAGAAATTCCTGGTGTAAAAGTATAAGTATTAGAATCTGTCCTTGTAAAAAAAGATAAAACTGGGTAAAAATTGTTCAATTATAAAACTAAAAAACTGGTATATATTTGCCTTTTACTGTTATTATCAAAATCAATTTGTAACATTTTGTGACTTTGAAAATTAATTTAAAATTTCTAGTTTGTTTTTTGTTAGAACATTTTTTTCATCAGCTGTTTTTATTTTAGACATTCGATTGCTCTAGTGTTCTTTCTCGTTTTAATCTACTTTACCAAATAATTGATTTTCTTCACTTGATAGAGAAGTAACTTTAAGAACGAAACACTATTTTGCCATTGTCAGGTTTGATTTTTAAGTGTGGGTGCATCGCGTTTCTAACGTGTTATAATCGATCAAAAAATGGCATTTGTTTTATTCCCAAAAAAATACCAGTACATTGTTCATGTTTGAATTATATAGTTGTCAACATGAACGTAGTGCAATTTTAATATTAAATATACCAGTGAGGTTAGAAAAATATTGAAATATTCACAAGTTTGAATCAGATTTTCACTGTTAAATATCCATTAATAAATAAAAGAAGACGGTAATTATTCCAGAACTCAATGCCACTAGGGTCCACGGCTCAACCCATATACAAATACAGATTAAAAACACCCAATCGTGATTGATGTTCCATCACCACACCGGGAATTTAATGGGTTTACACCTCCAGCAACTGATCAAGTGTATAATAAAATTTATAACCTCCTGTACCGGTCCTGCTACATTTTTTCTGCTTCACTATTTTATTTGAATTTTTCCAGTTATTTAACAGATGGCACTTTTCTTCTAAATAAATTATTTTTCAATGAATTTAAAATTTTCCATTCTTCGAAATATTGTGCCGTTAATTAATTATAAAAAAAGATTTCTCCTACATAATATTTAATAATAGAGTATCCACCCTCAAACACACGCGCTGTTATAACCTTTACTAAGTCCTACAGTCTCATCATCATCATATAAACTTAGCAACTATGC
The DNA here is from genome assembly GCA_963932295.1 of Tipula lateralis. Lineage (NCBI taxonomy): Eukaryota > Metazoa > Arthropoda > Insecta > Diptera > Tipulidae > Tipula > Tipula lateralis. The sequence goes on from OZ010737.1 coordinate 109,497,992, forward strand.
TCATTCATTATGTGCCTACGTATTGTGGGTTAAATAACTTTAGTCATGTTTTTGATACTTGTTGATTTCAGCAGAATTCAGTTAAATTTAAATAGAAGAGCGCTTTAAGAATATTTTGTCAATTCAATATCCAAAAGTTCATAGTCATAAAACTTTATGTCTCCATATGATTGACAATCGAAAATATGTCAAAACTTTAAAGATTCCAGTGCGAATGTGTCGAACTATGATATAGAATCAAGCATAAAAAAAAACCACACATAAAAAAATGTTTACAGTTAATTATTTATTAATCAACCGCAAAATTATTAATCAATAAAAATTTTATATGACAATTTATTAACAATATACATTAATATTTTATTTTTACCCATTATAAACTATCATTAAACTATAATAAATTGTTCATAAATATTAATGGGTTTATTGAGTGTTGTATCTGTGTATAATATATTTTGTTTACCGCCACAGCATTAAATCGATTGTCAAATTATTTATCTGAACTTTCAGCATATAATGCATATCGTAATCGAAATGCAATGCTATTGTTGATTAACTGTTCGCTAATATAATTGTAAAAAAAAATTATTAAAGTACATAATCTTCTTAAAATTGTAAGCTTCAAACAGAATTGATATCTTAATTCAATTTTATGAGAATAAATAAACCGCAAAATTGTGTGTCTGTATTCACACTGTACCATCTATACAAAACTATATGTATATCTGTATTAACATTTTATTATTTATTTATTATTAATAAATTATATTTTATTAATCAATAAATATTTATTATGGGGTTTCGTAATTGTATTTATAGTTTATTTATTATTTTACTATGTTATATATAAGATAAACTATTATACGAGTAAGAACAAAAAGTTAGAAAAGAAAAAGATCATAAAATGTAAGAGTTATGGAAGAAGAGTGAATGTCGTACATAAATCGATTTTTAGTTTTTTACTGTTATAAAAATGTGGTACGAAAGTAGTTTACAAATTTTAAAGTTATTTTAATGGAACCACGTTTTTAATAAAATTAAGTAGTATATCAACTATCTTGGTAAATATTTCCTGAAATAATAAAACTTGTACTTTATGATGTGTTATTGTAGCTTCCCTTCATAACTTTTTATAATTTTCGTAATGCAATATAAACAAATTTTGGCACAATTGTGTGGTTTAGCTACTAAAAATCGGTCCAGACAGGTAATTGTTTAGAGCAGGCATAGAAGAGGCTAAGTAAAGTTAAATGAGACTAACTACTCAGGATTTAGTGCAATTCGTTTTGATGAAGGTCTTGAGTGAATGTTTTAAATAAATTTTACTATAGATTTTTGTAATTTGTTATGTAATTGCTGCTATGGATATCCAGTGGTGGTATTTTCAAATAAGTAATTCATCTGGAATTTCTGTTAGCTTATTGACGATAACATAAAGCTGGTGTTTACTAAAAAAGAAGAAAAGACAATATCTTTTCTTTTAACATACTGGTAAATTAAGGTAATCCACCAAATAACGAAATAAAATTTTTACTCCCCCATATTAGTATTAAAAAAATCTTTTCAATCTGGTGTGGAGCTGAAACATTGCTAACTCTTTCGCATTTCTCTTAAACGATTTTAAGTACGTCGAATGACGATAATTTGCCTAATGAAAAATTCTGTATATCCAGCCCTTATCCGGATTGAATTTGGTTAGATTTTTTAAACCACGCAACCAAAGAGTACGAAACTCGTCGGATATAGACAAATGAGTTCTATAATTGAAAATTACAGCTGATTAATTTTAACAGCAGATCATATAAGTAACACATCAGCTATTTTGCTATTAGTTATTTTTTAACGTCGATGCTGACTGCAACAACGTTACTGGAACAGCACTCCTGAAAAATTAGTTATTTTTCAAATCATTCTAAAATCATTTCACTTTTGATTTGCTTTATGCTATCTATTAAATTTACCTGTATAGTAAATAAACTCAGTAACTCGATGATTTCTGTCAACCAATAGGTCTCTAATAAACAGGTTTATCTTATTTTTATTCAATTTATTTGTGATTATAATTTAACTAGTTCGACTTGTAACAATTTCAGTATATCTCATTTCAGTGTAATGCCAGAAGTAAATTAGATTATAGATTTAAAATAAAACAAAAGAAAAAAAATTAAGAATAGAGGTAGTGGGAGAAAAAAACGGGAGGTTGATGGTCAGTAGTTGATAAGAAAATATTATTTTAAAATCAATGTAGATACTGATACATAGAATATTAATGTGATAATTGAAAAACATTAAAATTCAGACTCTATAATTATATATTGGTGAACAATTTTTTTGGGTGTTAATCGAAACCCCAGCAGTGCATATACACAATAATAATAAAAAAAAATATATGAATAATTAATATTGTATATTAATACAATAAAATTCTGATTAAAAACTAATATATATTATAACAAAACAAAATGGAAATTAAAATTAAGCTTTATTAAGAAATACAAAAACAAAATTTGTATAAATAAAAATATGTATACATATATGGTGCTTAAAATTAATATATATACATATATAAACTTTGAATTAAAATAAATATAATTTAAAATAAAACAAGTTCATTGGAGTTCGGTAAACAGCTGATTAAGAATACGAGTCCTATAAAGAATCCGCAATAATTTGTTTGTTGGCGTTCAGATCAACAGTAACGAGACCTTTTGGAAACACATGGATTTTGGGATACAAATAGATGACGGTTAACCTCTTTACAACACGCAGTAAAATTTAAGTATATGTCTTTCAATTTTTTTATATTTAGTCATAGTATTTATATATATATATATAAAGGGTGTTTTTTAGGAGGTTTGTTTTTCCGATAGATGTCGTTTTATTTTATGACAGTTGTTTTGACAGCTCAAAGTGGCATTTCTACTCAGTATTGTTTGGCAAATCATTATGAATAGGTTAACTCCAGAACAACGTTTTCAAATCGTGGAAATTTATTTTCAAAATCAGTGTTCAATTAAAAATGTTTATAGAGCACTTCGTGAATTTTATGGTGCACATAATCGTCCGTCAGAGACCACCATAAAGAACGTAATTACCAAATTTCGGTCTACATTCACTCTTTTGGATGCCAAGCCACCGACAAGAATGAGAAGAGTTCGTACAGAAGAAAATATTGCTGTCGTTGAGGCCAGTGTCGAAGAAAACGACAATTTATCGATTCGTCGTCGTGCTCAGCAAATTGGACTTTGTCCATCGACTTTATGGAAAATTTTACGTAAAGATTTGGGTTTGGTGCCATACAAAATTCAATTGGTGCAAGAATTAAAGCCACACGACCATCGTTTGCGCCGTGAATTCAGTGATTGGTCGTTAAATCAATTGAACGAAGATCCATTTTTTTACCGTAAAATTCTCTTCAGTGATGAGGCGCATTTTTGGTTAAATGGATACGTCAACAAACAAAATTGTCGCATTTGGAGCAAAGATAATCCACACGCCGTTCAAGAATTACCAATGCATCCTGATAAATGTACTGTTTGGTGCGGTCTATGGGCTGGTGGGATCATCGGTCCATATTTCTTTAAAAATGAGGAAGGACGACGCGTAACCATGAATGGAAATCGATACAGAACCATGTTAAATGAGTTTTTGTTGTCAAATCTTGAAGATATGGATATGGATTAAATGTGGTTTCAACAAGATGGTGCCACTTGCCATACAGCACGTGAAACAATCGACTTATTGAAAGAAACTTTCAACGACAACATTATTTCGAGAAATGGTCCGGTGAATTGGCCTCCGCGTTCGTGCGATTTGATGCCACTCGATTACTTTTTGTGGGGATACGTGAAGTCATTGGTTTATGTGGATAAACCTCAATCGATTGACGCTTTGGAAACCAATATTCAACGTGTCATTGCTGACATACGCCCTCAAATGCTTGAAAAAGTGCTGGAAAATTGGACCTCCAGAATGACATTTGTGAAAAATAGTCGTGGTAGCCATATGCCAGAAATTGTGTTTAAATGTTAAATGCCAAAAAATTATCTACCAAATAAAAAAAAATTTTGGTCATTTCATAATTTTATATGTGTTTTATTCAAAAAAACAATCGGCAACCTCTTAAAAAAACACCCTTTATATATATATATACACCTAATTCTGTTTTTACGCGATAGATACGTTCCGCAAAAACTAGCGTAAAAAAAAATTCGCGTAAAAAAAATCGAGAAAAAATATTACATTTTATATAAATAACGGGTGATTTTTTAAGAGCTTGAGAACTTTTTTTAAAAAAAAAACGCATAAAATTTGCAAAATCTCATCGGTTCTTTATTTGAAACGTTAGATTGGTCCATGACATTTACCTTTTGAAGATAATTTCATTTAAATGTTGACCGTGGCTGCGTCTTAGGTGGTCCATTCGGAAAGTCCAATTTTGGGCAACTTTTTCGAGCATTTCGGCCGGAATAGCCCGAATTTCTTCGGAAAGTCTTCCAAAACTGGAATAGTTGCTGGCTTATTTCTGTAGACTTTAGACTTGACGTAGCCCCACAAAAAATAGTCTAAAGGCGTCATTTCTTGAGATGAATTGTTCTCCGAAGTTTTCCCTCAAAATGGCCATAGAATCGCGAGCTGTGTGGCATGTAGCGCCATCTTGTTGAAACCACATGTCAACTAAGTTCAGTTCTTCCATTTTTGGCAACAAAAAGTTTGTTAGCATCGAACGATAGCGATCGCCATTCACCGTAACGTTGCGTCCAACAGCATCTTTGAAAAAATACGGTCCAATGATTCCACCAGCGTACAAACCACACCAAACAGTGCATTTTTCGGGATGCATGGGCAGTTCTTGAACGGCTTCTGGTTGCTCTTCACTCCAAATGCGGCAATTTTGCTTATTTACGTAGCCATTCAACCAGAAATGAGCCTCATCGCTGAACAAAATTTGTCGATAAAAAAGCGGATTTTCTGCCAACTTTTCTAGGGCCCATTCACTGAAAATTCGACGTTGTGGCAGATCGTTCGGCTTCAGTTTATGAAATGTCAAAGCATACTGAGCATCTTTCTCTTTGACACCTTGTCTGAAATCCCGCGTGATCTGTCAAATACTAATGCATGAAAATCCTAACCACAAAAAAATCACCCTTTATATAATTAAAAAAAATATTAAAGTAGGCGAATTAAAAATTGAACTTAATCTTATTAACATTCAATAAATTCATAAACTTTAACGACGAAAATTAAAAAAAGCAAAATATGTAGTTTGTATATTGAGTCAAAACCGTCAATCCATTAAAAAAAATGCTTCAAAATATGTAGTTATTAATTGCTGTCGCTTTCGGACCAGAGACGCATTCGTCCAGTGGTACTATTCTGGAAGTTCCCTGGGAATATGGAATTGGGGAAATATTTTATATGTAATTTCTATTCAAATATATTTTTCCGACCTACTGACGAAAAAAGTTTGATTTAAATATTTATAAATTGGTAATAATTATTCCTTTACCAAAATTGGAAGGGAAAATTATTCAATTTAATACTAGCTTTTAACCTCAGAACGCCAGACAAAAAAATACAAAATCGTAAAAAGTACAAAATCATTCCCCAATTCCCTAATCCCGAGGAATTACTAGAATAGTGCCACAGAGACACATTTTGGATTCCATCAGTGTGCTCAATTAGTGTCGGTGGCTTCGTGCGTCTAGCTACAAATTAAGTGTTGAAATTAAGTGTTGAAGTCAGGATGTCATCCCAGAAAAAAATAAAATGTTCATCAGGTAATACTAATTTCATCGCATCCCAGAATTTTTCAAAATCATCCCAGAAAATTGTGTAATTATTTGAAATCGGAAATTAAGTACTCAAGATCGAACAAGTTTCTACCTTCTATAAAGAAAAACTGACAAATCATAATCAATGGGATTTTCAATCCCGACCAAACTTTGTATGGAAACAAATTTAATATATCCAATAGAAATTGTTATTAATCTTTCCCAAAAATTATTAGTTATAAACGATCTCATGCGAAATCGAATAGATATCATGTCCACTAACTATGAGCAAAACGACAAGTTTAGCCGTATGTTGAGATTTTCGCTATTGGCCAATATGTAAATGGCCCAATTAGTTTTTTATATAATAAAGATTTATATTGATGGTTCCTAGGAACCGCGAGTGTCGTGATCGATCTCATTTAATTTGAATTGCCATCATATCCACTGACTACCAGCCGAACTATAACATCAATATAACACCCCGATTCCCTTAGTCGTGTCACTTAATTCGCCGCGACAGTTGTCGTGTCGCTTCATCTTAAAATTTGTATTCTGCTAGTCGATTGAAGTGACCTGATGCAACGAACGTCAATCGCTGAATTAATCAAGGATTACTAATAATTTCAACAGAATATGTCGACTGAAAATTTCACGCGCCTATAAATGTCGTTCCAAGTGACAAGAAATTTTTTAAACGACTATTAGAATAAAAAGTTTGTCACTTCAATTAATAATTGACGAACAAATCGACTAAGAGAATACCAATATTTGTCTGTCACTACAAGTGACAAGTGACACGACTAAGTTGGGCCATATGCATATTGGCCAATAGCGCTTATATCAACATACGACTGGGAACCATCAATATAAATCTTTTTTACATAGCATGAACAAGTTGGGCCATATATACATATGGGCCTATAGTTCAAATCTCAACATACGGCTGGTCTTGACGTTTTGGTCATAGTTAGTGGACATGATATCTATTCGATTTCGCATGAGATCGTTTATAACTAATAATTTTTTGGAAAGATTAGTAACAATTTTTTTTGGATATATAATTAAATTTGTTTCCACACAAACTTTGATCTGGCTTGAAAATCTCATTGATTATGATTTGTCAGTTTTTCTTTATAGAAGGTAGAATATTGTTCGATCTTGAGTACTTATTTCCCAATTTCGAACAATTTCTGGGATGATTTTGAAAAATTCTGGGATGGGATGAAATTAGTGTTACCAGATGAACATTATATTTTTTTCTGGGATGAAATCCTGTGATAACTTCACACACTTCTATAAATTCCGACATTAAACGTTGAGTTCCGGATATATACTTATATGCTTCTCGGTAGCTACCCATCAATAGTTTTAGCTCACGCAGAAACTTTGCAAGTGATTCATCAACGTGATCATACTTTTGAAAATGGTTGCTTAATTGATTTGCTAAGTTTTAAGTTGATCTTAGGTTATGGCGACAACCTCTTCGTCGGTTTTAATATGTTCTTTAGCGTCGGTATCCTCCACCGCAACATCTAAAATTTCATCCTCGCTATTCACTAGCAATTCTTCGATATCTGACGATGGTTGTGGAATCCTTCTCCGCCTACCTCATGAGCAAATGTTATGATGTTGGAGTACTCAATCGTGGTAGAAAGCACTGGCTCGTTGTTCATATTTAAAAATATGTACGTACATTATACTATATGAAAATAACCGAAAATTTTGTTGATCGCGCAATAACAAATGAAATCGCGTAAAACAAGAAAGATTTTTTTTTCGATTCGCGTTAAATCAAATTCGCATAAAAAAGTTCGCGCAAAAACAAAATTAGGTGTATATATATATATATATATATATATATATATATATATATATATATATATATATATATATATCTATATCTATATTTATATATATATATATATATATATATATATATATATATATATATATATATATTTATATATATATATATATATATATATATATATATATATATATATATATATATATATATATATATATATATATATATATATATTTGCTATTGAATATATGAGAGGGATTCAACCTAATGTAAAGAGTTCCACCTGGAAAAGATGTTTGAAGTATCTATTCCAATAGTTTTGACCAACGAACCCTATTCTGACCAGAGCTTATCCGCATTTACTGGTAGGGCAAAACAGCAATGAATACAGACTCGTGGGAATCGTCGAAGATTTTGTCGAATCCTTCGTCGGATATATATAGATTTATTATTTGAATGTGTTGATATAACGTTTTGGATAATGTCATATTCTGGAGCTTAAAGACACACCATAACACCGAGTACCTTTCAAACAATTTGGTCATTGTTCTTGCGTTTAATATTTATATATGTAACGGATATAGGCGCTATTTTTTTTATTAATTCAGACCACTGTATATACACTGTTAAGATTTCTTTCAATTTTACTATGTACTCGTAACTATACAATCAGTTCTCTTTGTTTAATCTTTGCTTGCTTATATTGCTTATACTTTCCTTTATTTAGTCTTTATCTGCTTATATTTACTGTCTTTTTATTATGTGAAGAAGTCGTCGAGATTATATCGAATTTACGATATTTAATTAGTTTCGAATTTTCTTTTGAAAAGTTGTTAAAACTTCAAAATGTACTATATAAAGCTGATGCTGACAGATGAATTCAGAAGTATTAATAATTTCAACCAATGTACAATTTTCTTCGACATTAGGTTACTTGAAACCTTGCCACAGCATCACTTTTGGGAATATATTTTCCCAAACAAGTATATATTTTTATATAAAAATCTCTGACAATATACCTATAGCTCCACTTAGTGTTACATTCCTAACACTAACTTAAGGATCCATTATCCAGGGCACTTTTGTTAGTTATTAATTTGGCTTTTAACCGATTTAAGGTAGTTAAAAGCGGGTGCATCACAATTTATTTCGCGTTTGTGAAGCATTTTGAGAAAAATGCAAAACATAAAAATCGAATATATTGGCCTACACAATGATGAGATGTAATATGATTCGTTAAAATATTTTTAATAATATAATTTTTATATTGAAATTAAAAATGATAAATAGATACTCTCATGTATTCTTGTTACAATACTTATAAAACAAATATATATAGAACAAATATAATTGGATTTGATTTACAAAAAATTAAATTTGTAAAACAATTGTAAAAGCTTACAAACTTGAATTATTAAAACTTGCATTTGTTTTCGAATTATATTTGAATTTACAACTAACTGAAAATACTTTGAGAAATCCGAACTTGCTTTAGAAATAATTCGCTTTGAGCTAAAAATATGAGAAATTTGGTTAAAAAAATAGAAATTAATAAGCATAGAAATATTTAGGTTTATTAAATGCATATGTATGTTGGGCTGCATATGCTTTACTAGAGAAAGTACTATGTCGTGCAAACATATTTTTGATTTATAACATAATTGCATGTTTTTGCGCCTCAGTCTGGAATCTTTGTCAATTTGGTGTTTTTTGCATCGTTATGTGTATTACAAAGAGACAACTGCACTGAAATTCAACAAAATGTACATGAATGAAGTTTATTAGTAATATAATGAATTTCGAACCCATCACAAGTGAAATAAAATGAACTATAGTATATATTTTGTAACAAATCTCCTTAGTACAACATATTACTGTAAATAATTACAAATGTAAAATACATCACAAAGTAATATACATATACTACTAGTTTTGTAAAACATACAAAACTTGTAATATGATGTATTAGGTTCGTAATAAATTGTTGTAGTAGAATTTATTTCATACGAAGTATAATATATCCCTAAATTGTAGTAAAATTTACTTGCGAATGAAGTTCTCAGTTGCGTAGTGCATTATAAAACTGATTCTAAATAAAGCTGTTGTAATAATAATTAAAATACTTTCAAATTTTAAGTATTAGGTTTGTATTTTATTGAACAAATATTTATGAACTTATGCAGTAAATTAAATTCTCTTAAATCGTGGTACTTGCCTATTATCTGATAATTTGTGTAATGAACTTGGATCGTATTCATATTCGCATATATTATTCAAACTTAAATTGTCTATCCAATTTTTAAAATTAATGCATTTAAATTATAAAAGTAGTGAAAAATCTGTTTTGTAGAAGATGATATTATAATATCATTAGTATATACTATCTTATATGAAAATTATCGTCATTAGAACTATTTATATATAATTGTAGTTATTGTATAAATTAATTAAAAGTTTAAATCATTTGTAAAAATCTAAATATAATATTTAAACCAAAATTTCGTTACATCTTTGATACGATGTTTTTGATACGATAAAAGTGAAGAATTGAGAAGGATGATTGAAAAGTATTTTATTTAATCTCAATTTCTCCTATCGTACAAGTCCTTAAGAGAAAGAAATTCGACAAATCAATAATTATTTTCCAATTTTGCTTCATATAGTTACTTATTCCCGAGTTTTATTCCGTATCTTCTGGGATTGGTCTCGGCGAAAGACTCTAAAAAGTTCTTGAACAAAGTGTTTACTTCAGAAGTTCACTGCACAGTCTGCACTAGTTGGGATTTGAATATTATTCTGGCTCGCGTTAACCTTGGTGGTATAAGAATATCCTTGTCCGAAAATGTAGTTTTACTATATAGTGAGATCATTTAAAATTCGGACGAACGTAATATACAATTATTCATTAGATTATCTGTTTTCATATCGAACTTAAACTAATTTTTATTATCAGGATATGCCTATTTATTTATTACTGTAACACGATATGTAGAAAAATTATAATAAATTGATTAAATAAAAAATGGCACAAATTCATCACAATTTAAAATTCGGACAAAATATACATTTTTATGGTCTACTTGATTTGCACCTTAAAAAATCAAATATTAAGGGATTTCTCTTCAAAATTTGTTTTTACTAAACGTCAGAACCAAGAGATATCAAAAGTTTCTGCGCAAAATTCAAATCGAGCGCAAAATTAAATATGGGGCGAAAAGGTAAAAATACGACGTTTGATCAGCGACAATCGGTAATTTTCCATCATGCAAAGGGAAAATCATGCCGTGCAATTGCAGAAATTTTAAATTTAAGCAAAAGTACTGTTTTTGATATTATAAAAAGATATAAAACGGAAGATAGAATTGAATCTATACCACAAAAAGGTCGACCAACTCTATTAAGTCAGCCGATTAAGCGATGGATAATTCGCCAGGTTCGAGATAATCCAATGATTAGTGCTCAAAAATTAAATCTGATTTGGAGGAACATTATGGTTTAACTATTTTTTTGTGGTGTAATTATGGTGTAACTATTGTGTTGAAATTGTTCGAAAAGTTATCAAAAGCTATGGTTACAATGGGCGCACACCAAGAAGAACGCCTTTTATCAATAAAGTAAATAAAGTCAAACGTATAAAGTTTTGTGAAACGCACCTCAGTAAGAATGATGAATTTTGGAATTCAGTCTTATTTGCTGACGAAAGTAAATTTAATGTATTTGGTTGTGATGGTAAAGGCAAAGTATGGAGAAAACCAAATGAAGAATACAACATCAAAAATACTTTACCAACAGTTAAACATGGTGGTGGATCAGTGATGGTTTTTGGGTGGATGGCAGCCAGTGGTGTTGGAAATTTGGTATTTATTAACGGTAACATGAATAAATACGATTATTTAAAAATTTTAAAGGGTAATTTAAAACAGAGTGCTGAAAAACTAAATATCTTGCAAAATTTTCAATTCTATCAAGATAACGACCCAAAACATAACGCCTATATTGTGCAAGAATATTTACTTTACAATTGCCCAAAGGTTTTGAATACACCACCTCAGTCACCAGACATAAACCCAATAGAGTATTTGTGGCACATTTGGATAAGCAGATAAGAAAACACCATATTTCCAACAAGGTTCAATTGCAAAAAATCCTACAGGAGGAATGGAACAAAATTAGACCAGAATTAACACAAAAATTAGTTAGTTCAATGCCAAAAAGATTAAAATCTGTGATAAAGCAACAGGGGTATGCAACAAAGTACTAAAACATAAATATTGAATTTCAAATTTATAAAATTAAAGCTTAAACAGCCTTATGTCCGAATATTAAATTGTAATTAGTTTATGCCATTTTTTATTTAATCAATTATTTTATTAATTTATGAATCAATTTATTATCATTTTCCTACATATCGTATTACAGTAATAAATAAATTAATATATTCTGATAATAAAAATTATTTTAAGTTCGATATGATAGTAGATAATCTAATGAATAATTGTATGTTACGTTTGTTCGAATTTTAAATGGTCTCACTGTATAAGCAGAGCAACGTCTATGTTTAGATTTAAAATATTTGTTCGAAGTGCTTAATTCATTCGCCATTATACTCGTGTAATAAAGTATTTAAAGAGCACTTACCATTAAAGCAATTAGAACATAATATGTTTCTTTCAATGCCTCAGTAGTATCACCAAAACCATCAACATCACGCTCATTACTATCTATTTTGGTATATTTTATTGTTTATTTTGCAACTATTTGCCTACTTAAATATATAATACAATTGATTTTAAAATTATTATTAAAGTATCTCAATCACAATTGCGTATAATTTTCACAGAAATATTCAGGCTTAGTGGCGATGCCTGATTATTTCTACTACGAGAATAAACTTACAAATTATTGATTAAACGCAATTCAATTTGGGTTTCGTTTAGTACATTGTAATCGTAATAAAATGTTGCATACACTGTGAATTACACTAAAAAATTTACTACAGATGTAATCATATACAATTGTAATTGATTGATTGATAGGACTGTAGGACCAAGCGCTAGGCAAGATTTCCGGATAACGCAGGGCCTATTCCTACAGCCGTTTACATAAAACGATAGGTAAGGATAGAAGGTATGTTAGTTAGGAAAGAGCGACCCGGTTACAGACACCATGGCAGTTGGTACTAAACTACACAAGACAATCACAATTCTAGTCTGCAATCGCCAATCAGCATTCTCCAGTCTGGATCACCTATCCGCTCTTCTGTATGTTAAATAAAATCAAAACGAAATTAAAATTAAAAAATCAATTTATTAGTTAGTCGCTCAGGAATCTGTAACTTATATAATTAATTTTATTATTTATTTTAACTCCCATCCCATTCGCACAACTAACCTAATTAAACATAAGCACCGAACTCTGAAAGAAAATTTTGTAACTTATGGTATCTGAAACAATTTAATTAATTTGGTATGATAGTTTAAGCCATCCATTACGATAATGTTACCATAAGTCTGAAACATGCCCATCAAATAATCAAAATAGACTAGGGCGACAATCTTCAGTAGAACCATATTCCTGTTACATAATTAGTAAAATAATATAATTTGTTAGTTAAATCTATATCATTTTGACATTAACATTGGTTATTATTTTTATTAGGATAGGGAGGACATTTCTAATTCCATCATATGTACTTGTGCCACCTCAGCAGTTGAAACAATAATAATAAAAATAATATAATTTGTTAGTTAAATCTATATCATTTTGACATTAACATTGGTTATTATTTTTATTAGGATAGGCAGGACATTTCTAATTCCATCATATGTACTTGTGCCACCTCAGCAGTTGAAACTGGAGTATTTAGGTTAATTATCCTGGGGTCTTTTCATCATATGCTGCATATAAAATTGCGGCCCAATAATTCCAGATCCACCACCATCTAACGCGAGGGGTAATATTTATTTATCTTATGACCCGACAGCATTTCATATTACAAACATTATCACGACCAAATAAACTGTCAATTCGTGTATACGGTAAATTATTTATATAAATTAATAATTGAGTAAGTAAGCTATTCATGCAACGTAGCTATAGCGTATTTAAATTAAATCATTTATACAAAATTCTAAAAATAAATTTTCTAGATAGGAATCTTTAACTTAATTATTATTAATTTTATTATTTATTTAAACTCCAGTCCATACACCGATCAAAGTTAAAATAAAATTCAAAAATCTTAATTATAGAACTGACGGCTCCTGAATCTGTAACCATAAATTAAATTAATATGGTATGCTAGATTGAGTACCCGTCAACCATTACGCTGATGATACCATAATATTAGAATATGTTTATCAGGAAATCCAAATAATTCTCTGAAAACGTTTTACATTCCAAAATTATGCAACAGCTTTTTTAAAATAAAATAAACTTTCCTTGTAAATCCCTTCCAACTATAATCATGTTTACACTTATGTAAGTAATTAAAACCAAACCTTTTCCATAAATTATTATTATTTTTTTATTACTGCAATACAATGTAATTGTAATGCAATGCTCGTATTATGGTCGTGATCAGGTATGTCACTTTACTACAAATGTAGTAGATCCGCCCGACCTTCACCGTTCATAAATCAAAAAAGAACAATTGATATTTTTTTCAAAAAGGACCCTTAAATCCAAATATGAAACTTAATAAATTGAAATTACGCATGGATAACCCTCAGGCACGTATGCACGACACACATCCAATAAAGCAGGCAGAGATGCCACATACATGCAGAAAGTATGGAGCAGAAGAACTCCAAAAGTGGAGGAAATCGACACCCCTCGGAGCGAATCCCATTCAAGCAAACCAAACACGATACAAATTCAACATTCAACCAAACATTCATCTATTAATAGTAAACAAACTCTAACACGAGAACCCAATCGTAAGCATCCAAAATACAAACTCATTCAGAGCACCCTCAACAATGGGACACGAACCTTCACAAAAATAAAAATAAATGCAGACCTATCTCAATTGACATCCAACAAACCGAAATACATCCAAACACCCCACATTCTGGCGAAGCCTCCCGCTTTAATCAAATCCCACTCGCGTCCAAAACCTTAAATGCCACCAGAGGCTCCCAACCGCAACTAGATCAACCTTCATGCCCGTCCCAATCAAATCCAGCCTCGAAACCCCCTCACCACCACAGCAGTACCATGAGTCAAAGAACAAATCACCAACATGCAGCTACAAATACCTACAAAATCCGCTTCCTCCAAGAACCCCAGCCCACTCCAGAATCGAGCGACATCCTCCAAAAATCCAGCCAAAACATCAAAACTTCCACCACTCTGCCAAACTGAATGCCACCAAACCACCACTCCAAAACTGCTACAATCCCGCCGACACTCAAACATTTAAATAATTCCAAATCCTCGCCACTAAAATCCAATCCTCGCCCGACCCGTCACAATCTTCCAGACTAAAACAACCCTTAACCACAATCCTAAAATGTACCTCAATCCTAAAATGTACTGGATAATGGAAGATACATAACCGTGTTCTGCACCAAATCTAAACACTCCTGTCCTACAAAATCCCTGAGGATGTGCACACCTTCCTTATTAACTATGTGTCACACACACGCACCCTTTCGAATTGAAATACAGAAAACAAATTTCCAGAAATTTAAATATCCCACCAACAACTGAAAGAACAATTTTTACGCAAGAAAAAAATATTCGCTAAAGCGGGAACCTAAATCATGCTAAAGCGAGAACCTCAAGTGCGAAAATTTTTGCTAATTTTAGAATCTAGACAATGGAATTTTTGTTGATAGATTGGATAAAGGCGCAATCCAAAAAAATATAACATTTAGTACGTCGATCATCCAAACTAAAGCTAAGAGTATATTCGGGACTCTTGCCGAACTAAGTAAGGAAGAAACAAATACTTTCCAATATAGTCGGGGTTGGTTCCAAATTTTAAAAATCGGAACGAATTTCTAAATATTGAAATTTCAGGTGAGTCAGCTAGCGCAGACATAGCTGCAGCAAATGCCATTCTGCAAACAATTAAAAACATCGTTGCAGATGGGCATTTAACCCATCAACTAAACTATTCAACGACGAAACAACTTCTTAGTACTTGAAAGTAACGCACTCGCGAACATATTTGGCCACAGCAGAAAAACATGCTCCGGTTTTAAAGCAGCATTGGTGGTAATGCCGTCGGAGACTTCAAGTTAAATCCTTTGCTGATTTACCATTCGGAGAACCCGAGAGCTTTTAAGGGTATCACCAAAACAAGGTTACTGGTTGTTTGAAGAAGTTATAGAAAGGCTTGTGTAACGGCCAGTCTCTTTACTGATATGAAAAGTTTATTGAAATTGACCGAAAATCCGAAGAAAACGAGGTCACTGTAAAAGATTAATGGAAAAACTACACGAAATGACATGTAGTTTTCAATATAGTCAGTCCACCAGTTCTATTGAAGATGAGGCTGAAGTATAAACTCAAATCGTCAATATGGCCAAAAATTGGTTTCATAGATGTTGATTTGTCTGACGTAGTAAATTTATTAACCTAGCAGGATAAATGATGAAAGTATTTCATCATCTGATGAATTCGAAGAGTTATAGGTTAAAACAAATAACGTAACAATTTACGAACATACTATTGAA
Source organism: Tipula lateralis (assembly GCA_963932295.1). NCBI lineage: Eukaryota > Metazoa > Arthropoda > Insecta > Diptera > Tipulidae > Tipula > Tipula lateralis. The sequence goes on from OZ010737.1 coordinate 109,514,260, forward strand.
TTATATTTAATTTTATTTTATTTTTGCAATTTTAGAATATAAATACATTCTACTTTGTACAGAACCAACATATTTTTTATTATATTATTGAATACTTTTTCGACTTACGTCGTTTTGAGTAACGTTGCATTTTGCACGAACGCATCTACGACGTTAGTCAAGGATCGCCTGTATATATGTATATGACAATCTACGACGTTAGTCAAGGATCGCCTGTATATATGTATATATAACACCTGCATAAAATATAAAACAAAAATAAACAAAAAAATCTCTAATAAACATAGGAAACAGAATTTGAATGGACGAAACTTTATTATATACATACATAATAAACGACATTTAAATGTAGACAGTCGTGTGTAAATTTGCGTTTTCAACAATCAAATAATGATGTATATACAACAAAAACACAATCCAAAAATTTAAAAAAATAAAATGTAATTCACCAATTACATTGAATATATTAACATTTTCCTGCACAACGATCGCGTTAAAATTTAAATATCCAAATCCTTACTACTGTATGTTTTGAAACATACATAAACCAAAATATTAAAAATCTTCTAAAGGAAAGGGAAATAAAAGAATTGTATGTAGAGCGATGTGCTAGTCAAACGAAAGAAGACAAAACATACGAAGCATGCGATCAGTTTCAATGGAATATTGTGGTGTGCGTGTGATTTGAAAATGATGTATATAAGATAAAAAGACAAATCGCTATATATTACAATATTATGCATAAAGGAGAAACAAGAACTGAATTTAACACAATACCAATACTAGTATAAAACATTACCTGTGCAATGTCAATGCGTAATAGCGTATGGAGATGTAATAGATAGTATCGTACAAAATATAAAAAAATATAACACCATATAATATAATGTAATTATAATAATAATAAAATATAATAATATAATAGCGATACTCATCTGTGATCTGATTTAAAACCACACACACACACCACAAACGCATTTATTTTATTTTATTTAACAACACGGAGAGGGGAAAAAACACGTCTACTCGGTGTGAAGATCAACACAACACTCCTATGAAATCATATACAATTGTAATGCAACTTAACTACATATGCGGTTAGTTTTACTACGTTTCAGAAACTAACCAAAACTTGATTATTGTAAGTAGTTAAACTTCTTAACACTTGTAGTAGTTTTAGATTGTGAATGTTATAAAATTAAACATTTCTAAAGCTTATTTTTTGTCTCAAGTTTAAAAATAATATTTTTAAGATAGGTTCTATCTTCCCATAAAATTTCGAAGTGAAAACGGAAATTCTGCAAGAATTACCTCTTAAACGATTACGAGCAGCAAGTCAACCAGTCACCAACTTCCGCTATGTCTCTACTCGTACGTCCAATATTATATGCCAATTATTCAATTAGTTATACTTACAACAATTTTTTACTTAAATAAAATTGAGGATATTTATAATATGTGGTATATATACCATACTAGGCCAGCCAACCATTCAATTTTGGTAACAGATATTAATGAAAATGGTGACTACCTGATCAACCGTCTCTTGTTAATTTCTCATTTTGTTTATTACATCTTTTCAGTTTTTCACATTTTTTAATTATTCCCTAATTATATGATTTATTAATAATTCATATTGTTATATTAACTGACATTATTGCCAACACGTTAAAATTTTCATTATGATTTAGAACAGGGTTATTATTAAATTTAAAGCCATTAAAGTTTTCACTTTTCTCTTCTACTGTCTCAATTTTGACACGTACCGTGTCAACAATATGACTACATCGATTTCGATCACGAGCCAGCTCTTTATACTGTTGCAAGTGACCAGAATATGACAGGTCGTGAAGTCTTTTGAAATTATATTTCTAACGAATTATATTATTCTAGTAACGTCAGTTAAAATGGAAACAACCTAGTGCAATTTTTAAAATTGTTACAAATTTACAGGTGGTCTTCGTTAATCGTACCTTTTACTGTACTACCATGATTTGGTTAGAAATATTGTTATAGAATTGTTTTGAGAAACAAATATTTTTTTATTTGGTATAATGGTTAAATTAAATGAAATGTATAGTGGAATATTTTGTTTAAAAAAAAAAACGCTTTTGTATTTTACTTGCGTTTTCGCATGTGAAAATTATGTAAGTCTGTTTCCAGCATAAACAATTTCCTTTTTTAAATTTCAAAGTTTATAAAGCATTAAACAGTGTAGTTAACAAATTTAATTTTTTTAATCCGCGAATAAAACATCATTCCAATATTAAGACAAAAAATCTAATTATCATTTTTTAGATATCAACTTTTCTAACGAAACCACCCTGAGTAATTTAATTTGTATCAATTTTAATGAACTTCATCCGCAATTATAAACCAAAATTAAATAAAATTAAACATTAAATGAAAAGAAAACAAAAACTTATCGATTATTTTGATTGTTTGAAAGTTAATTAGTTGAAAATTAAGTGATTTGTAAAAATAATAAACTTCCATTCCACCACTCTTGCCTACTTTATTATATTGTTTAAAAATCCCCTTTTTGGCTTTTGAACATAAACACCATTTGTAAAAATAAAGTTTTCAAATCGATCCTTTTTTTTAAATGTCTTGAAATACAACCATAAAATCGGTGTACTTTATGGTTTTTTACCATCCTACATCCAAATACCTACAACCCAAACAATTGTAAACAATCTTTCGTTTTCAACTTATTCGAAAATGGTTAGAAGTTTCAAACGACGATTTTTTTTATTGATGCTAACAAACACAATCTCCAAGATTTTGATTGTTCTTCGTTTGTCGCACAATCGAGCTATTTTAAGAACAAATTTCTTTTTAATTTTTTTAAATTTTCAGTTTTATTTGGTTTAATAAAGCCAAAGTTTGTTTTTCGTACACCTTTGTTTGGAAATAGAATAGGAATGGTGATTTAAAGAAATTCCTTTTTAATTTCGTTACCAATTATAATTTTCTCAATTATGTCAAATACACATATAATTTTCCTTTTTATATTAAACGTATTATAACTAAGATTCTTTTTAAATCGATGGAGAAAAAGTATATTGTGAGCTTTTCTAACTACGGTAATTTAATTTTTGACATTTGGAAGGAAAGTTATTGTTGATTGTGATTGGAAATATTTTGACGATGTAACATCGTATTACTCGTAAACATATTTTATTTGTTGTTTATATGTACAAAGCGGCTTTATTTAATGTTTTCTATATACTGAATGAGCAATCCATTTACCGGTAATATGTCTTCTGACTAATAGATGTATTTTGATTACATGTTTTATTTGTTCATTCGTAACTTATTTGCTTTGCTTGCAAAAACTTCCTTTTTCATTTCAAATCTAATCTAACCTTAGAAAATCCTGACAACATCCTGCAAATTCAATTATCACAAATTTTGTTATCATTTAGAGAGCAACAACAAAACATATATCACCATTCATTCACACATTTATATATTCACACGCATCCGTATATCCCTACTTAACATCTTCCTACATATAAGGTTACCACATATACACAATATTACGTGTATAAAGACGGAAACATTTTCCTTTACGTTGTTGTATTATATGCGAACGCAAATAAAATCGGATGGAGTTTTTCTTCCAGGCCCATAAAAATGAAACAAGTCGCAAATGAGAAAAAATTCAATTTGCGATAGATCAAGTCTCTGAATGGAAAAGAAAACTTTCTCCATTTTCGAACATAAAATAATTTTGATAAAAAAAATAAATAAATTGAAAATATTCAAATATATGTATATGTTTTTTATGCTTTTATTTATTAAGACGTTTATAACTTAACTTTGGTGAAAGACATGCTGAAAATGTCATAAAACACATAAACATATTTTACCAAAAATGATATAAGAAGCTAAGACAACAAACAAAACTGAATCATATAAGAAAAAAAGTTTTTTGAAAAGTGAATATGCCTTTTACATCTGTAGTTATATTGTGCTGCCTGTTATGTTTAAATGGATTTGTAAAGTTATGCTTTTTGTATAAGAAGCATAATTAAGTTGAAACATTGCTGACTCAATGTTAATTTAATCCGGAATAGTCTTTATACTTTACGTTTCTCGTTTAAATTTCTTCACATCATAAAGTCATTTTCTTTTCCTCAGTCAGGTATACGACTTAATCATTTGAGAGAATTATATTTCTTGAATTAATCCTTTCTGGAAGGAAATTTTTCTATAAAAAAATCCAAGTAATGATACTTCAGTATATACTCCAATATTAATTAAGTATAGAATGATTTATGCGATAAGTTCATAATCATTTTTTTAACGATTTTTACAGGTCATTGTGGCTCGTGTCAACAATCTGACTCCATGGGTATCGATCACGAGCCAGCTTTACATACTGTTGCAAGCAACCAGAAGATGCCGGGTCGCTCTGTACGCCGTGGAGCCATCTTTGCCGACAGCGACCCCTTTGCATAACGAGAGGCAGCTCTCCCTTCAAACATCGCTGTATCATTCGGTTCGGATACGCAACGGATCGCGCGTGGCCGAGCTAGCGTACTCGCTGTCCTTTGATTTCATGCACGATATCAGGAATTAAATTCCTGATCCCATGGTTGAAACGAACTCGGTATGTGCCATCAACGTTGCGTTTTGGGTCATATATCACACACATGATTCTTCTCTCGAATGCTAGAAGCCATCTCGTACTCATACGTCAAGGTCCAACTCTCACATCCATACATGACAACGATTCTGATCAGCACTCTTTACAGTTTCAGCTTATCCGCATTTGCAAGATATTTTGATTTCAGAAGTGGTTGTAGAGGATATACAGCGCGATTGCCAGCGGAAAGGCGAAACTTGATATCCTCTTCCACACTATTATCGCGAGTAATGAGAGATCCAAGATACTTGAATACCGAAGGCCGTCTAAAATATTTGAATAACTACGAGAAAACAAACTACCTTGTGATATATTGAAGTTCAATTCACCTAAGATGAATATTTCATCAAACTTACACGTGAGATAACTTATTAAAAATCTATTAACAAAGAAGAATTCTAAATAGGAAGTAAACATACTTGCTTTTTCGAGAAAAAACAACTGTATTTACAGATTTACATGTCATTTATTTACCTATAATGTATACAGTCTACCATAGGTAAAAGAGAAAACCATCTTATCTTTTCTAACAAAATAAAAAACCATCTATATCTATAACTGAGTATCAGATATTATAGGACAAAAAGGTTTTGGTAAAACAAATTATTATATATAATAATTTTGGTAGAACCACAGAAAATGTACCGAGATTTGTCAATGATATATAATTGAATTACCGGAGTTGCTTCATTTTCATCGTTAGTTACTCAACAGGAATCTATGATGGTAAATTTCGGGTACATCAGCATGAATTATTACTGAAAATTAATTAAATAAAAATTATGTAATTGGTAAATTATAAATTGTCGATTAAAATAAATTCTTTTCCCAGGCTACACAAAAAATTGATAAATATTTATACTGTCTTAAAATAACATTTTGAAACGGTAATTTGTCATTAAGGTTACAAGAGCCTTTATTCACACTTTTAAAATAAAATCAACCTATTTTGAAATTTTTAGTATTAATATTTATACTCCATACAACTGATACATAATTGATAATTTTGTAGTTAAGGTTAAAATTATATTAACTTTTCTAATATATAATATTTAACAAAAATCAAATACAAGTAAATCATGATTCATTTTCCATTTTAATATTCTTAATCCTCGTTTGTGTACCAATATCCACTACCATAAAGTTGTTACGAAAACACAATTAATCATTTAAATTATATTTTATTTTATATTAGTTATCTGCTTTTCACTCCCTCAATTTCCACATTTTCTTTCTGTTATTCCAAACGATTTAATCTAAATGTGTGAAACGGGTTAGACTGTGCTTACGCCTGGCAGACCCGGTTTCAACAATTGCCTCTAGAAACATTGGATCTCGTGCGGCATAGATTCTCGCAGCTCAGATCGATAGAGGAAGCGGTCGGGGTTTTCGAGATCCATCTCTAGAGACCTAGAGAACCGCAATAATGGAAGGGGATCAGAGGCTAGATGTGTGTGACATCGGCCTGAATAAGATTGTGACAAGGTTAGAAAATCGTGGTCCGTATACCACCGTATACGAAGGTTTGGGGTTTTATTCCCCGTAGTTAGATGGTGTGCTTAGGGCTGCACCATCTTTACGAAAAATAACCAGAGAAGAAAAAAAAACCCAATTGTTAGTAAGAGGGGTTAGATGGTACCACGTTACCAACAGAAGGGAAGACGGAGCAGTAGTGCTCGACTGTCTTCCCGCCTCTTGCGAGACGGTTGGTAGACCCGGTGCCAGAGTGTTAGTGGTTGGCTGTTATTATTTTACTTACCATTGTATTCCTTGCTGTTTTCCAGAAAAAATTAAAGAATTCGGTTGCCTTAAGTTATATTTATTCTTTCTACTTTTTTTTTTTTTGTAAATAGTGTTGAATTGGCCCTTTCTGTACTTCGGATGCCAACGCCGCTTCTGTCTTCCAACTTGCTTCGAATCCCCGACTGACCCTCCTCGGTCCGTCACCCTAACTGGGGACCGAGCCTCACACTCGAGGTCGTCTCCGTCACCTGTATCCCCGACTGACTCTCTACTCAAATTTCGCGTGGTATTTATCCAAAATTAATCAGTTGAGCGAGAGGGAAAAAAATTGAAGAAAAACACGGAAGTTTCTCCGCTCACCTAATTGTTGAAAATTTTGGTATAAACACCGCCCATTAAAGTGTTTTGATATTTTTGACACCAATTCAATTCCGCAAATTTGACCTACATTAGTCTTGAATTTGTGTTATTGAATCGGCGTCACATATCTTTCGCTTATTGAAATTACATAAATTCTGCAAGTTTACATTAATGAATATGTAAATGGAACATTATGCAATCATGTGCGAACATACTTTAGAATTGGTGTCATATGCCACCACATGATCTCGTTCATTGAAACCATTACACAATGTTCTACTTAAAAAAAATGCGAACAGTGTAGCGATTCAATGAACGACATTGAATTTGTAAGAATCCTATTTCCATGGATTATACGATTAAAGGTATGGAATGGGCAACAACGGGTAGTGACATATGCCCGTTACATGTGTTTTTTAATTGGGTCTGAATGTGTATTCATAGACAAAAATGTTTTTTAACATCAATAAAGTTAACTGAAAATATATGTAACTGGTATCTTGTTTATCTTTAAACAAAGTTGACCATCTCTACACGATCTAGTTAACATGTGAAACATGTTTTTGGTAACTGACGCACCATTTTGTATCAAAACATAACTAAAATACCATCTCTCTAAGAATTTTGATATACAAGACAATTCTACACGGTTGCTGTAATATCCTTATTTAAGTGTGCTATTACTGTAACACTAAAAGCTGCTTAGTTAGGAAATGAACTTAAGCTGCTTAGTTAGGAAATGAACTTAAATCTTCCGGTATATATCGTCTTGGATTTTTAGAATATACACCATAGTAAATTAATTTTTTAAAATTAAACTATATTGAAAACTTTGTAAAATAGAATGTGTTGATGTCAGTTTCTGCAGCTTTCCTCCTGTAGTTTGCAAATCTGCTATTTAAGAATAATTGATTGATTCTTAAAAATGTATTTTATTAATTCGTGGCGATATATCATTACCTTTCCTACACAAAATACATTGTGTAAATCTGTTAAACCTAATTTATAAAGTCTTAATGTCTACTAATTATAAGGTCTGAATTGACTGAGTTGGGTTTTGAGCTATTTTGGAGCATTAAATTCCCATCGTCTTTTGCGATTTGCCTTCGATATAAATTGTTTCGTATGAATGTAAGATCTATTCTACCATTAAACCATTGATTTCGTGCATCCATCGAATAGTTTCTATGTAAATTGTATTTTCAGTAGTAAAATTATTTATTGATTTTTTCACTCTTTTTCAATTTGGAATATATTGTTCATTTCTAAGTGAAAGAATTTTTATCCGTCCACATCCGATCTTATTTCTACGTGTTTCTTCATTTCTCCACATTGTATATCACGGTTTTGACAAGAATTTGTCCTACTTAACGGTAAGTTTTACCTTGACAAACAAGTCTTTTACTATAATTTTCCTTTTCTCAACTGTAGTTACAGTTTTCACGTTAATCATTTTGATTTTACAACTATTAATTTTAATGAAGATACCATGAAGATATTGACACCGCTATCAATTCTATCTTCTACGTCGATAACTACGATTAAAACAATATGTGTGTATTCAATTAAGTGTCCCGTTTTATTGCATTAATCTAATGGATGTGCAAATTTCAACAACTTATATCTTTTTTCATGTAAAGGTAAATCTAAATGTATATTAATTGAAACAAAACTAAAATCAATTAACACCATATCGAAATGAAATGAACATGGAAGCATTTTATTAATGCAAGTAGCGCCTAATAGTCAATATCTTCATGGTATCTTGATAAAATTATAGATACCTGTTACTGGAAAACCGTACATATATATATATATATATATATATATATATATATATATATATATATATATATATATATATATATATATAAATATACATACTAATCCACTACATATGTCAAAAATGGAGGATTAGAATAGCGATTCCAAAGTTTATATATAACCTAATAAATAATTCTAGGTTTGTCTTAAACTAGTAAATTAACCATTAATATGATTAAACTTTTAATGAAATTACTAAAATGATGCAAATACACAGTATTGTAGGTTGCTTGCTTGAAAAAATATGTCGTGTTATGTTCCGATGAATAACACGCATATATTAGGTTAAACCATAGAGTTGTTTTGGTTGGAAATTTTACAAAATAAAAACTTCAAGTTAACTTAAAGGCTTTCAGTTGCAAAACTTATATTCAATATTGTTATTACAACTTGTCACATGATTTTTATATGAAGTGTTAGTGTCAGAAGATATTTTGATTTTTAATTGAATGGAAACCACAAAATATTAGTACGAGAAATAAACTTAATTTTTCAAATTTTAGAAATATGTGTATTTAAGAAAAAAGAATAATTGAAGAAAGAATTTAATTTAATTGATTAAAGATATATAATACAAGATATTATTTGTGAGCCAAACTGTCAAAATTCCTTGGAATATGATAGTATGAATTTATGAACGCAGAGCAATATCTTATCAGAGGTATAGGCTTCGAAACAACATCTAAATTTTATTTTACACCTCTTTTCTTTGTTTTCGGGGTCGTATATAACAATATTACTAAAATTATTGTTGAAATCACACTTGCATAACAGTTTTTTCGGATTTTTACTGAACAATGACATAAATATTTTATGCATTTTTCATATGTTATCCTTCTCATTTCTACCATTTTTTAAAGTTGAATGAGTTTTGAAATCATGTATGTCGTCTTGTTCCATCTCAAGTGCATCATAGGGTGATATCTCGTATTAAGCATTTCTAATTAATCCGAAATAATGAGCAGGAACATTAAATAGTTGATTTTTTTCTCTATTTTCGAATCAATGCATGAACAGAATCACCCTCATTCTGTGTTTGTTCTTTCTCGAGATATTTATGGGAAAAATCTTCATTTAATGATGCCGCCCAAGAGTAAAACGAAAATAAGGTCCTATTCTTATTTTGTCCGGGGAAATTGTTAGGCCAAAATAAACATTTTGTTATATTTTGTTTTCTGCTAATTCGTTAACCATAAACATGTATAGTCATCTCTCAAAATCACAGGAACCGTGTTTTCCAGTTGTCTCATCCCACACAAAACAATGCCTTTTATTGGTTTCCTTATTATATACTGTGAAATTATTAATATTCAGTTTTCTTTTATAATAAAAGAAGCTAGTCTCACCGAAAGGGCATTGTAAAACTGTTTGAAAGTCCAAACACGCCTGATGTTGCTTTGTCCATTTATGTTTTTAATTTTCGTGCTTCTTTTGTCATTGATTGGTGGTTTGCAAAAGTTAGTTCAAATTGTTATTTCTCAGCGACTGACATATTCTCATACCTCGTACATGCATTGCACCTATCTTTCTTCGGCACAAAAAAACTGAGATTGAAGTTGTGGTTAAACACGTCTCGATATTGTCGTTCTGTGACATGTTGAATTTGTTTTACTGTTTCGCTGATCCACTCTTCAAATATTCAAAACATGTTAGAAACGTTTAAATTTCCATCTAAATAAACTTTAGTGATTTTTTCTCTTGAACAATGGGATTGAACTGTAAGGAACATAGAGATATGTTGTTTAATGTAAGTTTCTGTAGCTTCTTATAGTTCATTTACTGGTCTTGTAAATTTACCTACAAAAATAAAGATTAATTAAAACGAATATAAACTAAATGAGTATGTACCCCTATAATCCGATTCTCCACTTACCACTTTTGCCAATGCTATTTTAAAAACTTGATTTGAGATACATAAAGTATATAAAATCATAGTTTATGTTAAGCTTTTTGAAATGTAATTTTATTTTCTGTTGAGTGTTGTAAATAATAAATTCTTGAGGAATTTCATAAACTCAGATTTCATATAATTTTTGAAATTTTTTACCAATGATTTGTACACGTCTGGCAATATAATCCCACTTCTGTTTTTAGAACATAGATTATAATAGTATCTTAAAAAATTTCTTGTACACTTAAGCGAACTATCTCCTGACATTTACTTCGACAGTTCAACATCCTTTTCCAAGGATTTATCCAAGATTTTAAAGAATTTATCGAAAATCCACACCGACAAGATTTAAGTAGTTCAGCTTCAAATTCCGTTTTTCCATGTTTCATTCCCAATCGTCTACATTTCTCTTTTGTTTTCTTGTTTTCACATTTTCTTCATACATCTTCGTATTCGTCTTGATTTGCTACAAATTCATGATCAGATGAGTTTCCAGAAGTTATATTTAAATATAATTATTTTTAAGTAAATTAATTTATTTACTACATTTTATCTAGTATAATATACAAAATTATAAAGAACGTATGTTACCCTGTTTATTGCATGCCAGATTAACACACTATAAATTTTCCATACAAAACAATTTTTATTGTTACAAGCAATGCGATGTCGATTAGAAAGTTTAATTTAAACAAATTCAAGTAGCACTTTGAGTAAACTAAGGTGCGTTCGTTTGTGGTGAACTAACTGAATTAACCAAATTATTTGAATTACTAAAGTGATTTGCACGTTCGTTTGGTACGCTTCACTTCAGTTAAAAATATTGAGCAACTGATTTATCTGAATAATATTTTTGCTTGTGTAGATAAATCATATAATTATTTTTCTTGTTTTTTGACATTTTGTTTATTATTATTATTATTTTAGGAGAAAGAAGAATAATACTATTAACTTAAAAAAGGCAACGAAAAACGAAACGAAACTTTCGGGTAACGAAAAGGACTTTTTGCTTTTTGAACATTAAGTTCAAAAAGCAAAAAGTTGAATTGTTGAAACAATTATTGAAAAAGTTTAGATATTTTTGTAATTGATATGAATAAAATTAAATGAAGTCTATGATACTTTGTGATATTGAATTAAAAATATATATTTATAACTATTAAGATGAGTTATTAATTATTATTAAATATAAATTTACACATTAATTTCAAGTTGGAAATAGCTGTAGAAATGCCTGTTGTCGAGTACTGGTCCGAGTATTTCGAGTAATGTCCACTAGCCAAAATATTGTGATTGGTCCCGCATTTCAGTTATTAACTCCTCTACTTCGTCATCATTCCTGCTACATAAAAACTGAAGTACGATAGCAGACACAGTTGCCCTTATGATTAACTCTTTGTTCACATTTTAGAAATTTTATTATTGATACACATTATTTATTTGAATTTTTAATTATTTTATAAAACACGCAAAGCTACACGAATTTAATAATTTGATATTTATCTGAATTGTTGCAAACGAACGATCAATTCTCTTCAGTAGCTTAATTATCTGAATAGTGACTCAATTAACGGAATAGTAACTCAATATAAATTCAGTTAATTCAGTACAAACGAACGCACCTCTAATAAGAAAAAATTTGCATCAAAGTTTACTTACTATATTGCAATAAGAATGTTATATAAATAAAAAATCATAAATAGATTTAGGTTATTTATTAAATTTTTTATTTTTTTTTTAAATACATTATAAGTCAATTTAAAGTTTACTTTTTTGAAACATTACAAAACTTTTGACTTGGAATACTTTCTTAAGGCTTATAACTTCTAAAGAAGAAAAGATTAAGTAGAAATTTTTTCTTCAATAGATGTTCATGGAGACTAACTAAAACTGCAATCAGTAATAGTTATCATTATTTTATATGGATGTTGCGATATATATTTATATATATATATATATATATATATATATATATATATATATATACAAATATATATATATATATATATATATATATATATATATATATATATATATAATATATATATATATATATATATATATATATATATATATATATATATATATATATATAAGATATTGTTGCTACCAGCTAGTTTCTAAATTATAAAACAATTCAATAGGATAAAGTGTAGTGGTAATGCCAAGTACTTTTTACTTGGTAAACTATTATTATATATTTGAATTAATATTTACTTGTTAATTCAGTTGGGTTCGTCACGTCTTGCCAAGCTTTCGTTCTCACGAAATTATATATAAGTTTTGATCTTTCTTATCATTAAATGGAGAGCGATATCGAACCTTTTGATCAGGGTATTAAACACACATAGGATCATATTCTAATTTTTCATCAACAACAAAAAAATTAACTTTTAAATACGATATCACATAAAATTACTTATTTTATTGTTACTTAAAAATGTACAAAGTTACTAACACTAAAAATGGCCAACTGTTGAAAATGTGGTTTTTTATTTAAAAATTATGGGCAATCAATTATTACCAAAACCAAAAATGTGTATTTTTTAAATGTATCACTTGCTTCACAAGAAACAAAACTAATTCAACCATATCTATAACCACAATTTACAAATAAACACGAAACTTCAACCAACTTCAACTCACAATGAAAACATCAAAGCCTTAAAAATGAAAACAACATCTCAAAAATATGTTAGAATTTTGTTTGGAATACTGGTTGTTTAATACCTATATTTGTTTTAAAATATTCAAATATCGATGTTTATCTATATTGTCATCAACCAAGTGCAGTTTAACAACCCCAGCTACTGAACAAATACCCGAAACCATCACATGACCGACACCGTGTTTAGTTCTAGGACAGAAATTGTCTGAATTCATCTCTTAATTTAGTTTTTTCCAAACGTTAACTCTTCGGTTAGACCCAATCAGGTTGTATTTGATCTCTTCCATAAATAAAACGCTTTTTTGTGGAAGAAATCAAAGTCTTTCATACGTAGCTTTTTTTACCAATGATTATCATCGTTTAAATTGTTGAAATTCATATTTAGAATTCCTCGTATGTGTGACTTATTCAATCAAATAAAAATTTGATATTTTAATTCAAAATATTCCTTATAGTGTAATTTTATTTTTTATATATCATAACTATATTTCGACAATCAAGTTGCCATCTTCAGTATTTATTATGAACTCAATTAATACTAAAGTTGGCAACTTGATTGCCGAAATATATTTATGATATATAAAAAATAAAATTTCACTATTAGGAATACATATTTTGAATTAAAATTTTTTTTGATTGAATATCATCGTTTTTGAAATTCTATCATTTGCACATGCTCTGCGTAGTTTTCTTCGTACAGTCTCGGTGTTGCGCTTTTCTCATTATTGTACCATGGAGGATATTATTCATAGTTATAAAGAGTTTGCTAACAATTTGTGCAATATCCCACTGACTTTTTATGTTCTTGTATTGGTTAATAATTAATTAATAATTAATAAATAATTAATTAACATAATCGCATTAGCCAAATCACGTTCACGTAAACTAAGATTCCTCAATTGATGCAGACGGGTTTTTAAATCGCATCAGGTTCTCCAGATTATAAACCTTTATTAGACCTTGTATAGAACATTGCTGTCAGGTTTGGGGTGGAGCATATGGCATTGCTCTCCAGTTGCTGGATAGAGCTCAGCGGCGTGTCATACGAATAATACGAAACTCCAGACTTACGAAAGAACTAGATAGCCTACAGCACCGCAGAGATCTTGCAGAACTCGTGTTCATAGATTAATAAATGTAAAACTGTTCTGCAGAATTAAAGGAGAAAATACCACCATTTGTCATGCCAGGACGGGTAACACTAGGAACAATTAATGTGCATAGGTTTCGGTGAAGCTGCCGAAACCTCGAACTGAATGTGTAGGAAGTGGAATTCGTTATCTGAACTAGGAAGTGGAATTCGTTATCTGGTTTACAGTTTCCGTTGGAGCATAAAATGCATAAGTTTAAGGCAGCTATCCACCTTCACTTAAAGGATCGACAGTGTCCGCCCTGCACCCAATTAAAACTAAATTAAAAAAATAATAATTAAATTCGCATCTCGATTGATATGTTATGCCCCATTTTACACACCTATTAACGAATAATGCAGTTGCATTCAGATGTGTCAAAGGAAACAAAGTAATTAATAAAAAAACCAAACAAAGTTTTGAAAAAATACTGTTGGCTGAGAACATTTTATTATGTTGCCATTTTCAATTTAAGTTAAAATTTTCCCCCTTTTTGTTTATGTGTGATTTGTGGTTATAAATTTGGTTGAATAATATAATTTTTTTTGTTGAAACAAGAATTAAATAAAGAATTGTATTTTGTTGAAACAAGAATAAAATGAACTTTTAAAAACATAAGTATGTTTTGTTTTTCATATGGTTTTTCATTCTTAGAATTTCTTTTACAAAAAATTACATTTTCAAAATTGGACCATTTTCACTGTGACTCGTATATGTTTGGCTATATATTATACATAATTTGGATTATAATAGTAAATTATTGGCATACAAATTTTTGTTTTATTTTATCTATTATCACAGCAAAATATTACATATTTATTATATCCAAATCTTTGTTTTTCCATTTTTTTAAATTTTCAAAAAATAAAAAATCGTATGTTAAGTTGACAGATATTAAATTAACGAGAAGGGCCGATACCAGTGCTGCCAGTTTTCCATTAAATATTGGACGTATATTTACTTTTCTATAAAATATTGGAAGTATATTTACTAAAAAACTGTAGTAGTTTCAAATTTTGGTTAGTAAATTTTAAATAATCTCAGATAATCTAATCAGTATATTTATTAATAAAGAGTAACAATAATCAAAGATAATTCTGTTTCTTCTATAAATATTTTATTTCATTCATTAATCTATTTAAAATATAAAAAACAAAATTCATAATTAAATAAAAAATATCACAAACAGATTCTTATAAATTTAACACGTATTTTCCATTAGGGCATGGTTTAATTAATCGATTAATCGATCAATCACAAAATTTTCATTTAATCGATTAATTTATAAAACTATCGATTAATCGTTTCTCATATTAATTTACAAAAAAATACTACTAGTTGAATTTTTAACTATGTATGTATAATAAATATTCTAGTTCTGTTTAAAAAGAAAAACATAAACTATAAGCATTATGCTCCCATGGAATCCATTTAGCAGTCGTGGATGTGCTTTAAAAAAATTATCTACAGCCATAACCGAAGTTGGCTCTGAAGATAAAGATTTTCAAAGTGACGATTATTTAGATGGTGAATCAGACTAAGACGAATATGTGAATGACGATGAAAATCAGATACAATATTTGATATATGATGCTCCCGAATTTAACAACGATTGGGCGATAGCACCATGCTGTTTAACTATTCACCAGAAAGCACGTGAGATTATGCACTGGTTAAAAATGATCTATTTCAAAGTGCATGTATGACCTTGTTATTAGACGTCCGCACTAGATTGAATTCAATGTTGGCAATGCTTAAAAGGTATATGGATTTGAAAGAGCCTATCAATCCAGTTTTAGCTGATTTTTCATTAACTGAATGAAGAAATTGAAACTATTTCGCAGATTGTTGAAGCACTCGAAGTTATTGAAGTATCATCGTTAGGCTCTAGGTAGAAGGAATTGATTGAGATTGGAAACTCAGTCAGGTGCTTGGTCAACAATTTTATAACTCAGTGTCAGAGAGAATTAATAAAGGAGAAATGTAGGCCTAGAGGGATTGCTACATTACTTAGAATATCCTATTTTTATCTTAGAATAGCCACTTTCCATTCTTCAGGCATCACTTCATTTTGCCATACCAATCGAACAAGGTCGAAAAGACAGTTCCACAAAGTTAGCCCTCTGAATATCAAGAGCTCTGAATTAATGCAATCAACTCCTGGTGAACGATTTTTCGTTAATTTCTGCATGGTCATTGTGAATTCAACATAGGATGGATCCTCAATGAACATCTCTGCGGTCTGTATTTGAGGGTATTCAAATACAGCTTGTGATACATGTGGAACATTAAGTAGATCAGAAAAATGTTCACGCCATGTATTGAGTACCGCATCGACGTTAACAAAGAGGTTTCCATCCTGGTCCCGAATGGCAGTTGACCGAGATCTTAAGGTATGGTGCAATTCGGTGATTCTTTTTAAGAAAACACGCAAATTGTGCTCATTGCTGAGTTGTTGTATTCTTAAGAACTTAGCCTTTTAAGACAACCGAGGTTTTCAATACTTCCCAGACACTGTTCACAACATCAGATTGGTAATTGGATCGCATAATGCTATTGCTGACAAGATCTTAATATTTTCGTTGCGTTTCTTCATGTATCAGACCATCACGGAAGAATCGCGTTGTATATTCTCTTGTCCTCCTTGACTTGTACGAAAATCTCCATCGTAGCTTTGCAGTGACTAGATAATGGTCACTGCTTACGAATTTGTTTGACGACCGACACGATCTCACGTCTTGGACAACTCGAGCCCGGCCTTTAGCAATCAACACATGGTCAATTTGGCTTCGGGATGTTTTACGTGGATGTGTCCATGTTTCCAAATGGATGTTTTTATGAAGGAAAGAATGTACTTGACACTTTGAGATCATGAGTGATCGCAAAGTACATCGTTCTTTCCTCGTTTTCGGTCGCAGTTTCGTGTCGGATTTCTGCCAGCTCTAGCGTTAAAGTCACCAATCTGATATCGTGCTCAGGTATAGAACCCATCATATTATCCAAATTATTGTACAATGAGTCTTTATCTTGGGGTTGGCTTACATCAGTGGGCGCATGTACACACAATTGACAGGTTGGCTAATTTCCTGTGCAAGCGAAGCTTACACATTCGATTATCGACTGCCTACAGTACAGTCTTTTTTACCTGCGGCCCAATGAGAAATCCAACTCCAAGATTTCCGAGGTCATCTCCACTGTGTAGAAACGTACACATGGTCTCCACTTTAAGGCCATCGAGTTTCTTGACCCGCTACGAGTTCCAGCCGATACTCCTTCATACATGTGATAAGGCCGTCAAACGCGCTAGGTTTTCGAAATGACTGCACGTTCCACGTGGCGATCCTCGTTCTCGTTTCCGGGTACTTAAGCGGGGGTCATTATTTATTTGGCGGTATCCGATTTTTTTTTGTTTGTTGACATTTTTAACAATTTTGAATTTTACGGATGCGGGTCGTCAGCCCAGCGATCCAACCAGATTTAGTCGCCTCCTACGACAAGCTCTGGATACTGTGGTGGTATTCTATGGGTCTCATGTTTCGTTTGTAAAATTTATGAAACATGGATGCCTCCAACCACAGGGTTTACACAGAATATCCTACTAGCTATGCAATATCTTGCTCTCAAACTATAGTTAAAAAGACCCCACAAAAACTGAAGGATCAAAGAAATTTATAATAGATTGTTTTCAAATGATTCTGACAATCTAATCGGATCTTATTTAAAATTGAAAAGTAATGAGCCCGACACTATTGAATGTCAAAAGTGAATGAAACATTCCAAGATGTATTCCTTACAAAAAAAGCAGTTGTCCCGACTACTGGGTCTTGTATGAGAAAGAACAATTTAGCATCTATAAAAGGGGAAATGATGGTATTTGAGCACATATGCATAGCGTGCTTCCGACTTCTGTTGAAGTCGAACGGAGTTTAATCGCGGTCGGTTTATTTTTGACTAAATAAAGAACATCGTCAAATGATGAATCAATTGATAAACTATGCCTCTTACGATACTATCTACTCAATTAAAAAAATAGTATTTTTTTGTAGTAGTAACGAAAATAATGCAAATGAATTTTTATGTTTTTTATAATACGATATGTATTTGGTTTAGTTTTTAATAAATAAATTTTTATAATAGTAATTTTTTTTTAAACGATTTATCGAAATAAAAAATGAACAATTAATCGTTATTCGTTTTTTCGTAAAGCTCTTTGGTATTTGGCCACTTGTGAATCGCAGAAAAGTTTATCAACAGTTTACAAATAGTCACCAGCGAGCGGGCACTTTATCATAAATGAGACGACCCAGGTAAAAGTTGATTCACTCACATCAAAATTATTTACAAAACGTCAACGAATTATAATTTATTGACAAAAGGCTTCGGGAAACTGTGAGAACTTCACACTGCATTTGCGCCATCGATGGACTGCTCGTTTCCAAACAGGTAGTTTTGATATGTTAATTGAAAATATAAATTTATTTATATTTTTAATAAAAATATTCGGAAAATAATTATTATTTTCATATAGCAATTTCGGAAAATAATTATTTGTTATTTGTATTTTGTAATTATACATTTACCGGCATTATATACGAAACTGGATTTTAATTTTGATTTAGGCTACCGAAACCAACCATTAAGGTTACTAATATTTCGAATGTGTCTTCATATGAATATGCTTAAGCCTTTTTTTAAACCTCGCTCATTCAAGAGCAATAGGTATTAAATTATCGGTTGTCAAGGGTTTTTTTGTTCATATTTATACTATGCAATTATTGGGGCTCAAGGCTCTCCCAGCTCTTTCGCGGTTCGCTTATTTACGTAAAGTAGGATTACGCCTTAATAGCCAAATCGAGGACTTCCGGCTATAGGTCCAATTTACGAGAGCCATCTGCACATTGCATAGTTCCATGCCAACCTATAGTACTGACATGGAAGACGGGTCGGCTCATGAGTTCCGCAGTCCAGTAGGGGTCATAGATGTGTTCAATCAAACAACTGATCGTAATCAGATGGTGATAAATCCCTTTTGCATCCTGCCCCTATCGGGATTTGAACCCGGTACCTCCCGCTCCAACTACCACAGCTTTTAGCACTGAGCCAGCTGGGTGGTTGTCAAGGGTTCGCCGAATAATTTAAAATTGTTTCGGGATACTCGTGACGAAATGCTTTCCAAACCTTTTTATAATTGTTGTATTTAAATACATATTTGATATTGTTTAGGTCGACACCGCTGAATAAATAATAATATGCCCTACAATGTGCTTACATAATTGGCTAAGAAAAAATTCCTCTGTAACTGCATACATATCGCGCGATTTAATAGAAGTGGAGAACAGCGACGGAACACATTGTGATGGAACATGGCGACGGGAATTATTAAAAGAAAACCTAATTATTAAAAGAAATGCACACACACCAAATCGTTTAATTCTACGAAGAGGCAAAGGAAATACAAAAAAGGTTTTTATTTATTTATTTATGATTATGACGTATTAACATATTTAAAACCTCGTTTATCTAAGTTTGCCAACTATTTTGGAAGCGAAGGAGCGATACCGTGACAAAACGAAAAAATTAAATCTGTGTATTCACATAAATAATATAACAAAATACTCGTACATAAAAAAATAATTATTATAAAATTCAATATTTATTTTTAGCGTTTTGACATTTTTTCTTTTTATACAAAATACTCCTTAATTTCCATTTCTGCTTAGTTAGAATTGTCTTTAGTCATTGATTTCAATTGCAATGCGACGTATTCACACAAAATATCGTGGAATGTTCTAGTGACTGGAGCTGGGTGCAGGCTGCGGCATGGTTTTATTAGCCAAAATTTGCAGCTGTTTTTAATTTTTAAATTTACATCAACTAATTCTGATTGGTTTTTTCTATAAAAAGACATTTTTAACAAAGCCATTTATTTACATACTTTCTTAGTTTTAATATTGATTGTATCGCTTTATACACTTTCCCGGTGCGATACGGGGCTACTTTCAAAGCTACCGTGTGTATGTGTTTCCATGTGGGATAACGAAGGTGATCTGAATGAAAACAAAAATCATTGTAAACATTTCATTCCGATTATTTTACTTACGCACTAGGCTCGAAGTTATCACTCAAAATTCAACGCTCTTTAAAATTTGTACTTTTTTATCTGCTGGCAAGAGCCACTTGAGGTTGCTTTCTTCGAACGTATGTAGCAGTTTTTCAGCGGCTCCCATTTTTCCTTATGACAAATATCCCACAAACATGGATGTTGCCGTACAGCTTTCATTAGCTCTTCTTAAATTAAATAAGCACAAATAGAGGTTATAATTCAAAATTCAAAATAAATGAAATATAAATACCTACTGGCACCTCCCATTCTGCTTGTTTTCCGTTGGATAGACGATATCAGATTCCGGAATTAAAATTTCTAAAATAATTCGAGCATGTTGTATATTCAATTTTGCACAGTATTTGTAGATAACACTTACCATATGAAACCGGGTAGGTCATCCTATTTCCATACTGTCAGCATACAGGTATTCCTCACTATTTTTGACTTCTTAAAAAAAAATAAAAAATTTGATTATAAAATAGATAATCTTAAATTCAAAATATGTTATTACCGTTATTAATTATACTTCAACTTCATTGGTAAGTACAATTACGTGTTTAGCTAATATAAATTAAAATTTAAATAATAATTTAATTATGTATTATGATATGATATGATATGATAGGGGAAGTACAAGCCAACCAGTTACGGTGATTCTGAGATTGTTACCATAATCCTGGAGTATATTCAGCAGAGTTCCAAATAGATATCTGAGAATTTTTACTCCAAAATTATGCGGGCCCAGTCCCTGCTTGCATCCCAACATATAAGGTTTAGGAAAAGGAAACAATCACAGAAACGACTAAGGTGATAATGCACTGCACTAGTCATTGCTAACTACATTATGTATTAGTGAATTATAATATATTGTTAGTATAATCATTTTCACATAGGGATTGAGTTTGTTATTATTGTTAGTTGGATAGGTAAGGACAATTCTATATTCATCATACGTATTCGTATCTCCTCTACAGTTAAAACTGGAGTACTTTAAAAAACATCTTTGGGTCATCTCATCATATGCTGTATTTAAAGATGTGTCCCTATAATTCCCAATCCATCACCATCTAACGCGTGGGGAGTATAATTTCGCGATGACCCGACAGCATTCTATATACAATATGATGATCTAATACATTGTCAATTCGTTTGTAAGGGAAACTATTTAAATAAATAAATAGTTTAGTGCAGTCATATTTAGCTAACCTGATCGATCATTCCATTCCACACATTCTATCTTTATGTCCGTTTTAAGATTTTACAACAAACATTTATACAATACACCAAAGTAGAATTCTTGTATAACACACTACAATCCAATGAAAGAAATCACCAAAGCGGCCGTCCGATTTAGAAAGTTAAATAGTTTGTAATAGAATTATTATACAGAAAAATGAAGCTGCTTATTAAAGTAAAATAAACTTTCTGGTCAAGACCACCGGTCAAGTGATCCCCATCTAATGTTAAGAATGTCACTCAAGAAATCTTATCCATTTACACTTATATGAATAAAGAAAACAAAATTATTTAAATAAATTAGTGTTTTCCATAGAAATAAAGACAAAAGTTAATTATGGTACGTATATATACCCAAGAGCAAAACTGTGGACTTTATTGACAAAATAAAATCAAGAGGAATATTAATCGTTCCTTTAAAACACGATTATCCTAATATATGAACAAGCATCTGCTAAATCGAACATTTTAGCCAATTAAAATCTCGCCAAAAATAGGTAATTTTACTGATCATACATATTATCGTCAATAAAATGATCGTATAGTGGTAGTGATCTTAGATCGTATTAAAACAATCTTCAATCCCCTTTACCATTAATATACATGGCAACATTAAAACCTCAATAGTCTTATAGATATAATCTTTAGTTCAAATTTGACAAATATGAAAGCATCATTTCAAAAACTTTTGAATAGCAAATTCATCAATATAGAAGGTTTTGCTGTATTTACCGATATAAATGTATGTACATACTAACATGTATATTATAATATTTAAAAACAAACTGAAAAAATTAAAAGTTAATTAACAAACTTCATTTTGTTGTTCTTTTGTTCAGGATCAGGACTGATCTGTTTCACTGTCTTCAAACATTATATCTCATGAAAAGTGGTTTGGGCGTTAAATAGATTCGTGCTATAAAAGAAGAAATTTCGCGTTGTACTGAAACAGATTTTTATTTCAACTCGCGTTTTATCGAAAACGCGTTGTATAAGTACCGCGTTAAACGAGGGATACTTGTATATATATATTAAAAACAATTGTTTGTTCTTTTTTTCCCGTGCAAGTGAACACCTGCACAAAATAGAAAATAAAACAAACAAAAATTCTCTAACCAACATAGGAAAGAGAAGGATTGGAATTTGATAGACGAAACGAAAAATATGTTATATACATAATATTAATACATAGGACGTTCAAATGTAGACTGTAAATTACAGTCTTGTAATGTATGTATTTGCGTTTTCAACATCAAATTATGATGTATATACAACACACATAATAACAATACCAACGTATATAAAAATAAAATGTAAGTTGCCAATTACATTGAATGTATATATAGTTGCCATTACAACGATCGCACAATGGCAGTGATCGCGTTAAATTTAAATCTCCAAAATCTCTTTTACTGTATACTGTTGATACAGACATAAAACAAAATATTACAAATTGTTTAAAGGAAAGGGGAATATATATAGCGTTCTATATGAAGAGCGAATTATAGGATGGGGAATGAGGTAACTAAACGAGACAGAACGAAAGACATATCGCATGCGATCGTTTCCAACGGAATATTGTGATGTGGATATGAAAATTATGTATATAGAATACAAAGACAAAACGTTATATACTATAATATATAACGGATAAAAAAGAATAGACTATATAGTAAAATAAAATATAATACTATGTAATAATATATAATGAAATTTAATATAATAATATAATATAATAACGATACTCATCTGTAATTAGATTTTCAACTACACACACACACACACACACAACGCATTTATTTTATTTAATTAAAGAAACACCGAGCAGACAAAAACACGTCTACTCGGTATGAAGATCAACACAATACTCCTAAATAATAATTTAATTATGTATTAATAATTAAATATAATAAAAACAAAGTCTTACCATTCGACATTGTGGTTCATCATTTTCCTACTAAAAACACAAAACGTATATCGAAAAATAGTTTAATTGTTTTGTTTTTGTACCATGAAAATCGCCATTATTGTTGTGGTTTTTTGATTGTTACCAAAAAATATACTCGACCCGACAATATTTTATAGTATCTTTTACATGTTTGCTCCAACAGTTGCGCAAAAATAAGATAAAAAACCCAACAAAATTTGTTTGTTTATATTTCTGTTCTTCTCTATCAAATAAAAATCACAATGTACTAATCGCTTCTTTCTCCAAACATTTGTTCTTACCAACATTGTTGTAAAGTCTAAATCGGCCTTAAGACTGCAAAAATATAAGTCAAATTTAAATAACCTCTTAATTAGAACCGATCGATTGTAACAGAGCATCTTTTAAACTGATATCAAAAAGTGGCTACTTCTATTAATGAATATACTATACATACTATTAACTATTAACATCTATTGTGAAAACACTAACAAAAACAATAAATGGTGGTAAATTTATTAAAAGGTGGTTAGAAAAAAGAATTAGAGACCTTTGCAAATTCAAGATAACTAAATTTCTAAAACTGTGACTCGCTTTGTTTAAAATCAGGTGATCATCGAATGTAGCAGTAGTAGAATGCTTGTGCTCAAGTCATTCAATTTGTTCATTGAGAGTAAGCAATGAATATGGGTACAGAGCTGTTAAGTAATGTCTTTATTTAGCAACCCCGCATACCTCTAGTTAGCAACCCTGCATATTAAAGTTTATATCAACAATTATGACATTGCACGACAAAACGTCAAAATCATTTCAAATTTTGAGATAGCACTGGACTCACATCATTGTTGCTTATTGACCTATCTATTGTAAGAAGTACAATCCCTTATAATTTACTTAAATAATTTTAAGGCAATTATAAAGATTATAATATATTTGAAATTAAGTCTTGTCACAATAATATTTGGTTTTAAAACAAATTTTATTTTTGATTGGTTTGAAATTTTGACCAATTAAAGTTTCAGTAGCGTGAACGGATGTCATTTATCACTATGAAATGGACAACAAATATTTAAAAACTGAAATGGGATTGATTGATGTAATGATAATAAAAACACGTTGTTTATACTTTCATTTCGAAAGAGTAATCGATAATGTTTGATTAAACACTTAAAATCGTTTTTCATTAAATGATGCATAAATCAACACTTTTGCGTAAATTTTTTAGTGATATAACTATTTTAGTTTCGAACTCATTTAATTAAAAATTGCATAAAAAAATTAACGGGTTACCGCCATATAGTTAAATATTTTTTATCGTTTTTAATTTAAAATTCAATGAACATTAACATTATTTATTTTGCCGTATTAAATGAATATATTTATTTAAATCAAAGTGAATAATAATGTTACAAATATCAATTATAATTGCAGATATATAATTATAGAGGGTTTGAGGCCATAGGTGGCTCGTACGCCATACATTTGTTTTCATAACAACCAACAGATGCAAGATAGTTCTGACATGCTGACAGTAGGTAGAATTGGGCTACAACATATGGGTTCGAAAAGATGAAAGTGGGTTTGGATGTCACTGAGCAAAAGTTAAGAGCACTTGTAATCAAAGATCTAACGTGCGGCTTAGTGGGTTAACAACACAATGTTTATTTTGACAATTATTTCATAAATTTTCAGACAACTTCAACGAGATTTGATAAAGTATGGCTCATTTGCTTGCGGAGATATTCTAAATAAACTTACTAAACAAGGGAAAATCTTTTTTATTCAGTACTGGAAAAATATTTTAAAGGAAAATTGTATATGGGTGTAAGCATGTGAAGTTAGCCCTTTTTTTCATCCCAGCAAAAATATAAATTTTCATCGGACAACACTATTCTATCCCATCCCAGAATTTAATAATAATATACAGATAAAACCAAAATAAAAAAACCTTACAAATTATTTCATATACGATTCACAATATCCCATCCCAGTTTTATTTTAATATTAGAAATTTTTCCATTTTCTTACATTTCAATATTCAAAAGTTATTGTAATATACTCATTATATAAAAACTTCAAAGTAGATTATCTCCAAAGAACTTCGAGGGTCGGAAAATTTGAAATGTGTTTCAAATAGAACACTATCATAGGAAATTAGAAACCATCTTAGAAGTACACGTCTATGGTTCAGTTTTCTACAATTGGCCATAATTGACTATGGGTTCATAGTCATACTATATGAAAAACTTCAAAGTGGATTATCTCCAAAGAACTTCGAGGGTCGGAAAATTTGAAAAGTGTTTCAAATAGAACACTATCATAGGCAATTAGAAACCATCTTAGAAGTACACGTCTATGGTTCAGTTTTCTACATTTGGCCATAATTGACTATGGGCCCATAGTAATACTATATGAAAAACTTCAAAGTAGATTATCTCCAAAGAACTTCGAGAGTCGGAAAATTTGAAAAGTGTTTCAAATAGAACACTATCATAGGCAATTAGAAACCATCTTAGAAATACAAGTCTATGGTTCAGTTTTCTACAATTGGCCATTAATTGACTATGGGCCCATAGTAATACTATATGAAAAACTTCAAAGTGGATTATATCCAAAGAACTTCGAGGGTCAAAGGAGACTATGAATTACAGATACAACGAAATGGAGAACAAGATGAAATTAAACGAACAGTTTTGGAATTAACGAACGACGAGAAAATTTTAAATTTTAAAACAGTTGAAAATTTTACAATTTTGTTAAGTTGTTAAAATAACCCTAATCAAATTGTGTAAGTCCCTTTACAAATTTGTAAAGGAGTTTACACAATCTTTATTACGGAAAGAAAATAGTCAATTCTCTGAATCTAAGTTTTAACAATCGAAATGCGTTTTCAATTTTTACTCGTGTTTAACAGTGTTTTTTACTATAGTTTTGTTGTTCAAATATTATCCTCAATTCGTGACTAGAAAATTTTGAATAGATATACTGTACTAAATATATGATATTATTGACCACAAATAACTAATATGTTTTACACTTACATATATTTATTTCTTAAAATGCTTTGCATTTTGAAGTTTATGTCACGAAGAGACGAATTTTCCGTAAACATAATTTCCATGTGACCGTAGCACATTTGCCTGGTAGGTTGAATCGGCTGGATAGGGTTCTTATCACTTACCACACAGAACTACAAGTGCTGATTTGATAACTTCATACTGAAAATAGTCCCGGATAATATCATAATAACGAATATAACGAATTACTTTGTACAAAATATATCGGGGTTTTCAATAAGAGCACTTCAACTTTTTTTTTGAATAAACACAAACTGTTCGACTTTTGAACTAACATTTTTTTATTAACGAATTTGAACATATACATTTAAGTATGAAACTCGATTTCTTTTGCATGACCACCGCGTGCATGTTTTACAAAGTTCAATCTTTGAACCCAATTTTAAACCACTCTTTCGCATAAATCGGCCGAAATTCCAGCAATTTCATGTTCAATATTGGCTCTAAGCTCTTGCAACGTCGCCGGCTTATTGGCATAGACTTCACATAACCCCAAAGAAATTAATCTAGAGGTGTCAAATCACACGAGCGCGGCGGCCACTGGACGGACCTATTTCGCGAAATAACACGCTCATCGAACTTAGTCTTCAATAACGCGATTGTATCGTGTGCTGTGTGGCATGTGGCCCCGTCCTGTTGAAACCACATGTCGTCCGAATTCATTCCATTCCATTGCGGCCAAAAAAAATCGTTTATCATATCGCGGTATCGATTTCCATTAACAGTAACGTGTCGATCCTTATCGTCGATGACGCAACACGCATGTAATCCGCACTAAACAGTGATTTTTTCGGGATGCAACAGTGCCTCATGAATCACGTGTGGGTTGCTTCCTGTCCAGTAACGCATATCTTGCTTGTTGACAAATCCATTTAGCCAAAAGTGAGCCTCATCGCTGAAGATGATTTTTCGTTGAAAATCTGCATCATTTTCGATTTGCTCTTGAGCCCAATTCACGTAACGGCCTCGCTTCAAACGGTCAAACGGCTTTAATTGTTGTATCAGCTTGATCTTATACGGATGTAGGCCAAGATCTTTACGTAAAATTCGCCACAATGATGTCACATAAAGGCCCAATTGTTGCGAACGTCGTGTGAGCGACACATTCGCGTCTTCTTGAACTGAAGCCCTGGCGGCTGCGATGTTTTCAACACTTCGAGCACTTCTTGCTCTCGAGGGCACTGGAACATTATGTAGCGAAAACGTAGACTCAAATTTTGCCACTATACACTCGATTGTTGAACGGGCTGGCTTGTTAAATGGACCGTAAAATCGCCGTAATGCTCTTAAAACAGCAGCAACAGAACGATTATTTTGATAAAAAATTTGCACGATTTGCAACCGCTGTTCACGTGTGTAGCGTTCCATGATGAAATGTATACTAATGTAGTTTCCAAATGACAAAAAAACAGTAAAAAATATGGCGTCGTTCGCCGTCCCTATCGGAAAAAAGTTGAAGCGCACCTGTTGAAACACCTGTAAGAGCTATGATTTCAATACGCGGTGATACATATACTTTAATCACAGAATTAAATAAATAAAAAGTAACGATTAAATATAAAGTTTTTAAAATACCAGAAAAGGATTATTACAGCCATTGTTTGGTGTGGTACCGATGTTTCGACCCCTTCTCCATCGGCATTTTGATGCACATAATTTTTTCAATAGCGTTAATATACCCCTGAAATTGTGTTAGCCCACGATATACATGCTCTAAATACTCCATGGTGGAATCCATCGAGGCTGAAGTATAGTTAAACGTATGGACAATCAAACAAAACAAGAAACATTATAAAATAAAATCACGAAAATTTAGGAGTGAAAACGAATTTGAATTAATTAATTATTGACAACAACTATATAAATTTTTATATATTTAATATTAAACTATGGAGAATAAATAATGATTAACTATAATAGAACTTTCACAACTTGCTACTGCTTAGCTTACACTACGTTTTATGGATCCGCGGACTGTGTATATCAAATTCATATATGTGTAATACATTTAGAAAAAAACAATATAATAATAGTAATAAACAAATATGATATGATATAATATGAGAGGAGAAGTACAAGCCAACCAGTTACGGTGATCCTAGGTATGGTACCATAATCCTGGAGTATGTTTAACAGAATTCCAAATAGATATCTGAAAACTTCTTTATTCCAAAATTATGCGAGCCCAGACCTGCCTGCATCTCAACATATAAGGTTATAATGAGAAGGAATATTAGTCACAGAAACGACTAAGGTGATAATCCGCAGCAAAGCCGTTTTCTAACTACATAATAAGTATAAAATAGTCTGTTAGTAAGTTATATATCATTTCTACGATAAGTATTTGAGATTGTCATTATTGTTAGTTGAATAGGTTAGGATTCTTAATTCATCATATGCATTCGTATCGCCTCAACAGGAAAACTGGAGTACTTTGGATGGATTGGGAATTATACAGATGTGTCTCTATAATTCCCAATCCATCACCATTTACCGCGTGGGGGAGAATGATCCGACAGCATTTCCGTAAACAATATGATGATTTAATTCAATACTAATTCGTTTAAATAAATAAATAGTTTAGTACAGTCATATTTAACTAACCTGAGCCATTCCATTATGACTCCTATCTTTATGTCCATTTTGAGATTTTAGAGCAAACATTCACACAATATATTCAAATTTAAATTTCTTGTATAACATACCCTTACTACGATTCAGTCTGAAAGTTTTGGTTTGTACAATTTGTAAATTAATTAAAAAATAAACTTCCTGATCAAGCAACCCTGATTTAAACTTAAGCATCTTAATTAAGAAATCTTTTAAATTTACATTTATATAAATAATAGAAAAAATACATGAATTGTCCATGTGCACTTCATTGGTAGTATCGAACCAAGTCCATAGCAGTACAAATCAGTTTCGTTAAGAAACACAAGCAATAATTATTAAAAATTTACCAAACCATCAATACACAACTATTATTGCCAATAAAATGATTTAAAAGTATAAAATATAATTTTAAATTTAATGAAATAAAATAGTTAAATTTAAATTAAAGAGAATAAATCGTTTCTCTATTTTTACTGGGGTCGCGTCAGTGATTTTTCTTTCCTTTTTGTATGTTGTTGGCCAATCACCATTTTCATAACATTTTTTTGTTGTTCTGTTCCTGTTGGAATCTATTTTCTTATCTTTTGTTTTTTAATTATTATGTTGTTGTTGTCTTCGATCCGGTATTTTATATATTTGTTTTTCCCCACTAACACTTTTACGGTAATTCAGTTTAATATTCACAAAATTACAAACATAAACATTAATCCGATACGTTTATTCACATTTCCAGTCGTGATTTCGTCAAATATTTAAACC
This sequence comes from Tipula lateralis, assembly GCA_963932295.1. Classification (NCBI taxonomy): domain Eukaryota; kingdom Metazoa; phylum Arthropoda; class Insecta; order Diptera; family Tipulidae; genus Tipula; species Tipula lateralis. Next base: position 109,544,248 of record OZ010737.1, read on the forward strand.
AGACAGAATGAAATAAAAATATAGCGAACTTTTGATATTTCAATCATTTACAATCTTTTGACATTTCAATCGTAGCCTCACAATTTACTTAATCCATAAAATTGTTCATCTATTCGTTAATAGATGTCGTACATTGTATAGCCTTTATGAATATCGCAAAGAAGTAGCGTCATAAAACAAAATGGATTGGGCAATGTATTCTGATTCTACATTGTGAAAAACGCACGAGTCACTGTTTGCACTAAGAACTATTAATTCGTACTGCACGTCAACACTTTCACGATTCCCAAATAATAGTAATAAACCAATATGTGTATAAATATATAATACAAATAGCAAATATATAGTAAATAGAAATTTTGTGAAACTTAATCTTCCATACAAAAAAAGTGTATATGAAAATAATGGAGGAACTTATCAGGTTTGGTTGTATCGCGGTGATGGTGGTATGTAAAAAATGGCCGTATACATATCAATTGGACGCTGACCATCCATTTTTCTATTTTTGTTATTTCGTACAATTTAGTGAAATTATCACGTTTTTTTACACCAGTATTTGAATGGCACGCGTTTTGAGCGGTCGCGAAGTACACGCTGCAATAGAGCTTAAAGTCGACTTCATGGTTGTGTTTCTTCTTCCTTCCGTCATAAATTTTTTTAAGCAAATGAATAAAAATCACAAGAAAAAACACGTCATTTTCAACTCTGAAATAGCTTAAAAGAATTTTGGACGGAAGAAATGAAGGAAGAAAACCATGAAGTCGACTTATGTGTCGTATTAGCAATTTTTTTCACTTTACACTAATTTATTCTAATAGATAAAATAAGTTTTATCATATTGAATCATATTGAAATTTAATCACCGACTGAGTTTACAATGTTAGATTGTAAATACACCGATGATTTTATATGTATTTGACCAGAAAACCATCATCAACTGAATGGGTTAGAAGTATTTTTATTGTGTCAATTAATCAATTAAATCGAATTCCTTTTTTCCGGTTACATGGTAAGTAATTTATTATCTAAAAAAATAAGGTAGTACGAATGAACATTATCAGCAGGAAAAATTCGCTAACCCAATTCATGATATAAATCTTCTGGAAAATCACCATGTTACAATTAGCCCATAAAGATTTAAATATGTTGAGCGTACCTTGTAAGAAGATTTTCGAATAAAAACACCCGAGGTTCGGAAAACTTTCAATCTAAAACTGAACATTAATAAAAATGGTTTAACTGCATAAAATGGAATACCTGTCGTATTCTGTTGTTTTATATAATAGTTAAATTCACTGTTTAAACTTTTCTTTATTTTCCGCTTCGATTCTTAGAAATTTTAAATTTATTTTGAAATACTATTTTATAAAAAGTTTATAAAATTTGTCAGATGAAAATGAGACATATCAATTAAATTGAAACTTCACGGTATGATTTATTGTTTCCGCTTAACCTGAAAAAAAAATTTATATTATTTATTATTTTAACATTTCTATTAATTAAAAGGAACTCTAAAATTTAAATTTTATAAAATTGATTTAATTAAATAAAAAATTACTTTTTTTTTTTAAAAATATGACGATATTTCTGTTACAAAACCATTGACTTTATGGCTTTTCAGCACGAGTAAAAAAGATTTGATGTAACGGAGAAGATAAAAATGTTTTAGATGATGAGTGTGAAAATTTAAAATTTCAACTTTAATCATTTGTTTCGAGTTTAACAATTCACACATTAAAATGGATTTATTTAGGATGGAAACGATGCGACTTCTCAATATAACTAAACGTATTGTAGAGTGGCCCGCATATAAGGGAATATAAACTCCTGGAATACAACCTGAAACTAAGATGATCTAAGAGATCTGCATTAATAATCTTCTAACATTCTTATCTGTTAGGGTATTTTTTAAAACCCACTTTCGAGGTTCTTCAGTTACCTGGAGCCAGACAGTCTATAGAAATCTATTTAACGAGGTAAATTTTGAATTTTATATTATAATAAAATGTTTAAACCCGACGGTATCAAATAGACAATAAACTTATTAAAAACTATATTATATCTCGTTGGGGGATATTACTTTTCTTGTTTTACTGCAGCAAGAAATAGAAGAGATTCTTTAGTTTGTGGTTCGCATCTTAAGAACCAACAACCCCTTAAATTATACTTTTTTTAAGTGGAGAAATTTTGTATCCTTATGCTCAACAGTAAGAGAGGTAACGACACAACCCAAGCCATATAGACTATTAGTCTTACCTTGAATTTTTAAAGACTATGGAGGAGATATTTGATCAACACAACATGAGTAACTTTCTCTCCAGTAATCTACTCTGTATAAGAATCAGTTGTTTTACCACCAAGATGAATAATTAACCGTGATGGCCTTAAACCATCTCATCTCAAATCCTTAACAATGAACTATACCGTATTTCTATACCGAACTATAGAAATGCATGTGATAGCGCTTTGTGCAAATATTGGAAGGATTTTATCGGCCAGTCAGGAAGGTTTAGAATCACTCATGTCAAACATCTGTACTCCTACTAGTACTCGTGCTTACTAGAGCCGTTCCAGCGAGTCACAGGAGGAGCTCTAACTGATTTAAAAATAGATCACATGTTGGTGCAACATTCCAGATCTTAAACAATCTTAAAGTTTAGACTAAAAAGGTTCTTAAATTGCGACAAATATCAACTTTACATGTGATATGACTGTTTAATGGATACAGTTGATTATATACAGTTTATGAATATAATAAGCGTATAGTTAGTGGTTTTTTCAACCCACAATATGCATTTAATCAATTATTTCCAACTTATTTCTTCGTTTAATGATTTTACAGAATATAAACTATATATTTTCTAATGCACGAATCTTGGTTGATTTGAAAATTCGTGATTCAGCTCCACACAATTATTTAATATAAATTGAATGAACCATTTTATTGATTTATGAATAAACGATATAAATGGAAAAGTTTTAAATTATAAGAAACGATTAAAATTAAATTTCCTCACAACTTCTACTATATACACATTGAAAACTTTAAATTATTTTTTCTCCTTCTCAAAATGCTAGACAAATGGAAAATGTTACGTAATGACTATTTGATTGTTGTATAAAAATGAATATATTTCAACTTTATGATACATCTGTATCAACACAATTTACTGAGATGATGAGTAGGATATCTTGAACACTACGAAATTTCCTTCACTACTTCAACAGCAATTTGTCACACTTTTGTGATCTTGAAATATTTCTACCTAAGTAAACTTGAAAAAAGCACTTCATAATTTTTCCGTATTAAACTTTCTACCAAATAGGCACTTTAGGTATTAATAAAAATTCAAAAACAAAAATAATAATAATATGTTGGTGAAGGATCTTGACGAGAGAATTTATAAACGAAAATTTAATCATTACATAACAGATCCCCAAAACAATGAAAATATTTAAATTTAAGTGTTTTATATGCTTTAATTTTTTTTTGTATTATTCTAAGACAATAAAATAGCCTCTTTATGTATAAAATATAAATACATTAATTACGGGCAAAAACAAAATATTAAAATCTAAAACGATAAAAAAATAAATTTTATAGAATTAAATTAAATTTTAAATAACAAATGCAAAAGTGTGGTGGGTATTCAATGGTGTTGCGTTGGAATGTGTAAAATTCTAAAATTTATGTTCGCTCGCCCATTTTTTTCCGAATTAATATAAAAAAGACTAAGGTTGCTCTGAGTTTATGCACATATTTATTTGATTGTAACGTGGAGAATGAACATTTAATTTTATTAGAGTCAAAAAGCAAGTTCAAGCTGTGGCCAAATTTGTATATTCATGGTATCAAATTCATTCAAATGAATGAGAGTAGTCCAATTATCAAATGAACTGTTCATACCAAATTTTATATATCTGTAAAATATTATCAAATTAATATAATTAAGATGTGAAATAAAAGTGTGAGGCAAGTTCAAATTAAAAAATTATTTAATCAAATTAGCAACGAGTTGCTTTTATAGCGTATTGAAATGAATCCTGTGGTGGTCATAAACGTACGAGCAAGCAAACCACAAGAAATACTTTATAAATTTAACAAAAATATATATATATAGTAATTAAACGGTTTTCACCTGTCACTTTAGGCGCAGATGCTTTTGGGTGTCACAACATTACATGTTAGGATCAAATAGAGTTTTAGCTGTATCTTACGCATCAAATTTGTATGATTGAAATGAATTAAGTTTTACGTATATTTATCGACAAATAATTAACAGAAGCTCTACCTAATAAAAATAATTTTTATCATACTTTCGAAAAATCTTCAAATGCATGGTATTTTGCGCCTATTTAAATTACGGAAATTTATTACTGTAATTTTAATAGGCATACATAACAATGTTCTTTCGGATAAAAATATAAGTATCCTCATTACAATCTTAATCAACAACTTTAATACAACTTATAGTTCAATTCCTCTTGGGATGAGAAATTTGGGTGACCGCTTCGGAACATCACAGAGGTAAAAAAAACGCAAAACTGAATAAGTAAGAACCTACCTCTAGTAGGCCAGTCTACCTTATCTAGCAGCTCTGGAAACTGGCTAGGATTATCCTCATTACATTCTTAATCAACAATTTTAATACAACTTATAGTTCAATTCTTCTTGGGATGAGAAATTTGGGTGACCGCTTGGGAACATCACAGAGGTAAAAAAAATGCAAAACTGAATAAGTAAGAACCTACCCCTAGTAGGCCAGTCTACCTTATCCAGCAGCTCTGGAAACTGGCTAGGATTCATGGGATCAATCATTCTTTAATCCGAAATCAAAAATTTCAAATCGGCAAAAACAAAACATATCGACCATTGGCTATCGTACCCGGACACGAAGTGGAAATTGGAACATAAGAACTCTAACGGAAACATCAAGGTTAGCACAAGTTGAGAAGGAAATGAAGCGATAAAATATAGAAATTCTCGCAGCTTAGTTAGATGGAAAGACAGTTGAGATATAACAACCAGCGCAGGAAATTATATGATGTTCTCTGGCAGAGCTGACACACAAAGAAATCACTACTCAACTGGAAACCAATAAATAGCAGAATAATAGCAGCACGACTCCATTCTAAAATCAAAAATACAACAATCATACAATGCTATGCGCCAACAGAAGAAGTAGATGATACAATTAAAGATGAATTCTACGAGCAGCTACAAGCTGTCATATCAAGTGTACAACGAAATGACACCAAAATTATCCAAGGTGATTTCAATGCAAAAAATTGGAATTAACAACACCGGAATGGCGACAATCATGGATAAACACGAACTAGACTCTACAAGAAACAACGGAGAAAGACTGATCGACTATTTTGTCACAAATCAGCTATTCATAGGCAGCAGCAAATCCCACACAAGAATATCCACAAGTACACCTGGACATCGCCAGATGGCAGAACAAGAAATCAAATTGACCTGGTAAAGTAGTATAGCTGGTGCTGGTAAATAATAAGTTTATATCCTCCCTACAAGATGTCAGAGCAATGAGAGGAGCAGATGTACACAGCGATCACCAACTAATAATAGCAACATTCGAAATCAAACCAGCCGCTGTGAAAAGTACAAGGGCCAATCGGAGGGAATTCAACATAGATAGATTGAGAAATACAAACACAAGAAATATCTTCAATGAAACGCTCCAAATCAATCTACCGAATAACGAAATCAGCACTCTTGATCAAAACTGGGAAGAAATAGAAAACGCCTACGTAAAAACTGTTACAAGTGTGCTTGGCTACCAAGACAACACAAGAAAACCATGGATTAGAGATGAAACGTGGAAGAAAATTGAGGAACGCCGTCAACTTAAAATACAACTAGGTAATCAAAATACGGCAGAAATTCGAAGACGATATGAAGATACAGCTCGAGAAGTAAAGAACATGGCAAGGGGTGATCGTAGGAAATACACAGAAGACATTCACACGACTGCCGATTCAACGACAGCAAATAGAAATATGCACACATTACACCAATATGAAGAAAATTCACCGGAAAACAAATGCACCATCGATGAAAAATTCACATGGACAAGTCCTAACTACATACGACCAACAACTAAATAGATGGAAGAAGTTCTTCGATAACAATGACATAAATAGCGAACCAATTGACGAGCTTCCAGATGGAAACTATAACGGAACCATAATACCCATCCACCAACGGAGCGGGAAGTTACAAGCGCCATAATGAAGCTGAAAAATAACAAAGCCGCTGGAACCGACAACACACCAGCTGAACTATTCAATGGAGACGCATTTGCAACTGCAGGAGCACTAACACCACTATTAGTAGAAGTGTGGAATACTGGAAGAATTCCGCAAAAATGGAAAGAGGGCTTAACTATAACTGGCGAGGCATCTCAATGCTCCATAGTACAATGAAAAAATTAACAATATTCATCCTAGAACAAATCTTACCAACTATGAACCAATACATAAGAAACGAACACGCTGGTTTCAGACCAGGAAAGAACTGGACAGACCACATCAACACAGTCCGAATCATTGTCGACCAATCCAAATAATGGAACTCACCACTATATCTACTCTTCGTCGATTTCGAACGCGCATTCAATTCCATCAATAGAAGCGCAATCTGGAAAGCAATTTATGAAATAAGTATCCCAAGGAAAATAACCGAACTCATCCGAGAACTGTACCGGGACGCTGAAAATAAAGTGCAACGCAAAGGTAAGTAGAGTGGCACATACTACAATACACGAGAAGTTAGACAAGGATATGTTCTATCTCCACTACTGTTCCTCATAGTACTGGATAATGTCATGCGCAAGCTAGACATCGCATCACCAAACGGAAGTCAGTGGGATCCAATTAGAAAACTCAATGATCTCGACTATGCAGATGATATATGCCTGCTAACACACAAATACACCGACATACAGCAAAAGCTACAAAAGTTGTCAGAAATAGCACAAGATGTCGGACTCAAGATAAACATAAAAAAGAAAAAGGCCCTGAGACTGAACACAAGCATTAATACACCGCTTCGCATCAACCAAGACACAATAGAAGATGTCGAAAAATTCGTATACCTTGGCTGTACTATATCAAAAAAAAGGTGGAATGGAAGAAGACATTAACCAACGCATCAACAAAGCAAGAAACACTTTCAAGATTCGAATGTTTAATGTCTGTGTAAAATCAGTACTGCTGTATGGATGTGAAACGTGGAAACATACGCAGAAAATCACAAGAAGGCTCCAAGTGTTTGTGAATAAATGCCTTAGGTGATTGATCAAATACTTCTGGCCAAATACGAATCCAAATTGAGAATTACTGCGACAAACAATCAAGTGGACATTGAGAAGGAGATCAGGAAGCGGAAATGGAGATGGTTAGAACACACGTTGATAAAGACACCAAATGACATAACCAGGATGTCGCTGGAATGGAATACACAAGGAAAAAGGAAGGTTGGAAGGCCAGCAGTGACTTGGAAAAGAACGGTGCTACCTGAAACATCTTGGAAAAACATGGGGGAACTAAATAGAATAGCCCCAAACAGAGTTCGATGGTTCAGTCTAGTAGACGCCCTATGTTCCTAAGAATGGAGATAAAGGAAAAAAAATAGTTCAATTATGTAAAAACGAATGAACTGTCGAAAACTGGAGTTACATATTATGTTAAAGATAGAATTAATTGGATAACTTAAATTTGAATTAACCTCAAAATTGTGAGTTGTTTAAATAATTGTGAAATTCATTCCATGTTCAACAATACATGATATATGGAAACAGTAAGTTTGCTAAGTAAGCATTAAAATGTATAGGTGTTGTCACAACACATTAGAACTTCAACCATACAATAGTAATAGCTGTGTTTTAATATTCGCGCTATCCAGAGCTAGCTATCCGGAGCAAGTGAAATTTCGCGAGTGTCACTGTTAATCAAAAATAAATACGTTAAATAAATTAATTTTGACATTGAATGCATTGAAGTTTTTCGTTTTGAGGGATGAACATTGAAAAACCCATATTTTTCTTAAATTTCATATCAAATAATAGTTATTCTGGATAGCAGCTCCGGATAGTACTCTAGAAAAAGATAGATAAACCTAAATATTTATTTTTACAAATTTTATAGTTTGTCGTTAAATAAATTGTATTTACCTATAATTGGCTCCTTAAATTGGATTTTTAATACAGAAAATGCTTCCGCATCGCTATCCGGAGCGGCTATCCAGAGCGAATATTAAAACATGGCTAATGAGTTGCATTAAGAAACCATTAGTGGAACAACTCAACAATATGATATTGTCAAATCAAAAACTTTTAACTAACAGTATGATTAACCATCAGTTAACGCATGTCTCGAACCCTTCATCTTAAAAATATTATTCGACTTATGATACCGAGCATGATTGAATCACGCCGAAGTTTTGTAATAAAATTAATTGTAAGTTAATAAAAGTAAACTTGAATCTAGTATGGGAATTTTGTGGATACAAGTGATTTGGATTCTGAGGATTATAAGACAAAAATATCAGCGATCTTACATTTTGGTAAAAAGTTTTAGCAGCATTTTGTTAGACAGGATTTTATAATTATTGCTATCCCGAAAACCTGGAGATAAAAGATGTAGATTCCAAAATATGTAAGAAAATATTAACGTTAGTTTATCCGAAGTCGAAAACGCAAAATAATTTTTATTGAATAAATAAAAGTTAACATAAGTTTAGTAACAGAAAAGATAGCAAAAATTTAATGTTATGTATAGGAGAAGTACAAGTGAAGTCAATAATCACGGTTTGTTTATACATATGTGCCATATGGAAAATCATAAACGAGCTAAAAAGGGATCGCCTCATCGCTGAAGATGATTTTTCGAAGAAAATCCAAATAGTTTGATGCATTTGAAGGACTCAATCAGCTACGATATGACGTTTATGATGCTCAACTGGCTTGAGCTTTTTTGTTAACTAACTTTTAAAAGCCTTAAGATCTTAGTCTATGCAAAATACAGTGTACACACTTAAAAATATTTTTGATATACAATGCTAATAGCATCGCATATACGTCCAACATATGGTTGCTTCGAATTTAAATACAAACTTTGTATCGAAACTTTAATTGATGTTATTTACGGCAAAGCATGGTTTAAATCGGATTTAATTTCAATATATTTCGCATCGTAATCTACAGAGAGATGCAAAATAGCTTTAAAAATTAAATCGATGTTATTAACATTGAAACAAGCAATATAATGTAAATTGAGTCACAAATTATTTTGATACTAGTTGCATGTTAAAGTTTAATTCAAATCAGGCTTGTAACGAATGAGAATTCAATTTAGTTTGCTTCTGAATGTATGAGAAGAGTCAAAATTGCTTTGAAAATATTACAATGTTATTTATATTGAAATAAGCAATGTATAGTAAATTGCTCCAGAAAATTATTTGAAAAGGAACAGATTCATCAAGCCATTATAAAACTTCTTTATAATTTTTTTTCAATTTAATTTTATTTTAAATTCATATTTTGTAATTCATACATATTTTTATAAATATTTTTATACTTAAATTAATTAATTTTATATTATGAATATTGTAACTTAATATATAAGAGTTATTGTTGTTGTAGCAGATATGTCCTTCATAACTTATTTTATATTTTACGTTTTTATATTTTATACATACTGGATCAAGTTTTTTTTCAATGAGCATAAAGCTTGAATGAAATTCATCATAAATACCTAAATATTCACCAACCATAAAATGAACTTCCAATCGATCTTCTAAAATTTCCAATATTTTGTAAAATTGTGCTGTTTCACGACTACTATGCTTTTCTCGGAGTATGAAAAAGCCTTTTTTTAATGAAACTCACTATCGATAAAAGAATGTTTATATACTGGAGCCTGTAAATGTTTATAGTATGAGTTCAATATTGTGACATTAGTTTTTTTCCAGTTTTATAGTGGTGTTCAGAAGTAAAACTTTCCATAGAGATTGCTATCATTTGTTGATGTCTTTTAACAAATGAATGACATATATATATTAATAAAATGTTTATTTACAGTTTTTGTAAAGTATCTATGTTTCGCTTCATAACGCATGGTCCACATATGTATTATTGGTCCCATTTGTCTGATTATTCTAGATAATGAATTAGCAAATGCTGTTTAGGAGTAAGGGTTTTATTAAAGATATTTAATAATTTCTAAATGTGTAGAAATGAGAATTTCTAAAGTATTAATATCACTTTCAGTGATTTCATAAAAAAATAAAATTGTTAAAATTTGTTGTATTGCACCTTTCCATCGATTATCAAACACAGGTGAGTAAAATCTGTCAAATAATAATTGGAAATGTACCGCTAAACATAGAAGTTGTGACGCATTTTGTCCTAAATTGTTTTTATCTAAATTTAGATGGTTTTGATTTTCTATCTAAGTAGCCAAAATTATACGATGATATACATTGATTGATATGTTCAATGTCTTTAAAGATTTTGTTCGATAACATAAACTCAAACTGATATTTTAAAATAAGTGCAATGAAACCTTCAAGGCCATCATGCATTAAGTCGACGCTATTGTATTAAAAAAATAAAGTTCGTTAAGAACTGATGTTCGGTTAACTCCTTGAGTCTCAATTAAATTTGATTTTTTATTCAGACGCATTTTGTCCTAAATTGTTTTTATCTAAATTTATGTTAGATGGTTTTGATTTTTTATCTAATTAGCCAAAATTATACGATGATATACATTGATTGATATGTTCAATGTCTTTAAAGATTTTGTTCGATAACATAAACTCAAACTGATATTTTAAAATAAGTGCAATGAAATTTTCAAGGCCATCATGCATTAAGTCGACACTATTGTATTAAAATAATAAAGTTCGTTAAGAACTGATGTTCGACTAACTCCTTGAGTCTCAATTAAATTTGATTTTTTATTCAGACGCATTTTGTCCTAAATTGTTTTTATCTAAATTTATGTTAGATGGTTTTGATTTTCTATCTAAGTAGCCAAAATTATACGATGATATACATTGATTGATATGTTCAATGTCTTTAAAGATTTTGTTTGATAACATAATCTCAAACTGATATTTTAAAATAAGTGCAATGAAACCTTCAAGGCCATCATGCATTAAGTCGACACTATTGTATTAAAAAAATAAAGTTCGTTAAGAACTGATGTTCGGCTAACTCATTGAGTCTCAACTAAATTTGATTTGTTATTCAGAGGTATATCTTTTAAAAGTTCATAACAATTGGTCGTTCTTAATAAGTCAGGATCTTCATTAATAGCTGTTTTTGTTACACTACGTGGCATGGTGCAAATGCGGCTGAAAACGATTTAGTGAAACCAAATAAATCATTTGCGGCAAGATTATCATAGGCCAATGACATTAACATGCAATTTACTAACCCCAAATTTTCAACAACAACACCATCCATTTCCAAACCGTTAATATCGGCAACAATTGGTTTAAGAATTGAGTTAATATTAAAATGTCCATCCAAGTCATTAACGAAAAAAAATGAAACTAAGAAAATATTTTGTAACTTTGATTTTAAGTATAATGGACAATTTACTATCGTAAAATAAATAGCCCCAATTTTATGAATCAATGTTTTACTACCAAGAACTTTAGTTACCTCAAAATCATCGTAGTATATTTGAATGAGGACGTGGTTTTTAAATCGATATTTATTATTAAGTTCTTGGAATATCCTCCCACAATAAGTATTGGTATAAAGTTCTTGTGTGCAGAAGTGAGAATTATTGAAATTTTTAAATAAATTTGTAAAATTTATATACTCTATAGACTATTCTGGAAAAAAAATTTATAGTTTGAGAAATAGGAACCAATCGAAAAAAAATTGTACTAAAACTTTTTTATATGTACAAACTAAATTCCCAACGATATCCTATTGCAATTGGGATTAGTTTTACGAAATATTTGTTTTTGGTGAACATTTTTTATCGTCTATATTTACAAGAATAATTATTTAATGTATTAATTATTTTTGTGCTTTCAATGTTAGAGTTTTGCGGTGATGCACAAACTACTCTATTAGCATTTTCTATTACAGTTCTAGTTTCAATGAAAATAGTTATTATATTTTCTTCTGGCAACCCCATCTTATTCATTGTGCTGTACATATGTCGTAAACTAGTTTCAAAATTTTCAAAATAAGAAATTTGATTGGAATTATTTACATTTGAAACATTACTTTGTAAACTAGAACTATCATTTATGATATTTTGATTATTTAACGACGAAGTACTTTGAAAAGTTTCGTTATTTGTTTTTGTTCTTAAGTTTTTATGTTTCATTATATGTTTTTTTAATGAAAGAAATTTATTGAAAGAGCTTCGACAATTTCTATCTGCTACACATTTAATTTTAATTGATGAGTTTTCTTTAATAAATTCAATATATTTGAAGTTTAATTCTAACATTTTAAAACAATTAAATTGTTTACTACAAATATAGCAAAATAAATTCATGATTCACTTTTGTTGTAAAATTTAAAAACAAAATTATAATCTTATAAACTACTATACATATACTTAAATATTTGAACGTCTTAAAGTCTACACTTAAATATAAACATTAAAAAAATACCTATAACCTAAGTTAGAAATTTCAATTTCAAGGTTGCTAGATATTTCTTTTTTGCGAACTGTTAGAGTTTCCGTACAGCTGATTTTATAAAAATAACTTGCTATGAAGTTATAAAAGGTTTTTATAAAACTATTGAATTTTTGATTGAAAACATAAAGCGATTTGAATAAAAGCTCAAACGCTTCAATTGAGGAAAATGTATCGGGCAGTATTATGATTTCATTTTCAACACACAAATAAAAACCGGAAATTGATAATTGGTTTTCTCCAACAGCTATAAGGTACGGGAGAATAGCATTTCCTTCTTTTAATTCCGGAATCGTTAGATTAATCTGGAAAAGACAAGTTAATTTTATTATTTAAATATTTTTTTACTATATTACCTTTCTAAAAACAACAATGTTGTTGATTAAAATACGAAAATTATCTCTTATTTTTTTGATGACGACACTTCTCCAATCTGTTGTGGAATTACATTTAATAAATACAAAATTGGTTTAATAGACTCGGTCACTCTAAAAGTAAAAACAAAATCAGTAGTAATAACTAACTAACAATATGAAAATCAATTTAAATACTAATTAACAATTATAAATGTATATTCAGAGGCGAGTATTGTAATCTAATCATAACACGAAATAGAATATTGATTTATTGATAATCATTATTAATAAATTAATCATATATGAAAATATTTGTATATACCTTTAACTTCTGGAAGTTTCTCGTAAGAAGATCCTTTTAAATCTAAGTAGATTTTAAATATATGTGCACACACATTAGACCATTTTGCATTTAAATCGTCTGCATGTGGATATCTAAATGAAAAATCAAATGAAATCTATAAACAAATAAAAAATTAAATGAACTCATATTTGTTATTAGAAACTATATAAATTACCAGATCAGACGTTGTATCAAAATATGAAAAACTAATAGAATGATTTTCAATTTGATTAAGTTCCACTGATTTGATTCTTAAACTTAATGTTTTGATCAATTTGGAATTTATTAATTTCTGGGTTATGACATTGGCGTTCTTTAATATTATGAATTCTTCGTTGCTTTCAAATTCGATTACTGGGTGGTCAATTAGTAATGAAAGTTCAGGTTCAGCAACATTTTTAGACTTCCTCTCCCTTGTCGACATTGTATTATTCTCTAATAAGTAGTATTTCGTTCTTAATCTTTGTAATCTTGTTAATTTCCTACTGTACAGCAATTCCTAAAGTAATGAAAATAGTTGGTAATAGTTAAGTTAAACTAATAATAAAATTTCTGAAAAAGTGAAAACAATTTGAAATATAGATACAAAATTAAGTTTTAGATTTCTTACAATTCCTTCGCATCCACTGAGTTTAATTGAGAAAATAATTCAATCATAGCGTATGCTAATAATTCAATCAAAGCGTATCATAGCGGTTTCTAAAATGTGGTGCACACCTAAATAAAATGTAATTAAGAATACATTTTGCTGTAACATTTTATTGTATTGCGTTATTTTATAAATTGTTTGATTTTTAGACAACAGATTTCGATTTAAATAGAACCTTACAACCATGTACGACGTTAATATTATATATAGTATATTGTAGTAAGTTTTCGATGCAAGTAAAACATGAATTTTTGATACAACTACATCAAAAAAGTTTCGATTAATTGTTTGTATCTAATTATGATACACGATTACTTCGTATGCGCCGCGATGCAAGATTTACAACGAAAATCGCAGCAAAATTTTTAAGAGTGTAATGTTATTTGTAGAATATAATTCCAAAGATCGACGAAGAATCGATTATCCTGGATTTTCTTCAACACTGCGAGCTGCAGCAGCAATATTCTCAGTTGTTCTTGAGCGACACACGCGGTTTCGATTTTTCACATCACTCACTTGTCCCAACAGCTCAAATTTTTCCACCAGATCTATGACAAAATTGTCACCATTTTTGTAGTGAACTTTAACGCATTGGGTTTTATAAAGGGTGTATCGTATCAGTTTTACTAATGGCGTAGTTTTTACTTGTCAAATGTCAAAAAATCACAGCTTCAAAATTGACAGCCACCCAATTAGCAGGCTATTCAAAATTAAACCTCTTATTGGAAAACCCTTTATATACTATAATGACACTTAGTTGAATGGAGTCGGTAAGTCGGTGTTCCACATGACAAATCTTAATGTTAAATAATTAAGCTAGTTAATGTTTTAAATTCTTTTGTGACAACCATTAACTTTTCCAACCAACCAATGTTCTTGTTGCTGGCCTCATTTTATTTCAATTTTAGGAAACTGCATCCCTTAAATTTTTGTTCATTTCTTCGGATTGCATTGTTCAGTAGAAATAATAAGCCAATAAACGTTTTTTTTAGATTCATATTACCCATCATACCTGTAGCAACATCATACCTGTTATGTATAATGGATGAAACAGTATAAAAGGCATCAAATGCTTATGGGAATTGTATTAAAAGAGCAAATAGTATACTTATGCAAAGAAATCAAACCTTCGGTGCTATAATTTTAAAATACCCTATAAAATAATTTATTAAATTCGGAAGATGAGGTTGATGTGCGAATAATGACCGCTGTAAGTGATAAAATAAGCTTAATAATCTATTTTTCATGATTTTATTCTCATTTTATTACAGCATATTTTATGGTTTAATCAAGTTCAAATAAATGTTAAATACATTGGAACTTTTTATTGTAATTAGCAATTCATGAAGCTTTACCTTATTTTTACAATTTCTGTAATATTTTCAATATTTGCCAAATTTCAGCAATAATTTAACTGTCTAAACGACGATAAACTTGAAACATATCTCGAGAGCATTTTACTCAACTTTACAAACTCTAATTACAACAAATTATATATATATATAAAATGCCACAGCACGAGATATCCAAAATATGTTTAATTTTCAAGAAATTAAAAATGGGGAAAATGAATACTCTTTTCGGTAATTTAATATTCAACCCTAATAACACTCACCATACAATTATAACCCAGTGTCGATTTCGCCTAACAAAATAATCGAAACATAAACGAAAACTTAAAGTATCACAAATCACCATCAATAAATATTTACCTAATTGGTGTGCCTTATAATATTTAGAATATTTAACTGTAATAATATCCTAAAGGCATAAAATTATTATTCGATAAAACATTTCTAACAACAAAATATAACAAAGAGCTGTGTATATTCGACGCTCTACACTCTACCGCTGCCGTAACACCCGTATAAACCTTAATTAATGCAAAAGCTAAAATAAAAACGAAACACAAAATTTCGGTACCACCCCTCGCTATCAACTCACAATTTCTTGTCTCCTAGTACATATATATGTATACATCTAAACGTAAATACAGGGTTATTCAATAAGTCCGTCACATAGATGGCGTTACTAGAATTTTTTCCAAATGATTTTTATTTAGTAGTAACTTACAAACGATACGTGTATACATTTGACATCAATCTACATAACTATTGATTCGTGAGGTGTATCATTTTGTGTGAAGCAACTTTTATCCGAACTCTGCTTCATCGAGACAAATGGTAGAGAAGTGGATTTTTGAATTTAAATGTGGTCATACCAGCACAAATGATGCTTCCAAAAAACATAAAAAAAATTCACAAATTGGTTATGAACGATCGCAAATCGAAGGTGCACGAGCTAGCTGACATTGTAAAAATATCATCAGATGATAGTGTTTTTACCATTTTACACGAACATTTGTGAGCTCACCGTCGCCCACAAACAACGGCGAATCGATGGAATTATATCGTCGAGATGTGACAATGGATGAGACATGGCTTCACAATTACACGCCAAAATCCAAAAAGACAGTCAGCTGAGTGGACCCCAGTCGACGAACCGAATCCAAAGCGAGAAAAGACATAACAGTCGGCCGCTAAGGTGATGGCGGCTGTATTTTGGGATGCAAATGCGATATTATTCATCGACTATCTCCAATAATGAACCAATATCAACAACTACTATTACTGTGCACTTTTAGATCAATTGAAGGCTGAAATCGCAAAGAAACGGCCACATTTGCAAAAGAAAAAAAGTGGTGTTTCATCAAAACAATGCATTGCGTGTCATAGATCGATGAAAACGTTAGCTAAATAGAATGAATTGGACTTCGAAGTGCTTATCCACCCACCACATTCTCTAGATTTAGCCCCAGCGACTTTTTTCTGTTTTCAGATCTAAAAAGAACGCTTACTGGAAAGAAATTTAAGTCCAATGATGAAGTAATAGCTGAAACTGAGGCCTATTTTGACAAGAAAGAGAAATCGTTCTATAAAAGTGGTATCGAAAAGTTGGAAAATCGCTGTACTCGTTGTATCGCCATCGAAGGCGACTATGTTGAGTAATAAAATCGAGTTTTGACAAAAAATGTTTTCTTACTAATCCTACGGACTTATTGAATGACCTGTTATGGATGATATTATGTTTACTTTAGAGTGTGAGAAGGAGAGATCTTATATAGACCATAGTAAATCAAACAAATAGTTATAATAATCGAAAGACAACAGAGTGCGAGTTAAGAATTTTTTTTTGGCTGTGGTGAGTGGGTGATTTAATAGCGTGAGAGTGGTGGGTGTACAAGCGAGTTTTGTATGTTTCGTATCAGAAAATATAACATGACTACAAAAAATTTATCGTTCAAAGACGAAACGAACGACGATACAACGGTTTTTCAAGAAAAGGATAATTGGAGAATATATTTTTTTGTGTTTTGTTAGGTTATTATATTTGATTATTATTATTATTATTACTATTATTATTTTTATTACAGCTATCATTATTATGATTGTTATTTATTTTCTTGAACTATTAAAGTAATGATAAAATAGAAATATAATAAACTATAAATAAGGTGGGGATGGGATAATTATTAAAGATCTACTATAATACGTCCTATTACACCATAACCATACCTATGTACAGTATTCGAGTGTGGGTTTTGGTTCAGAACTTCGTTTCTTTAATAAGTTTTATTGAAGTGTTGTTGCTTTTGTTTGAATTTTCTTTTCATTTCTGCAAGTAAAACGATATAAATTTATAAACTTGAATCTATTATATATTTATTATTACTATAATGATGGGATATAATTTAAAGGGTAAATTATCGTATTAATAAACGAATCTAATTTCCTCATTCGCCAAATACAGTGACTAAGTTTCTAAGTTACTAGCTAAATATTCAATTTCATTTTATTGTGTCATCGTAACATACGTATAATAACACCAACTATAAACTGTAATTGTTCTAATGACTTTCATCACATAAGCAAAAGTCAATAGTACAAAGTTCAATTTTGACGAATAACAAGCGATTATTTTGGTTACCGCAGTGAATTGTAGGCCACGCAGATAGTTTTGCTATCAGAACGCTTGTTCTAATTATAAATCATAAATTTAAACCATAAATGTTTGCAATGTATGAATCAAATGAACTTGATATCAGTGTAATGCCGATCGTTACTGAATTAAATACTATTCAGAACTATGAAGTCGTTTTGTTTGCCGGTTAAACCATAACGATTGGGTGAGCTTTTCTAATGAATAGTAATATGCTAGACCATAAAAGAGCACTATAAAGAGTAAATAAATAAATGAAAACAAAATTGAAAGACCAATTAAGGTCGGATTAATTTAGCAGCACTATTCTGGTACGTACCACTTTACCTCACGTTAGCTCTTCCCTATCATTCTAAAAAATGTATAACGGAATAAGAGGTGATGGTCGGAAGGTTTAACCGAAACAGCGGGTGAAGTAAGGCTTCTAATGGAAGCATTTCCAAAGTTGACTTGTTAACTTTAAAACACGTGGCTAAGCGTTGTCGTGCTGAAAGATAACTTTTGTATTTTTGCATATTGTGGACATATCAGCTTAAATGCTCGGTTTAATTGCGCCAATTGTTGTAATAACGTTTCTCAGTGGTGGTTTTGTTAGGCTGGAGAAGGTCTTAGTAGATCAATCCGAACTTATCCGACCAGGTACACAGCATTAGATGAATATTAGCTTTGGACTTTGATGTTTGTGTATTACCGGGTTTACCCCAATCTTTTCTGCAATTTTGACTGTCATACTAGTCCCCTATCATGATTTGATGCAAATAAGCATTTTGATTTTGTCATTGGAATTTGTTAACGCCTACAAACCTCAAAGAAAACAATCTCAAATTACTAAAAGCGTATAAATTAAATGGTTTAAATATTATGTACTGACCTAAGTGAAATTAACATTGCATTATGCCATGTTATTGTTTTCCAAATGAATTTGTCAAAAACATATGATGACAACAATAGATCTACATTATCGATAGCATAGGGTGATACTCTAAGTTAGAATTTTTTAACAATAATTGCCATAATGTTAACAATTATTTGAATTTCGCACTCTATGTAAATGAGATATAGGTTTCTTGTACACCAAGAAGACAAAATATCTTTCTTCTGTTCGAGTAACAACAATTTTGGATTTCCTGGTAAAATATTTCCCAAATAAATAAAAATGAACATGTGTGAGTTAATATCAAATTGCAATCATTTAGGCAAACTATTGTACAATAAATGTTGCATGAAAATTCTAAAATATCAAATACCAATTCAAATTAAAAATATCAATAACCAATTTTAAAAAGAATGAACTATAAAATACAAAGTTTATGAACTTTGCAAAACAATTGCCAAATGGCCAATCCCAGGGGTTGACAATAGAGAAAAATGACGTCACAACTACGGTATGTTGCATCAAATTACAAAGAAACAAATATGTTCAACTAAACTCAAAAAGAAGTTATGTGATTTGTAGGTTTTCTAGAATGGTTATTGCATGAAGTTTCTAAAATTATTGCGAAATGGTCAGTTCAAGAGGTCGACAATATAGAAAAGTAACGTTTTATTCTAGACCAATTTATAATTCAATTACAATAAATAGTTTAGTACCCGTATGAGTTTTCATTCTACATAGATTTGATTCCAGCCATAGAGTTCTAATCCTTCATAGATTTGATTCCAAATATAGTGTAATTTATTATATGAAATTTATTGTTTTCGTCTGAATTAAATCATCAAATTATATGACAAAAAATGATTATTTTGTGCTAACTTAACTTTAAGTCGATACTCAAATCATTTTTCGTGCTAGTTTTAGTACAAAACGTGTAAAATCCATGTTAAAAACCATTAGTATTGCCACATTATTTTTCGAGCTAACTTCACAGACATATAACCTAGCAGATTAATGAAATTCACATATGTTCTACGAAACTTGTTCAAGGTTATATTAGCGGTATATAATATTATATTTTATATGTAAATGAAGCTTTTACTATCAAGATCTGTAATAAAAGATTTTAATAAATCCAATAGTGAATAGTTTCTATTTAGCTGTCGGCTTAGCAATATAACTGATGCTTTCAATGATATAAAGAAAACAGGTCTTTTGTCTATTGATTACTTTATATGGAAAAACTAATAAATGTGTGATAATGATACGATTTATATAAAATACGAAATACGTATATGTTCTATCCTTTAGGCGGAAGGGATTGGTTTTGTAATAGTGCTGATAAAAACGCAAAAAAGAATTGTCGTTTCTTCGAAAAATTGGCAGTTTCCTGTGATAACATTATACATATAAACATTTTTAAAGGTTATATGAATATATATATATATATATATATATATATATATATATATATATATATATATATATATATATATATATATATATATATATATATGTATATATATATATATATATATATATATATATATATATACTTATATATGTATATATATATAAATACATATATATATATATATATATATATATATATATATATATATATATATATATATATATATATATATATATATATATATATATTTAAATATATATATATATATATATATATATATATATATATATATATATATATATATATATATATAAACCATATGTATGCCTATGTTTAATGTGGATTAATCGAATGTTTTTTAACTAACCATTTTTTGCCGGTTTCTAATTTTCTTATTGCCTAACATAAAAGTAGATGTTCCTTTGTGCTTCTATTTTGAAAAATAACTTTTCTTGATTCCTAGAATCGATAAAGATTTTTCAAGGAATTAAAATATTAATTTTCTCTATATTTTGATAATGAAGCACGAGTACATACAAGTGAAATAAATATTGGAAAACACACAGAAACACAGCGGAAATTTCAAGAATCATCATATTTTATTATTAACATTAAAGATAAATCACAGTTGAAAAATAATGGCGACCTATTTCCACGTGCAATAAAATCTATTAATAATAGATTGACAAGTTATAGATGAGTGTAATATAAAATTAGTTCCTTTTCAAACAAGTCAGTTCGAACGACTTTTCTTATACTAAATATATTAATACACATTTTATTATTAATACTCGTATCATGTAGTGATCTATTTTAGACAATCTTAACTAATTTTAATTTTTTTCAATTTATATGATATGATAAAAGTATAAGCCAACCATTACAGTGATACTCGGTTTGTTACCAAACCCCTGGAATCAATAGAGTACCAAATTGATATCTGTATACCTATTATATTTCAGAATTATTAAGGCTCAGACTCTGCCTGTATCTCAACACTAAAGATTATGAGGAAAAACAATGTTAGTCACAGAAAGTTATTTTTTATAAAACTAACAAACTGAGTACGTATTTCCATTGTATACGAAACTAATGAGTAAAAAATGAATTACATATTCACTGCATTAGTCTGAAGTTTGATTCGCAAATCGCAATATATTCGATTTTAGTAGGATTTGCATGCGATGGATTGCTTCATAGTATTATTATGGAAAATTACTAAGTCTATGAGTACTGCACCCTAACTGGCATTCGTTGATATTTTAGTGACGTCTACGTTCTGTTTCATCCCGTATCTGAGGCATTCAACTAGTTTTTAACCGACCATGCAACTAAAACCATGCAAAAGGTAAGATTTTTCGATAGAAGATGTCTACCATACTGCGATAGTATTTTTCGTAAAACAAAAACAGATTTTAAATATTATATTTCCATTAATACCATTGCCACCGATTAAATCAAATAGCATCTATATTCCCAAATCATATCGTAATAATCACATCCAATTTTATTAAACTCAATGTTATACGAGTTTTATCTAACAAACTCAAAATTGACGAAATAGTATAATATTAACAGGAGCCTTTACCTCTCATCTATCATGTTCACAGTAGTGACTTTCGAATCAATAGTGACCGAATCTTTTTAACCTGATCATTAAATAGTTCGAAACATCAATTGACTCGTTTTAAAAAGATCAGGTTAAAAAGAATCAAACGAATCGATTCGTTCATTTTTGTAAAACAATCATATCACATTTTTTCTTTTCCTTTATTTTGCGAATGAGAAGTTATAATAAACCCAAAGCCAATTGTAGTGTGTGTGTTTACACTCTACAGTCGGCTTTGAATAAACCACATAAAATATTTGTCTCATTTTAACACAAATGTTATACTGTTATTTTTACTCTTATATTACTAATGTGAAAGGAAGCTATTTAGCTTCCTTTCACCAAAGAATATTGAATACTCAGAAGCGAAAACGTGAGCAAAATATTACGAATATCAATATTTTATTTTGAACATCCACTTTGTGTAAATCCATCTATTGTATAACTTTGAACTAATATAGATAAACTTAAAACAAAGCTCTCCTGTGCCCATTGCTTTTATGAAATTTTATTTTATTTTTATGCACATTTACTCACACTCACATACAAAAAACACATTTTTACTTATATTTTTATATATTTTATACACTAACACATTTGATTCTCGTTTGGTTTTCGTTAATTTTTCTGTGATCGACTGATCGCCGATTGCGTGCTATAATTTTATTTTTCTAATTTACTTTTTTGTTTGTTCTGTTGCTTTTCATCTCATAGTCTCATACATACAAAACAATGCGCATAATAAATAAAACAACAACAATATTTATTTGTATATGCGATGAAGGACGACTTAAAATGGTTTTCTATTCTATGGAAATTCATACCAGGAAAATCTATTTTCAATTGTTTTTGACGAAATTTAATAAAAACAGAAAATTTTGGTTTTTCATAAACTAATAAAATTTAACTATACAAATTAATACTATAAAATTTAACTATACTATAATACTTCGCAATCTTATTGTTACGATTGCCCGAATCGAGAAAAAGAAAAAGAAGTGGTAGGAATTCCAACCACTTCTTTTTGTTTTGCTCGATTCGATTTTAACTTAACGCTGTTCCAATTCAAACTTCACTCTACGTATTTATACTTAATTGGCCTTTTTGAATTCGGTAGATTACGCATTCGTTTCGTTCATTTTATCGACATAAGCTTGTCCACACAAAGCTGTTGTAGGAATTGCTCCAAACTTCAAATCTCCGGGTAATCTTAAACTGTTTCAAAACTATAGTAGCTTGTATTATTCCTTTTGTATAATGTGTCGCTAATCGATATGCCATTAGGAACAGTGGCATGGTATATTTTGATTACCATGCCACTGTTCCTTATGGTATTACGTTGGTTTCTATCGACGGTTTCCAACGTAGCGTTAAACCGTTCAACCATGCCTTATAGTTAGCACATTTCATGGAATACCACTGATTCGCCCTTGATCTCTGAATGTAGTTCCATGGGTACCCCGTAACGACTTCCAATTATGTACCACGGCATTAGCGATTGTTTGGTATTGGATACACTTCAGGCCATTTACTAAGAGCCTGCTATTTACATCGCCACTAAGACATACTTGTTCCCGCTTTCACTGGTAGGAAATGGCCCTGCAATATCCATAGTAATTCGCTCAAATGATGCTCCGCAGTAGCAGTATAATACTGTTGGATTTTTTGCAGGATCTTTAACTGTCATGCATTAGACTCATGTATAACACCATTCTGCAACCGATTAT
Organism: Tipula lateralis; assembly: GCA_963932295.1. Taxonomy (NCBI): domain Eukaryota; kingdom Metazoa; phylum Arthropoda; class Insecta; order Diptera; family Tipulidae; genus Tipula; species Tipula lateralis. The sequence goes on from OZ010737.1 coordinate 109,567,916, forward strand.
CTGCATCCTGCCCAGTAGAATCTTTCGCAGACTTTTGTCAGAGTCTTATTGATGTCTAAATGACCACCACTTGTTTCTGGAATTCCACTTATGATTGTTTATTTCTAACATTGGAATATTGTTTTAAACCCAAATCTGTTTTAAACCGCCATCTTCAATAATCAAAGGACTATCCCACTGAGTCCAATATGCCTTAACTATAAAACTCTTATGAGCAATCTATTTCCAGATTGGTCTGCTCTGATTTTCTTCGAATTTCAATATAATCATTAAATCGGGATCTTCTTCTTACTCCTGGGTGATCTCTTCATTAGCCCATTCATCGGATGGTAACACTTGCATTAGTCTCACATTTATGACATGTTCTTTATTTTACACTTGACCCTAATGTGTGCAATCTACAAGACATGGCCGAAATGATAGAGAATCTATATTACCGTGAGCACTTCCTGTTCGATGTTGAATGATATAATCGAAGCAAACAAATCTTTCAATACACCAGGCTTTTTATCCTTCCGATTTCTCAAATTGTAACAACCATGATAGAGCACTATTATCTTTCCTTATAAGAATTTTTGCTTTTTATCGGCTTTTTGCTTTAGATCATTGTTGACCCATTGTTGAGAGCACGAAGCCTAGGTCTCGACCAATCCTTGGCAGCTGAGACTTTATCCTCATCTGTATGTATACCATTCATTGTAATTTTGTGTCCCAAATATTTCACTTCGTTTCGGAATAAAGCACATTTCTTTGAACTCAATTTTAACCTTACTGTGAATACTTACAGTATTCAATATTCTTTGCTTTCACATTAGTAAATATAAAGCATCATTTTCTCAACTTTATCACAACATAGAAAGAAAATCAATTTTTAACTCGTTTTGTCTATTCGTCTCGTTTTTTTGCAATCGAACCGATTCTTTTGAACGAACTGATCTTTTAATACGAAATCTTCTTTTAAACGAATTGATCTTTTGATCGATATGATTCTTTAGAACGAATTGATTCTTTTATGCGAAATGATTCTTATCAACGAATCGTTTCTTTTGAACGAATTGATCATTTTAGCGAACTGATTCTTTTGAATAAATCGATTTCGTAAAAAAATTGTTATGAAATTTTGTAGTATGATTCTGTTTCAGTGGTGTAATGATTGATTAAAGTTTAATAAAAATAATTTTGAATTTTATTAATAATTTTGATTTGATTTTAATATTTATTTTTTGAAATAGATTAATTATATGAATAAAATTATTTTTAAAAATCCATATTCATTTATTTGTAATTATTTATAGCTAGAAAATGGATGATTAATATTTTTTATAATTTCCTTGATTAATCCCGTTTAAAAAAAGAACCAATTGATCAAAATGATCAGGTTAAAAGTATCAGGTTAATACCAAAAAAGAATCAATCGATCCTGATCTTATAAAGTATCTATTCAGTTCACAGACAGACAACCAAACGAAAAAGGCTAAGTTGAAAATAAATTTGAAAAATTGCATCAGTAACAGCACCGCTATAAAATGAGTAACAACGACAATTACCAAAGTAGGATACTCAAATAATGGTCGTTAGAATAATAAATAAGTCTAATTTAATGATCACACCTAATTTAGTGAACCAAGTTTTATACCAACAACACCATTAAATGAAATGTCTTCTGTCTTATATTAAACTATCTATATATACTCATATCTATATATACTATGTTGAGAACCTACACTGGCTAGAGGCTAGATTTCAATAAAATAAGATATTAAAAGCTGGCGAAATGAAAATAACAACTAAACAGATTACAAACATGTCAAACCTACAATATAAATGATAATAATTCAAGTCAGACATACATTTGCTATGTATATAGACTAAGAATTACGATTTTGATAATCAATATACTTGATTGGAATTAGTAAAAGAAATTTTTATTTAAAAATAATTAATTTGTGGCTTTAGGCAATTTAGGATATTCGGAAAAAATAATCAATTATTTTATTCAAGCCCAGATTTTTAAAATCGAAATAACAGTTTAAAAAAAAATCGGTTGTTAGCGCTGATTTACATTACAATATCTTGTACAAATGTAAAATTTTCGACATAATATCAAAAAATATATGTATACAAAACTATTTAAAATAAAAAAATCTTTATTACTGAAACAGTAGGCACAATGGTAGCTCAAGAACTAAGAATCACAATATAATAAGCCAAAAACAAAATGACTTTGAATAAATAACAAAATAAAAGCCATGCATAAAAATTACATTTACCAATAATTTTACTCTATCGAAGATTGTCTAGCTCAAAGTGATGTACAACGAACATAATAAAATACCAAACTGTTGAAATTCCTATTTAAAATAATTCTTATGTAAGTCACACGAAACTAGGGATAATCATATGATTACTGATTACTCCGACTAATCAAATAGGTATTATGCAATGTAAATTACTAAATGGGAACAAGGCTATCGTAACATAAAATATAATAGAAAAAAAATAAAATATTTGATATTATTAATTCAGAAATATTCATTGGAATTATTTATTTTTATATATTAAATATATTTCGGGAATCAAGTTACCATCTTCAGTAGTTATTATGAACTAAATTAACTACTGAAGATGGCAACTTGATTGCCGAAATATATTTATTATATTTTTGAATTAAAAATATCAAATATTTTATTTGATTGAAAATAAAATACGAACCCGATATCCACATGATCGGAATTTAAAACTAGTGATTTAAAGGGTTTACTGTATTGAAGATCAAAAAAATAAATTCATAGAAATTTTTGACTGGTAATCGATGGGTGGTATCTGAATCAACAGAAAATTCAACCCTATGTTATTGGTTTCGTAACCTTATCATTTATTTGTCGGAAACCTTTGTAAGTTGGACAATGTTCGATACAGTAAACCTCTTATTTTGGATTTTTTTTATATTGTGAAAATGACTCTCGATAATTATATGTGTTCATATTTAAAATAGTATAAATATATTTGTTGAAAGAACAAAATGTTTTTGCTGAAATTATAGTTTTGTTTACCAATACGTACAAAGATTTTTGTTTCTGTTGATAACTTCACAACCGTAATGAAATTAAATACAAATGATAAAAAAACAAAAATTGAAAAGGAAACATAATAGTGGTCTTTAGTAAAACCACATTTTGCTATTAAAACAAACGGTTATAGAGAGATTTCCATTATGAACTCTTATTAAGTTATAATTGGTGATTGGCTCTAACTGGAACAATAACCTTATCTTTCTTTATAAAAATTGTTGTTTTATCTGTGAAAGTAACAATTTTAAAAACATCCCCAAAATAATTTTGGCTTACTGGGTGTTTTAAATATGTTTATCAGAAATTTTGTACTTTGACAAATCATTAAACTATTAATATAGGAGTACAAATTGAAAATGCGGGATTTTTTCTATTTTTGAACGTTTATTCTGAAAAAATGGTAACAACTGAATTATTCAAAGTATTGTCCATTGCTAGTCACAACTTTTTCCCATCTTTCTGGCAATTTACGGATACCGTCGCGAAAAAATTCGGCCGGCTTGGCTGCTATCCAGTCATCGACCCATTTTTGGGCTTCTTCGTAAGAATGGAAGCGCTGGTCAGCTAGGCCATGTGTCATCGATCGGAAAAGGTAGTAATCGGAAGGAGCAATGTCTGGGCTATACGGCGGGTGGGGTAAGACTTCCCATTTCAGCGTTTGTAGGTATGTTTTGACCGGCGCTGCAACATGTGGCCGAGCGTTGTCATGTTGCAAAATTACTTTGTCGTGTCTTTGCTCGTATTCTGGCCGTTTTTCTTTGAGTGCGCGGCTCAAACGCATCAATTGAGTTCGGTATAGTGCTCCTGTGATGGTTTCGTTCGATTTCAATAGCTCATAATACACCACACCCAGCTGGTCCCACCAAATACAGAGCATGAGCTTGGCGCCGTGAATATTTGGTTTGGCCGTCGATGATGATGCATGGCCGGGGTAACCATATGATTTTTTGCGCTTCGGGTTATCGTAATGGATCCACTTTTCATCACCAGTGACAATGCGATGCAAAAAACCCTTCCGTTTTTGCCGTTCGAGCAGCAGTTCGCATGCAAAAAAACGGCGCTCGACGTCTCTCGGCTTCAGCTCATACGGCACCCAATGTCCTTGCTTTTGGATCATTCCGAGGGCTTTTATACGATGTGAAATGGCTTGTTGTGTCACTCCCAATGAATCTGCGAGCTCTTGTTGAGCTTGACACGAGTCTTCATTGAGTATTGCCTCCAATTCAGAATTCTCAAACTTTTTCACTTGGCCCGGCCGCTCTTTGTCCTCAACGTCAAAATCACCACTTCTAAACCGCACAAACCATCTCTCGCACGTTGAAACCGATGGAACATGACTCGGATAAGTCTCAGAGACCAATCGATGTGCTTCAGCAGCACTTTTCTTCAAATTAAAGAAGTAAATTAAAACTTCCCGCAAATGCTGTTTTGTTGGCACGAAACTCGACATATTGAGAGCTCAAAAAAACTATGAATTTGACACTGCGACAAATTGACACATACTGAAAATTAAAGCTATAAGACGTAGCTTTGACATGAACATAGTCACAGTACTGCCTGATGCGTATAGCGTTAGTAACGCCATCTGTTATCAATCCCGCATTTTCAATTTGTACTCCTATTGTAATATATTCACACACTAACCACAAACAAACATGATTATGCATCACTTACTTCTATACAAGATAGAAATTCGTAAATTTAATAGATTTTTCCGAAAACCTTGTTTGCTATCGAGACAAAAACTATACAATACATACATATATGAATATGCAGCAGAACACATAATGTGTTTTCAATTTTAATGGAGATGCTTTTGTCAATATATCTTCATGTATGTATTTGTATATACTGTGATACATATGCATACATATTAGAAATGATTAGAAACTAAATGTAAATATTCAATTTTTCGTTTCGTTTTTATCTTAAGATCTAGCTTTTCTTTTATATGCTGATTTTATGTCTTTTATTCGATCATATGAATATATTTAAAAAACATAACATTAGTTTCACAACAATATATTTTTATATTGCTTCTTTCCACAAACATTAAATACATAAGGCGCTGATGTTTTGTGGTAGATACATACTTATTCCCTAATTTTCATCTTGCTTGTGTAGTTTTATGTATAAAGCTAACCAATAAATCAGTTCCTTCAATTCATTTAAGGTTTTGGTGTGAAATGAAAAGTAGGTAATTTTTATGATAAAACATAAATTATTTTATGCTTTTTCAAAAACGAGAACGCGCTCAAGATATGTACAAACATAAAAGAGCGCAACGCGGGGAAAATAAAAATATTTAATGTTCCTAAATTAAATAAATTCGTGATTAAATTTTTCGTTTTCAATCAAAATATGTTATGTATGTTAAGAAAATGATTGTGTGGAAAATCAAAGATGTACGCCGAAAAATTATCGTTTTCGTAAAATTGAATTAGCATCTAGTGAAATTTGTATTGGAAGTAGATATGCGAGTACGTATATCAACAATGTGAACTATGCCATGTATTTTATATTGATGGATGGTCTAAATATTATTGGCTAAATAGTTACAAAGCTAAAACGACCAATCAGGCTTACATTATACTGATCTTAATTTAACTATTTGGACTTAATTTTGTTATCATAATGTCATTTTTATGAGGCAATTTGGGAATAATATAAATAAATCATTTCATGTTTTTCTATCGATAAAATATAATAAATCTAACATTTTAAGTACAAAACATAATAATTTTTCTACTTGTTTTGATTCAATTACGCTTTGACATATAAGTACATGATTATGTTTCAAGTTAATGTTTTTTTTACTGTCGCATTGTGATGCTCTCGTTGTTCATCTTCTCATTAAAAAAATGATCACCATTTTACTGGAATTGAAAGCTCGATAAGATATTGGAGTTTACTCTATACTTTTTAGTCTGCAAATGGGTTTGGGTCGCAAAACGGAATTTTATAACTTGCGAAAATCACAAAGTATTGGCTAATTTTTTAGTAATAACGTATGCGCATCGGTTTGTTTTGATTTTTTATTTAGTTTACTTATAAGACATGTGTTTAATTTGTTATTGCGTTAAAAAAAAACTCATAGTATGCATATTGTTACAACTCTTTGGTTCGTATCCGTGTTATTGACAATATTGACGCCTAGACGCAGATTAAAATTAAAACGACCAGAGTTAAGTCAAACCTATAAACTTATTTATTTCACAAAAAATTCTATGAACTGTAAAAGATAAGCCGATCACTGAGATCACCGCATCAGTGTAACTTGTGTTACATCAAGAAAATGACTACTAGAAGAATGGCGTCCATCAAAGTGATTCAAAGTATTTATAGCAGCGGACATTAAATACATTCAAGTTGTGTCAGTGTTTATTTTGATCGGTACTGATATTCTTTCACATCTAAGTACGCGGCAACTAACTAATTCTAAGGATACTTTAGTTGCATTACGCAAATTGTTTTGAAGGATTATATCTGGCATAATAGAAGCAGCATGATGATAAATAGGACAGTGCAAGTTAATAATTGTACGTTTAATTTATAACTAGATGTCGGCATCAATAATAAATTAAAACAATTTTTGGAGCAAGAAGAAGTAGCCGACGAAACATCTCATCTAGGTAGTTCAGTGATAGCAGCTAAGCGGAGATTTTAAACAGTAATTATGAAATAGCATTGACTGGAGACATCGTAAAAATGTTAAATCATTAAGTTTTAGTTCGCGGTTAAACTTAATTTCAGCGAACTTCATATTTTTTTTTTTTTTTAAGAAGGCGGAAATTATTCCAGAACTCAATGCCACTAGGGCCCACGGTTCAACCCACATACACATTCAGATTAAAAGCACCCAATCGTGAGTGAAGTTTCGTCACCACCCCGGGAATCGAACCCGAGACCCTCGAATGACTTAGCAAGCACGCTACTTTCTCTGCCACGAGAGCAACAGAACTTCATATAAAGGAGAGATAAAGTAGAAAAAGTAAAATACCTAAATGAAAAAAAAATCAATTATTACTAACTGGGGGCTTTAATTTAAGAAAATTGAAGTGAAATCTTAAGTCAAGTTCTAGCCTAATCAAACGACTATGGATAATATTGATGAAATTTCGATGTTCCACAATTTAACATACAAGAAAGATTTTAGGTCAATAGAATAACTGTAGAGTTTTCGAGCTGGTTGAATGTCTCCATCGATCAATCTAATAAAAATTATTTACCAAAATCTATGGTTGATAAAACTAGGTTGAGTTCATGTGTATAGAACTGGGTCTTCCAGACAGCAACTACCAAACACCTACAAAAAATCAAAAACGATTCGAGCAACATTGTCGAGCATTGCATAGAAAAGTGGCACTCATTTAATAGATTTGAACTATGTGCAGCACATTTATTGACCGAAGTCAAAGAAATGGCTTTGATGGACGGATTCTACTATTGAGATAATTAAAATCATGAATGGTCATATCAGAACCCAGTGGGTTTCGCTTCGAGAGGAATACTTTCATCGCAGCATATCAGTTAAGATATATGGTATCACGGTCTAGAGCAATTGAATAATCCTAGTTTTTCTTTTCGTTCTCAAGATGCGATATATACCAGCATTGAACATTTAGCTGAGGAACGGAAAAATGCGAAAATCTAAATACTTAATGATTAAAAGAAACAACACCCTATTGGCCTTTTGATAAATCGGATTTAATCTTACTCTTAGCTGATAAGAACGATGGCCAATAAGTTGTGAGATTCTTAGATTGTTTTACTGTGAATAAAATTTCATTAGGTCGAAACACTGTCGTGAAACATGTGCAGCGTCAATCCTTTAAAGAAAATATAAATCCCCTTCAAAGAGGAAAAATTAAGAAAAGAAACAGCACAATTATAGATGCAAATGGTATATTGAGAGTTGGTGATAGTATAATAAACATCTAGAATGCCAGTATAATTGCAAATGTCATATAATACTAGCAAACGATCATTCATTAAGCCGGATTTTACTTATATATACATTCATACGCAAAACTTACATCCTGGTAGTATATTAACATTGCATCTGACAGCTATTTTTGATAGCTGGTGGCAGAACAGCAATACCATCAGAAAAAATGTAAATAAATGTGTAACACGCTTTAGTAACAACGCCAAGTCGTCCAAACAGTTAATGGAGGATTTACCAGCAAGAATGCAAGCAATTACGCTATTTACTTCGTGTGTTACTAGTTATACCTTAAGCTTCGAAAAGGAGAATAGATGTCAGATCTTTAGAGCGGTGCTCAAACGATTTATAACAAGACAAAGAGCTTCATCCAAAATCTTTAGTGACAACGGTTCTAATTTTGTTGGAGTCAAGTGAAAGCTGAATGACAATACCATTTAATTTCAAATAATAATTATAACTCTGTCGTTAAAATATCTATCAAAAAGATAGGTACAATATGAATCAGCTCATTTTAGACATCAATCACTCATTTGAAAAAATGTCAACTTTACTTAGTCGAAACTAAATTCAAGACAGTAAATGATATGCAACAGCAAATGATGTCGCATTCGTTGATGTCATAACACCGGCGCGAATCATAATCTTTTCAGCAAATTTTGATTCATCGAAGGAAAGTATCAGTGAAAGTATGTTGAAAGGCTTACGATTCAGTTCGGTTTAGTCATTTTATAAATAGCTTCAACTGTTAAGCAAAGTACTAAATGGCGGTTAGTTTATAAAACGCAGGAAAGTCTAAAACACCCATATTATTTAAAGAAGAAAATTAATCATCCTTTGAGTGGTCATTGGGAAAATTTGTTCAGCAAGGAAAATTTGTTCAGCTGCAAGGAAGAGTTCGAGTTGTTACAATACAAATATCAACATATTTACTAAAGCGGCCAATTGTTTAACTGCGCTGGAGCATGAAGTCAGATGGTTAATGATTTATCTATTCGATCATACTTATTTGAAGACAATGGATTTAGCGAGGTCAATGAACGACCTTCAATGAAGTGGCAGTGTTGATAGCTACGAACCGATTGGTTTCAGTTCACGTATTGATAAGAATACTTCTTCTAAGCCTTAAGAGAATCAACAAAGTATATTAGAAGAATAGAAAAAGTGGTAGCTATTTCCACACGATAGTTTATCGGCACATGAGCCTAATTATGGCACTAATACCGCATTAGAAGACTGTGGTGCTGTCATTGAATTACCACAGTTTAAAACCATTTCAACATTTATTTTACATAGAACCATTTGTGTATAGCTTAGCTTAATGCCAGCCCATGGCTTTTATATGGAAGATAGGTCGACCCATGAATTCTAAACTCAATAGAGGGTCTCCGATGTGTTAATTCTCATCACCAATCGAAATCATTCATATGGTTAAAAATTCCTTTTGCATCCTGTCTCTATCGGAATTCAAACCTGGTACCTCCCGCTCCAACTGCCGCTTCTTTAACAACTGCGCTATTTGGGTGGTCATTACAATATGGTCTTCCCATTCATTAATTGTCTGCCTCAGAAAGTAAACAGGTAAGTGAGCATCGTGAAGGTAATGTTTGGATTATATGAATTGGATCACAAGGTGATCCACTTAATAATAGAAAAAAAATTTGTATAGATTATTACTGATGACACTTTAAATTCATGGATTATATTTACTGCACGTTGGCTAAAAGGTCCATCTTTTGAATAAGTTATTAGTTTGCCCTAAAGCTTATTTGCCAAAGGAAAAACTGCAGATGTCTCCGGTAGAACTGGTTACATAAGATTGAAAGACCGACTAGAACCATTTTCGAGAAAAGCTGCATCTCTGAGCAAAACCTGTTTTGTACCGTATCACAAGTAATAATACTACTATTTGTTATCTTGTTGAATAATGGGATTAATGATGCAGTGAAGTGTAATCGTTAAAGCTACTGAATGATGGGAGTTAAGCCAGAACTCCACAGATTGGCATTGATTGACAGCTAGGGCGCTGAATCAAACAGCAGATGAAGACGTTTGTCTTATGAAATGTATGGGATCTTATATGTGATCTGTAATGTTCGTTCGTTAGGCCAGTTTCGATCTGATGACGTCATTGATTCGTTGTGTGATCGAAAAAATGAAATCTATCTAATCAGGCATATGCGACTGGACTTGATGTTTGTTGCATTTTCGTTTGTATATATATATTTATATATATATATATATATATATATATATATATATATATATATATATATATATATATATATATATATATATATATATATATATATATATATATATATATATATATATATATATATAAGTATATATATATATATATATATATATATATATATATATATATATATATATATATATATATATATATATATATGTATATATATATATATATATATATATATATTTATATATATATATATATATATATATATTGTGAGGCTTTGTTGCAACAGTAAGAGCGAATTACGAGCGAAAATCTTTTTTCGATTATATTTGTTTTACTTTACTATTGTGGCGTGGCTATTCGTCGTATTTGTGAATGCCACATTACCACCCCGTAAGTGATTTCCTTCTTTCGACTGTGATTGTTAATGCTTACTTATATGCTGCTGCTGGGCACAAGGCTTTATTATGTGCTGTATGTAGTTTATTTGAGAATACGTGCTAGCGGGAGAGTTGTGTGTGTGCTATCGTGGCACTTAGAAATGCTGGGAGGCAGTATCAGAAGGATATTGACGTACTTTGCCCTAAACAGGGTCGTCGGGGTCACCAATGTTGTGATCATGTCGGGGTCACCAATGTTGAATAATGAGATTATTGATGCAGTGAGGTGTAATCGTGACAACTAATGAATAAAAGGAGTTAAACCAGAAAATAAAATTTACATCCTACTTACAGTATTTGTTTTCCGAATCGAAATGTTTAAACTTTATTTTATTACATTACTAATTTTGAATATGATACAATGTTGCTTTATTTATGCAGTGATATTAATATTAGAGCAACAAACCTTATTATAATTACGTTGTGCAGTGGAATGAATATTGTCAATTTTTGTTGTAGAATAGAGTCAAATTGCGTCTGAGTTCTTTTGCAGAATAAGTTTTGAAAATTTTGCTGTAAGCCTAGTTGTTAATCATAATATAACACTTCTTTCGTGGTTGTCCATACATGTGTATAGATTTGTCATACTTGCGGCAACTGCAAATGTAGCAAATATTAAAAATGAACAATTATAAATTTTATACAGATAACATTGTCGAATACATCAATTGTTAAAAATTTGTTTTACTAATTACATCACATAATAGTAAATCAATTGTCTACATCAAATACGACGAAACTTTACTTCGCACATGCGAATTATTATAACTATCGATGAGAACCATAAATTTTAAATCCGCAGGTTTATTTGTATTAAATCATTTATATATATTTATAAATCAAACAGCGGTGAACTATTTGCAATTAATAATAATAATATTATTTTTCAATATATAAATTGTTTGCTTCTTCGTCCCCAGTTATTCCGCCACCTGATGTCGCAATACAACTACACATATGATAACGTTTTTTGTTCGTATACAACGTTTTGGTTATGTTTCGGTTGACTCACACTCTGGTGAATTTGTTGACAATATTATGACCGTTTTCGTTAGCTTTTAACCAAAAAAAAATTAATGAAAATTTGTAAAACGATAAATTATTTATTTAATAATTTTCCGATGTAACATTACAAATACTCCCATATTTTTGACAAAATCAATTTAAACTTTGGGTTAAATCAGTGGTTACTGGTTAGGTAACAAAAAAACAAATGAATGCGTATGGGATGTGTGTTAAAAGTTTTTCGACAGTTTCATTTTTTTCAATATTTAACCTGATTTCGCAGAAACTACTATTATAATTAACAGTTTTATAAATAAAAGCGTCGAAACAGAGCAAATACAAACGATTTATAACAAGACAAAGAGCTTCATCCAAAATCTTTAGTGACAACGGTTCTAATTTTGTTGGAGTCAAGTGAAAGCTGAATGACAATACCATTTAATTTCAAATAATAATTATAACTCTGTCGTTAAAATATCTATCAAAAAGATAGGTACAATATGAATCAGCTCATTTTAGACATCAATCACTCATTTGAAAAAATGTCAACTTTACTTAGTCGAAACTAAATTCAAGACAGTAAATGATATGCAACAGCAAATGATGTCGCATTCGTTGATGTCATAACACCGGCGCGAATCATAATCTTTTCAGCAAATTTTGATTCATCGAAGGAAAGTATCAGTGAAAGTATGTTGAAAGGCTTACGATTCAGTTCGGTTTAGTCATTTTATAAATAGCTTCAACTGTTAAGCAAAGTACTAAATGGCGGTTAGTTTATAAAACGCAGGAAAGTCTAAAACACCCATATTATTTAAAGAAGAAAATTAATCATCCTTTGAGTGGTCATTGGGAAAATTTGTTCAGCAAGGAAAATTTGTTCAGCTGCAAGGAAGAGTTCGAGTTGTTACAATACAAATATCAACATATTTACTAAAGCGGCCAATTGTTTAACTGCGCTGGAGCATGAAGTCAGATGGTTAATGATTTATCTATTCGATCATACTTATTTGAAGACAATGGATTTAGCGAGGTCAATGAACGACCTTCAATGAAGTGGCAGTGTTGATAGCTACGAACCGATTGGTTTCAGTTCACGTATTGATAAGAATACTTCTTCTAAGCCTTAAGAGAATCAACAAAGTATATTAGAAGAATAGAAAAAGTGGTAGCTATTTCCACACGATAGTTTATCGGCACATGAGCCTAATTATGGCACTAATACCGCATTAGAAGACTGTGGTGCTGTCATTGAATTACCACAGTTTAAAACCATTTCAACATTTATTTTACATAGAACCATTTGTGTATAGCTTAGCTTAATGCCAGCCCATGGCTTTTATATGGAAGATAGGTCGACCCATGAATTCTAAACTCAATAGAGGGTCTCCGATGTGTTAATTCTCATCACCAATCGAAATCATTCATATGGTTAAAAATTCCTTTTGCATCCTGTCTCTATCGGAATTCAAACCTGGTACCTCCCGCTCCAACTGCCGCTTCTTTAACAACTGCGCTATTTGGGTGGTCATTACAATATGGTCTTCCCATTCATTAATTGTCTGCCTCAGAAAGTAAACAGGTAAGTGAGCATCGTGAAGGTAATGTTTGGATTATATGAATTGGATCACAAGGTGATCCACTTAATAATAGAAAAAAAATTTGTATAGATTATTACTGATGACACTTTAAATTCATGGATTATATTTACTGCACGTTGGCTAAAAGGTCCATCTTTTGAATAAGTTATTAGTTTGCCCTAAAGCTTATTTGCCAAAGGAAAAACTGCAGATGTCTCCGGTAGAACTGGTTACATAAGATTGAAAGACCGACTAGAACCATTTTCGAGAAAAGCTGCATCTCTGAGCAAAACCTGTTTTGTACCGTATCACAAGTAATAATACTACTATTTGTTATCTTGTTGAATAATGGGATTAATGATGCAGTGAAGTGTAATCGTTAAAGCTACTGAATGATGGGAGTTAAGCCAGAACTCCACAGATTGGCATTGATTGACAGCTAGGGCGCTGAATCAAACAGCAGATGAAGACGTTTGTCTTATGAAATGTATGGGATCTTATATGTGATCTGTAATGTTCGTTCGTTAGGCCAGTTTCGATCTGATGACGTCATTGATTCGTTGTGTGATCGAAAAAATGAAATCTATCTAATCAGGCATATGCGACTGGACTTGATGTTTGTTGCATTTTCGTTTGTATATATATATTTATATATATATATATATATATATATATATATATATATATATATATATATATATATATATATATATATATATATATATATATATATATATATATATATATATATATAAGTATATATATATATATATATATATATATATATATATATATATATATATATATATATATATATATATATATGTATATATATATATATATATATATATATTTATATATATATATATATATATATATTGTGAGGCTTTGTTGCAACAGTAAGAGCGAATTACGAGCGAAAATCTTTTTTCGATTATATTTGTTTTACTTTACTATTGTGGCGTGGCTATTCGTCGTATTTGTGAATGCCACATTACCACCCCGTAAGTGATTTCCTTCTTTCGACTGTGATTGTTAATGCTTACTTATATGCTGCTGCTGGGCACAAGGCTTTATTATGTGCTGTATGTAGTTTATTTGAGAATACGTGCTAGCGGGAGAGTTGTGTGTGTGCTATCGTGGCACTTAGAAATGCTGGGAGGCAGTATCAGAAGGATATTGACGTACTTTGCCCTAAACAGGGTCGTCGGGGTCACCAATGTTGTGATCATGTCGGGGTCACCAATGTTGAATAATGAGATTATTGATGCAGTGAGGTGTAATCGTGACAACTAATGAATAAAAGGAGTTAAACCAGAAAATAAAATTTACATCCTACTTACAGTATTTGTTTTCCGAATCGAAATGTTTAAACTTTATTTTATTACATTACTAATTTTGAATATGATACAATGTTGCTTTATTTATGCAGTGATATTAATATTAGAGCAACAAACCTTATTATAATTACGTTGTGCAGTGGAATGAATATTGTCAATTTTTGTTGTAGAATAGAGTCAAATTGCGTCTGAGTTCTTTTGCAGAATAAGTTTTGAAAATTTTGCTGTAAGCCTAGTTGTTAATCATAATATAACACTTCTTTCGTGGTTGTCCATACATGTGTATAGATTTGTCATACTTGCGGCAACTGCAAATGTAGCAAATATTAAAAATGAACAATTATAAATTTTATACAGATAACATTGTCGAATACATCAATTGTTAAAAATTTGTTTTACTAATTACATCACATAATAGTAAATCAATTGTCTACATCAAATACGACGAAACTTTACTTCGCACATGCGAATTATTATAACTATCGATGAGAACCATAAATTTTAAATCCGCAGGTTTATTTGTATTAAATCATTTATATATATTTATAAATCAAACAGCGGTGAACTATTTGCAATTAATAATAATAATATTATTTTTCAATATATAAATTGTTTGCTTCTTCGTCCCCAGTTATTCCGCCACCTGATGTCGCAATACAACTACACATATGATAACGTTTTTTGTTCGTATACAACGTTTTGGTTATGTTTCGGTTGACTCACACTCTGGTGAATTTGTTGACAATATTATGACCGTTTTCGTTAGCTTTTAACCAAAAAAAAATTAATGAAAATTTGTAAAACGATAAATTATTTATTTAATAATTTTCCGATGTAACATTACAAATACTCCCATATTTTTGACAAAATCAATTTAAACTTTGGGTTAAATCAGTGGTTACTGGTTAGGTAACAAAAAAACAAATGAATGCGTATGGGATGTGTGTTAAAAGTTTTTCGACAGTTTCATTTTTTTCAATATTTAACCTGATTTCGCAGAAACTACTATTATAATTAACAGTTTTATAAATAAAAGCGTCGAAACAGAGCAAATACAAACATGAGGGAAGCTACTAGTTTTAAGAAAAGGGTTATAATTTCTTTACAAATCACAAGCAATTGCGACTAAGCCACAGTTGCTGATCTATATAAGGTTGGTAAAAGTAGCGTTGCACATATTGTTGAGGAGTTCACTCACTGATAGCAAAATTGTAAGAGAAAGAAATTTGTTTTCCCATGATAGAAAGCGAACGAGATTCTTTAAGCAGGATTTTCCTAAATTCCGTCAAGTTTCCCGAAACATTCGGGGCATTGGACGGTATTCCAATTAAGAAACCGGAAAAGTCAGGCGAAGACTATTTTAATTACAAGCACTACTATTCAGTTGTAGTATTAGTCTTTGTTTGTACTTATTGCTTCAGTATTTATTGCATTCAAATTTATTAAATTTTAATGAGTATTTTACTTGCTATTTTAATATAATTGCTATTTTAATTGCTTCGGTTCCTATTTTAGATACATTAATGTTTGAAGGCCCGGTGGAGTCCATGATGCTATAGTATTTAGGGACTCGAAGTTGTCTAAATATTTAACCAACAATGTTACCAAGCATCACATCATAGTAGATGGAGCATTTCCTCTACACTCATGGCTTCTTAAACCTTTTCCAGGTGCAAAGCTAACGCCCATACAGCAACATTTAAACTTTCGTCTAAGTTCAGCTAGGATGACTGTTGAAGAGTTTTGGCAAATTGAAAGAAAGAATGAAGATTTTATCAAAACAGATTGATGTTTCACTGAAACATTCCAAAAAAATCATAAAAGCGTGCATTATAATCCATAATTTATGTGAACGCAACAAATGCCAATTTTATACCAGTTGGCTTAATATATCGGAAAATAAAGCTGCCGATTTTGATGAGGTTCCTCAAATAGTAATTTCCGAAAGGTGAAACACCGATTTTTTTACTCAGACCGAGCAGAGCGAGCGTGATTCAATAGCTTGGATGCTATTTGACGAAACACACATTTAAAGAAAATTCAAAAATGTATACTATTAAATATTTAAATTGTAATTCATTTTTAAATTCAGTTTATAAAAACATCTACCCGATATAAAAAAATTAAAAATAAATTTTTTAAATTAAACTCCAAGAAACGAATCATCGCCTCTGATACTTTTTGAGTTAGTTCTGTTTCTATTTCTTCTCGTTTTTCGCGCCTTTCTTCTTTTTTTAGCAGCCTTTCTAATATATTTTGATTTTTTCTACATAATTCTAGTAGATTTTCTATGGCATCATCGGATTTTCTTTTTTTACCAGGTTTTTAAGTAGAACATGTGTTAGAATCTTCGATAGAATTGAAAGAAGTTGAAGAACTGGATTGTTGCTCAGTGCCCTCTGCGAAAGATAGTTATAAAGTATCAATTGTAAGTTAGTAAGTGTATGAAATGAAAGAACTTACGAGATTTCGATTGTATTTGTAGCGCACTCTTCGATAAAACTATCTTCACCCAGGTGACTATTTTACTTAACCTTGGGTCCCAGTATAATGTTTAATTTCTCGAAATATTTCCATATTGGAGTCTCTTCACCTAAAACGTTAAATAATAGTCAATAAACAAATTTAATACGAAGCAAAATAAAGGTTATACGTACCAGATTCAGGTTTGAGTTGTAATCCTGTTTTAAATTATTAAGTTTATTTTCTATCTCTCGTGAATATCTTTCGTAATTATACATCTTCATTTCATCTGAAATTATATTAAATATGTCACTATGCTTTTTTCAATTTTTAAACATTTTCAAAAACTATTTTCGCCACAAACATAAATTAATATAAACGTTTCATCGTCCGAAAAATGTTTTTTAGATTCCATTGTTAATAGCGTACTACTACCAATATTTTCATGTAATTTTCTGTAACAGTAATTTTAAGAATTATTTAAAATATCGATTGAAGCGATCCAACCATATCTTCCGAGAAGTAAAAGTATGTTTCAATTAATTATGAATAAGTTGCATGGATAGTTAATTATAGCACTTAAATTGTTCAAATTATGTCCCAATTTTATATTTGCTGTGTAATATTACACTGCTATTTCAAATTATGCTCCAATTAATTATCGTGTCAAGACATAGCAACTATAATGTTTTGTTTTGCGAAAACTTAAAGGTTCTTGCAACCTCGGATATTGATAATCAGGACTTAAATGATTTTGGAATAGGCGATTTTACAGATAAAGTTAGTGACATCAGTTTACAAAATAAAACTGCAAAATATATTTAGATCAGTCAGCAGTGGATTGATTAAGGAACAAAATATTTTTAAATAAATACAAATTGTGAAATTTAAAATTATAAAAATTAATTAATTACTTTTAATTCCAATGTACCTCGTTTCAAACATTGGCTTTTTTGGTATACCTTAGTTCAAATTTACCACATTTACAGTTTCCTTAGAACTTTAGTAACTTATTAGAAACTGCAACTTTTAATGTATTTTGTCATTTCCAGTGACGGTTACTGGAAATGACAAAATACATTTAAAATTGCAGTTTCTTCTCATACATAATTTCAAAGTAATTAAGATTAAGTAATTTACTGAAATCTCTGTTGATTTAGGTTTAATTCCTGCATACAGTTCTTCGTTAGTTTAATATTACATACCCCTTAAACTTTGCGAGTATACAAACCTCAAACGTCCTCGATTGCCTTCAGTTGTTTATTATTATTTGAATTGGTTGGAACGAACAACACAAAACAATTTATGTTTTAGTTGAGTTACACAAATAATAATAAATTTCATAGCGAAAACAAAAATCGACAACTAATAAAGAGTGATGTAATAAAGGCTACCGGAATATTTATTTTTTAAATAAAACGCCTTAACATCAATCGAATAATAATAAAAAATTGTATTTGTGACGTGATTTCGGTTTACTCAGCACTTTTTTAAGAATTTCTGCCAATCTTTCGTTAATAACGCGTGTTATGTTCGCTTCTAATACAAAAATCAATTGTTGTTTATTGATATAAACAAATGATTTCAGATACCCCCATAAAAAGTAATCTAACGACGTCAAATCACAAGATATTGGAGGCCAATTCATGGGTCTCTTTTTTAATGTTCTCATTAAAATTTTCTTTAAATAAATAGATCAACTTGTACACACTCAAGTCAGGTGATGAATATCCAGTAGTTAAAAAGAGATTCGAAGTTTATTGTTTCGTGAATAGTGCGTTCAGTTGGACGATTATGTTCGCCATAAACAGATTGAAGAGTACGATAACTAGTTTTCATTGAACAATGTATTTTGAAATAAATTTCCACAATTTATAAAAATTGTAACTTTTAGTCTATTCATGGTGAAATTTCAATGAATACTGAACACAAATGTCATATGAACATGACAGTTGTCACGCATGAATGCAATAATTATTCACAATCCAGTGATAGAACGGTGGATTGGTTTGAATTCCTACTAGGGGAAAACGTAACAATTGGTGACAGCGGTGGGATTGTGATAAAGAGACATGAAGCTACTACAGTTGAAAGTGTTGGGGCTGAAGAACGACCTGAACGCACGGGGTTTTCCTACAGCGGGTAGCAAAAAAAATTACAAGCGAGGCTACAAAAAGTTTTGCTGGAACAGAACATCGATCCAGACCAGTACGAATTTAAAACTGGAATACCTAATGTCGAGGATCCAATGGAAGGGGCAACAAATGCCGCTGCAACCATTGCCACAGTAGCAATAAATAAACCTACTCCAGCACCTACAAATATTGATATGAGGCAGTTAATGGCGGCGAAGCATCAAATGATGACTGGCTTGGACAATTTGAAATCCGAAATGAGAACCACGAAAATGGAGCAACGATTCGAAGCGACTGATGAAAGGTTTGTGAAACTTGAAAAAGAAATCATAGACATTAAAACTAATGGCGGTGCTACTCAAAGCCTTAAACCAGTCAGCGGAATTAAATTAAAGCCTCCGACATTTGACGGAACAACGTCGTTCAACATTTTCAAATTACAATTTGAAACGACAGCATTAACAAATAATTGGTGTAAGGAAGACCAGGTCGCAGCTTTCATAGTGGCGTTAAAAGGCGGTGCAGAATCTGAACACGGGGACTATGATAGAGTCATGCAGGCCTTGGAAAGAAAATATGGTGCTGATCACAAGCGTGAGCTATACAGGATGGAGCTCAAAGGTCGTTTTCAACGTATCGGAGAAACGCTTCAAGAGTTTGCTGCAGACATCGAGTGAATGGTACATCTAACACACTTTAATATGGCGCGCGAATACACGGAAAGAATAAAAATTGATGCGTTTACTGATGGAATTCGTGACGTAGAAACAATCAGTAGTGTTAGCATCGAAAACAACATTTGAGGAGACCATCGCTTGTGCATTAACAATTGAGACTGTTAATAAGATGGTAGTACCAGATATTAAAATACGACGAGTCGGATTAGAACTAGAAAATTATAACTAAAGGAATTATAACAAATCAGGAAATGATTGGCTACCAATAAAGTTTCGGTCTGGAAAAGGTAGAATTAGATGTTGGATATGTGACAATCTTGGTCATATTTCAAGGGATTGTTGGGAAATAAAACGTAAACGGGCAATGATACCATCATCATTGTATTGGAGGAAAAGGGATGATTGTAAGGCATCAGAAGTGAAGGAGCGTCCTGTAATATTGCAAACAATAAATGAGAAGGTTGATAAAGAGAGAAACCTAACTTCTTCAACAAAATCCAGCATGACAGCCATCCCCGTTCCACGGTTGACAAGAGGTGGTGATGGCTTAACATTAGATGGAGAAATCAACGGAAGAGCCTGTATGATAACACTAGATACAAGAGCAATGCGGACAATTGTGCGGGCTGATTTAATAGAAAATGAACTTGATTCAATTGGAGGATTAAAACTGCAAACAGCAACCGGTGAAAGTGCAGAAATCAAGAGAAAGAAGGAAGTGGCCATACGAATTGGTAACAGGGACTTCTGTTATGAAGTTTTGGTGGCTGATATTGTCGATGAGGTGATTTTGTGAGTAGACTTCATGAAGAAGAACACATTCGTATTGGACATAGAGCGTGCTACATTAAACTGTGGAAAAATTAAGCTTCAACTACAGTTAAATAACGGTGAGGCAGTCAAACGAAGAATTATAGTGCGACATTCAACGGAAATTCGTGGTGAATTGGAAGATAAAATTGCTACAGAGACGATGGGAGTTGTGAAACTCAGTAAGGAAGAGCAGCCAGTACAAAGGATAAGACTACCAAGAAACAGAGTAAAACTTCGATATGAAATCCGAGGCTTGAGACCTAACAAAGAGCAGTCAGCCTGGCTTCACCACTTACCACACAAGAGAGACTTATCGCCAAAACTGCAACCTAGCTGGGAAGGACCATACAAGGTGATTACAAAAATCAATGATGTAATCTACCGAATTCAGAAGGGCATTCGAGGAAAACCGAAGGTTGTATATTTGGAAAGGTTGGCTCTCTATAGAGGAAGGGAATTGGATCCTTTTCGGGACGAACAGGTTTGGGCGGAGGGTAGTGTTACGGACACGGGTGACATCTCTGATTGAATAGAAGTACTAAATGCTTGTATTTGGAAATCGCAGCATTAATCGCAGTATACAGGCGAAATAATAAATAAATGGAAAATTCTACTATGACCGAGAAGCGGGAAAAATGAGTATAAATACGCGAGCAGAAAGCGTAGACTTTTAGTTTGAATTAGAACAGCGGCATATTAAAATCAGGAAAAGGTGATAAATAGTGAAAGTAACAGTGAATTAAAAGTACTGGATGTTGTGATTATTAAATAAACTTATAGTGAAAAACAAGCAAGTAGTTTTAATTATTCACAATCCAGTGATCGAACGGTGGATTGGTTTGAATCCCTACTAGGGGAAAACGTAACAATATTTAGTTATATAGTAGTGACATCTACATTTGAATAGTCTAGTCGTTGCCCGAGATTTATTTTTTTATTTGAAATTATTTGATTTCTTTAGTACCATCAAGTTTATCGTTTCGATAACCAAGTTTATAATTGTTTTGTGTTTCCTTTGACTATTGTGTACTTGAGCAATATGTTGAAAATTAAATCAACATCGATTGCCAGAAACCGTAATAATTTCGAACACACACAAAATTGAAATTACGCCTCAATATACTAATTGTACAGAGTATGTACAGATTTATCTTAAATATGGCATGTATCTTAATGAAAACAAAGCAAAGCAACAAATCAAAGTCTTGGCCAGAGGGCAAGATCATACATCATACATTGAAGAAATAATTTAGGAAACTAGTCACAAAGGAATCAAAACTTATAAATGCTGTGAACATTCTGAAGAAAAACGTTACTAAAAACTCAAACAATGAAAGAGTAACAATCAAAATCGGCCTTCCCCTTTTCATGCTAACATTTAACAACACTAAGAGCATTGATCTGGTATATGGAATCAAAGCAATCCTTAATATGAAATTCAAAATTGAGACATTAAAAAAGAACAGCAGTAGAATGCCAAAATGTCACAACTGTCAGGAATATATGTTATTTTATTGCAACTGCTTACACACACTTAGACCGGCGATTGGTCCGTTGTGATACCACTTTTTATGTACGGCTATAGGTTCGAGTTTTCGTCGAACGATCTGCGCATTGCATAGCTCCATGTCAGTACTGACATAACCGATGGGACGGCCCATGGATTCTAAATTTGACAGAGGATCCAGATTCACACCACCGATCACACCGCCCAAGCGATCGATGGTGAAAAATCCTTTTTTGCATCTTGCTCCGGATCGAAATTCGAACCCGGTACCTCATAGGCGGTGTCAGGAATATAACCACACTCGAAAATACTGCAATAGGGAGCCTAGATGCGTAAAGTGCGCTGCGAAACATCCATCAAAAGAATGCAACAAAAGTAGAAGCGAACCAGCGAAATGTACACACTGTGGCAATCACCACCCAGCAAATTACAGAAGATGTGAGGTAGCCAAGCAGCTGCAAAGAATGAGAAATAGTAAAAGAAATGAAATAGAGAACATCAGAACTATTTATTCTCAACCTAGGACGCCATCCTATCCAAACCGAATCCCTCTCAAAAGCGTGAAAGTTAGAGAAGGCACTACATATGCCCAAATGGCAAGGCAAAAGGAAAATATGAAGAAAGCACCTAGTCAGGAAAACCACGTCCTGCAAGAAATACTGCAGAAGTTAACCGCTATAAATTCTCATCTGGCGGCGCAAGATCAAAGACTAGAATCTATGAGTGAGCTACTAACAAACACATTTCAGAATGAAAAGTATGCCAAATCTCAGAAAGTCACTCTATACTAGAATTTCAAAATTCGTGGATACCACTGTCATCAATCTCTTCATAAGAAGAATTTAAAATATAGGAAAAAGCTATGCAAGTAGCAACTGTTTCTATTTAAACCTATATCAGCAATCTACTGTCCACCCAGACATAACCTAAAAAAAAAAGACTACATCAAACTATATAAATCGCTTGGTAACAATTTCATTATTGGAGGCGACTTTAATGCAAAAAACATATTTTCATAATCAAATCGAACTACTCCCAAACGAATAGAGCCATTTGAATCAGGCAGAACATTAAAATGTGAGTTCCACTCCAGTAGAAAGCCAACCTACTGGCATACGGACGTAAATAAAATTCGTGACCTTCTAGATTTCTATATATCAAGAAGTATCTCCGAAAATCACTTAGAAGTCGAAAATAAAGAAGTACTATCATCGGATCATTTTTCAGTCTTAATGACAATATGTTCCACGGCAATAAGAGAAGCAAGCCCTCCAAGACTAACAAATAACAACACAAATTGGGAATACTTACTTTCGACAACTAGTCGAAGAAAGCATCAATCTACAGGTGCCAATCTCGAAAGCTTATATATTAGAGGAAGAGCTGGAAAATCTCAAAGAAAGCAAGGTATATTGCAGAAAAGTATAAGCTACCCAGTTGAAGTGAGAGTCTTGGTTAGCGAAAAAAGAAGAGCCTCTTAGACTTGACAGAGAACTAGAGCTCCTGAAGATAAAATAATTTGTGCAACAAACTTAAACTGCTTTTAAAAAGATCAAGAATGAGTCAGTAGCTAGTTTTCTAAGTAATCTAACAGATAAATCTGAGACGTACTATTTGCTGTAGAAAACCACTTAAAATCTAAAAAGACATAAACTGCAAGTGCCACCCATGAAAATGGTTGATGGAACCTGAGCTCGCAGTGATAAACAAAAAGCTGATGATAAATAGCAGGCAGAGAAAAAATATTTAACACTGGTAACCAAAATAGACGAGGTACTTGTCATAGTGAAAGAAATCAAACAAGAAGTAAACAATCTAAAAGATAAAAAAGTTCTTGGATACGACCTGATAACAGCAAAATTAATCAAAGAACTTCGGAAACTACAGCACATAATCAATGCTGTCTTTAGACAAAGTTATATTCCGATACAGTGGAAAGTAGTGGCAATCATAATGATTCCTAAGCCTAATAAACCGTTAAATGACAAAACATCATACAGGTCAGTCTCTTTATTAATAACTACAACAAAAATGTTCGATAGATTATTTCTCAAGAGACTAAAGCCAATTATAGAGAATAGGAAACTTATACTATCACATCAATTTGGGTTTCGAGAAGGCCACTCAACAATAGAACCGGTATATAGGATCACTGATACGATTGAAGAGGCGCTGGAAGGGAAGAAGGTATTTATCCCTAGACGTAGCCCAAGCATTTGATAAGGTTTGGCATCATGGTCTGGAATTTAAGCTTAAACGAGATCTATCAAAACAATATTTTAAATTGCTTAAGTCATACATAAATGACCGTAACTTTCGGTGAGATAGGAAAGGAGCACTCAAAACTAAAGAAAATATTGGCAGGAGTCCCACAAGATAGTGTGCTTGGCCCTGTGTTATACCTTCTGTATAAAAATGATTGATTCTGTAGAAAAATCCTTCTGTAGAAAAATGAAATGTGCTGATGACACTGCAATTATGACCACTGATAATAGTATTGTCGAGTCAACCTGGAAACAACAAAATGCTGTTAATACAGTGAACAGTTGAACAAAAACTTGGAGAATAATGCCAAACGAATCAAAATAAACATAAACAATGGACAAAGCACCTAAAGAGAACAAAGCTTTAAGAATTAGTGGTTCCGTAAAATACTGAAATTAAAGGACTGGACGAACTAAGACAAACCGATTTTTCTCATCCCATAAGACGCTACACCGCTTGAAAATCCTGAACATTTACTAGATAATTACTAAGATTAGTTGTAATATTATACAGAAATACAGATTTCTTAATAAAAAAAATTATCAAAATAAAATTATAGAAAACCATTCATTAAATACCGTGAAGTAGGCATTTTTACGAAGGGCGGTTGTTAAATATGGTATGTTTTAATTAATTGTAATGTTACATAATTAGTCGCAATAATTATTTTATTTTGTGCATATGGTGTTGGTAAAATTTAAATAAGTTTTCTTATGTATGAGTTTCAGATTTCTTTTCGAACATATAACGATATATAAATATATTTTTTATTATTTTATAAAAATATGGTAATTATTTTTGAAATTAAAACACATTTTTTTTTGTTTTTGTAACTATCTTGGAAGTGATATTTCCATTTTTAATATTACTACTTTATCAATTTTATACAACTGTTAAATTAATTTTTATCAAGAAACTGGTTTATACTTCAGTTATGGTTTTGTTCCAATTAAACTAGCCTGTTTTTTGTTAGTTTAAAAATGCCGTGATCTAGAAAAAATAGCGAATCCCCAATTCGTTAAGTGAATCTCTAGATCTCATGTGAATATGTACACAAATCCGTGCAGCTATGTTTCTCTGTAGTTAAATATTGTCAGTATCTTAAGTCCATTAAAGGTTAATCAATCATATGCTTGGGTGCAGGATGATTAACTCAGAGCTGGGGGAATCCACCATCAGGAGACGGGTGACTAGGGGAACCCCACAGGGAGGTGTTCTGTCTCCTCTGCTCTGGAACATAGCAATCAATGAGCTGCTATTAAAGCTGGAGAGAGAAGGGATCGGAGTGATTGCTTATGCAGATGATGTAGCGATAGCTGTCTCTGGGAAATACATAAGCACAGTGGCGAAGGTAATCCAAAATGCCCTCCTAATTATAACGAGGTGGGCCACCAAATGTGGACTGGCAATTAGCGCGTCTAAAACTGAATTGGTACTATTTACGAGGAAATATAAAATCCCTGTAGTAGATCCACCTCTCCTAAATGGTAACAGACTAGCTTTTACGGACAAGGCAAGATTTCTAGGCGTAATCTTGGACAGTAAGCTAAGCTGGAAGCCCAACATTCTGGAAAGAGTAAACAAGGCCAATATAGCTTTGTACTCGTGTAGGAACGCCATCGGAAAGAGATGGGGCCTGACGCCGGAGCTGGTACACTGGCTATACACTTCCGTAGTAAGACCTGTACTTATGTATGGGGTGAGCGTGTGGTGGCCAGCTCTTGATAAAATAACATACAGGAAAAGGATTGAGAAGGTGCAAAGAACGGCCTGCATGCTTATAAGCGGGGCACTGAGGACAACACCTACAAGTGCCTTAGAGGTCTTGTTTCACCTTCTCCCCGTGGACATTTATGGTAAGCAGATGGCGTCGATTACGGCCACTCGACTATCAGCCATATCTCAGTGGAAATGTCTTCAAATAGGACACTCGACGATAGTCAGATCGCTGAGGAAAGAACTGGCGAATATTGACTATGTTACACCGACTCTGTGCTTCGAGAAAAGGTTCAAAACCACCTGCCCTTCAAGGGAATCCTGGAGGAGCGGGTTGGCAGCTGAAACGGGAGCATTGCAGTTCTTTACGGATGGCTCCAAGCTAGACGGTAAAGTAGGAGCTGGAGTCTTCTGTGATAAACTAGAGGTAGATATAGCAGTTCGCCTCCCTGATCACTGCAGTGTGTACCAGGCAGAAGTGATAGCGATTGAAGAGGTCCTGAACTGGTTGAAACATAATGTGGTATCCTCGACTGATATCGCAATTTATGTGGACAGTCAGGCGGCAATCAAGTCGCTGGGTTCTGTTTCTCTAACTTCTAGAGTGGCGTTGGGTTGCCGCTCGTCTCTTAATGAGATGAGTGAGCATTTCAACATCCAGGTAGTCTGGGTCCCCGGCCACTCAGACGTTATGGGAAACTGCAGGGCGGACGAACTAGCGAGGCACGGTACAACTCTCCAACTGCTGCCGGAAAGGGCGAAGTTGGGGAGACCCATTAACGCACTAAGGACTGTGCTTAAAAAAGAGGCGGAAGCCTCTGCGAACAATAGGTGGAGGAACACCCTCTCATGTAGAGTGGCAAGACAAGTCTGGCCAAAGCTGAACTTGAAACGCTCAAAGGCACTTATCTCCCTGCGAAGACGTGAACTTAAAACGGTCGTGGGGATACTCACAGGACACTGCCTTCTTGGAAAACATGCGAGAAGGCTGGGTCTGGAAGTAAATGACTTTTGCAGAAGCTGTAGGGACGAGGAGGAGGAAGAGACGTTAGTCCACCTCCTATGCTCATGCCCGGCTTTGGCACACAAAAGACATGAATATCTGGGTATGTTTTTAATGGACTGCCTTTCCGATCTCGAGAACTGTAATGTGCGAGACTTATTACGCTACGTAAGCAGCTCTAACTGGTTCTCATAGGGGTAAAAGGGGAGTAAGATCCTGTGGTATCACAACGGACCGTTTCCGGTCTAAGTGTGCTGTAGCAGCCACTCAACCTAACCTAACCTAAGTCCATTTAAATTCTTCCAATTTCTTTCGTGTCCCGTGAATCTGATTTCAAAGTATTTACCAGTCTGTCTGTCTGATATGTTTTTATAAATGACGGTATCAAGTGGTGTGTTAATGTTGTTTGGTTTAAGTTGCTCCCCTAGTTTTTTAGAAGTATAAAATGCTATCGTAAATTCGTGCTTTTTGAAAATGTTTGTGTATTTAGTTGTTGCCTTATTAGGTTCACCGAGTGTTATTATCCTGTTAAGCTGTACCTTCCATGTATTTTCTATTCATTTGATATATTAGGTAACCATTTTGTACAGCTATGTATTTAAATGTATTCAGATTTTATTTCTTCTCTTCTTTCTGTGTCAGATTTCTTGAACATACATTTTTGGTGTACATATTTGTGTTCGTTCTAGCTATATTTAGGAAAATAAGAGTTTTTTCGGTTTCTATCTCTAAAGTTGTACCAATGAGTGTGGTTATCGCTACATTATTTTAAAATTATGTTTATTTTTAAGTTATGTCTGGAAAATTGTAATTCATTTGGATTTATATAATTCGTGTACATGTATTGATATTATGTTATGTGCCTAATTGACCTCATGATTCGTCATTATACGGGAGCAAACACACAAACCAACAAAAACTGGAAACAAATATATAAAAAAATAATAATAATAAAACGGGATAAGAATGAAAAGAAGAAGATTGAGATGAGGTAGAGCAGATGAGATATAATTATTGAACCAGTAGCGGTCCGTGGGTTTCAAACATGTGTGGGCAAAATTATATAAAATTTGATGAAAAATTAGAAGTGTTATCTATACAGAACTCTGCCATTAAAATTGTCTATTTCATAGATCAGGGTTCTTTTAAGTGAATATACTGCAAATTTCTTCAATCATTCGTCCCTCATTGTGCTTCTTAAATAAGATTTTACACGTTTCAATGTTTAAAAAACATCGTTATGATACTGCGGTCGCAATCGGTATGGTTATTATTATTATCGAAAGGCGAATAGCTTCTTCGAGAATTTTTTCTAAATTGTTATTTTAAATCGTTTTGACTAGCTCACAAATAGTTTTGCGGACTGAAAAATCATTGTTTGCCAATAAACTGCCTGTAGTTTAGTTTTCAAGCGTTCCTTATCTAAAAATGGATATAATTTGGCATTTAACAGCTGGTAAGAAGAGTTAAAGCATAAAACCTTATCTTTTTGCAATCTGAAAGTACTGATTACTAAATATTCTGCGTTGCTAAACCTATCGTTAACAAGCTCTCGTATTACGTCATACAATTCGTTTTAAATGTATTTATTTTGTTGCGCGCGATCTATTATTCGAATCTTTGTTCACATACAATATACTTTAAAGAGTAAAATTGTAAATAAAATCATTTGATTTTTTAATTTTTTTAACACAAATCGTATCACTCGTTCGTTTTTGCAGGATGTTATATAAAATGTGAAATTGAGGCACAACACGAGAACTAATATCCGAAGTTGTGCCATTCTGAATAGCTGCCATTCACTTTTTTGATCTCTTCCACTTGTTTATACACCACGTTAATTGTACGACTGAAAATTCCATCTCGTGTCATTTGGTCGTGCTAGCTTTTTGTCACAGACTTGCAATAACTTACTTATTTTTTAAGAGATATAGAATTTTTTTTTTTTTAATTATTATATTATTGAAACTAGTCCTTCCAGACTAACCATCAATTTACATCTGAATTCTTACTAACTAAAATATAGCCTGTTCGTTGGTAGGTAGCTGCTCACATACTAACGAGCTCGAAGGGTTTGGTTCTTTTAAGTTTCCTAGCCAAATGTTCATTATCCAGTAGCCGAGAGGCTTCCGCATTGACATGTTCCATTAGTCTTGATTCATGCTTCGATGCAAATCGTTTTATTTCGAGTTTTATATCTGGAATCTCCAAATCACGATGCAAATCACTATTACGAATGTACCAGGGTGCATTGACTATACTCCGAAGTACCTTATTCTGGAAGTTTTGTATAAGTTTAATGTTAGTATTCTTAGTACAGCCCCAAAGCTGAATGCCATATAGCCAGATCGGCTTAAGAACCTGATTGTAAATCAGTATTTTGTTGCATATGCTTCGCCCAATTAGCCAGTACAATTGTCTATATTTAAGATCAAGCTCTATTCTTTTCTTCTTCACATGCTGTTTCCATTTAAGGTTTACATCCAGAGTCATACCCAAGTATTTAGCAGAGTTCACGTTCGGCACCATCACATCGTTTAAGCTGATTGTCGGCGGATTAACCAATGATTTATTCGTAAAGTTGACATGGGCAGATTTTAATTCATTAAGTTTGATTTTCCATCGCTTGGTCCACTGGTGAATTTCATCACTTGCACATTGAAGTTTATTCGCCGCTTCTTCCACAGTTTGCTCTGTTGATAGTATCGCGGTGTCGTCAGCAAACGTTGTTATGCTTACGTGGTCGGACTGTGGTATATCACTTGTATATAGTAGGTAAACTGGACCTAGAACGCTGCCTTGTGGAACACCTGCCCTTATCTCTCTCAGTTCAAAATACTCAACTTTATATGGTCCCGGAAGCATAGCATTAAGTTTATGTATTAAACCCTCGTGCCATACCTTATCGAAAGCTGCTGCCACATCCAGAAATAAGGTCGAACAAATTTGGTTTTCTTCTAACGCCTTTTCTATAATGTCTGTTATTCTGTGAACCTGATCAATTGTAGAATGTTTGCATCTTAACCCAATTGGTGACCCGATATTAGGTCTCTACTTTCTATTATTGGCTTCATTCTCTTCAAGAGTAGTCTCTCCATTAGCTTTGAAATGATAGGGAGCAGTGATATTGGACGATATGATTTAGCTTCATTAGACGGTTTACCTGGTTTCGGTAACATAATAACTTCCGCAACTTTCCAGGTCGAAAGAACATGTATTAATCTAATAACAGCATTAAACAAGTGAATTAGTTTAGCGATAGCTTTCTTTGGTAGTTGCTTTAAAATTTCTCCCGTTATAAGGTCACATCGAGGTGCCTTTGCTGACTGCAGATTGAATTGTATTTCACTGGTAACTTCTTTTTGGGTTGTTAGAGGAATTTCACCCTCATAATTGCTGCTTTCATTTTCAATTATTATATAATATCAAAGCATTCTAAATTAATCGAAGCAGGAATGTTCTAAATGAGCTTTATTTAGTGTAACAAAAAATACAAAAATCAACGTCAGTTTCATACAAAATGTATGAAAGGTAAGGCTTTACTATATAGTAAATATTTGAATGAAAAGTAGTTCAAATTTAACTTAGGTTATATTCAATTGAAAACAGAAATTTCAGTTTTGATCCTGAAACTGATCATTTTTCGATTTATTTTTCCATTTTCCTTTATTCATTAAATTAAAATATGATATTTTAATAACTTAAAATGTAAACAGAGACAGATACATAGTTAGGTTACGAGAACTATATTTTATTTTAAGTATGCTCACAAAGAGAATAAATCAAAATGGCACTTTACACCAAACAAATCAATTTCATTAAATGTTAATTTGTATTGTGATTTGTGTTTTGCTTTCATATATAAAATCAACAACACCAATGCACAAAATCTCATACACACATTTAACTAGATTTAATGATTACATGCACACATATATGATTTTAACATGAATGGCTTGCAAAATTTGTATTCAACAGCAACGCTCGTAATGGCATTTCATCGAACTATCATTCAATATAAAAAAATATTCTCTCTCTCCCATTGTTATGACATTTAAGTCATTATGAAAATTGGTTTTGTATTTAATGCATAATTATGCAATTAAATATTATTTTTATGTTGATACAGCATTAATAAACCATTTTTAATGATTCGATGTATTTCAGGATTGAGAATATAGTGTAGTGTTGTGCTGTGATTGTGAATAAATGTGTAGCAAAATAGAAATTGTGATTAGGTTATGTGTTCATTCTGAAGTGTAAACATTAATCAGCTGATAATATTATTTATTAACAACTGCATGTTGAAAATATCTTTTTAACTGATTTATGTTTAAAAATTCGGTTTTAGTTAATTTTTTCGAATACATAATTTCATTTAAAGAAATTAATTATTAATTTTTCAAGTTTTCGCGTTCAATTATGTGTATTTTCGTCAATATTATTTTTCTAAATTTATTAAGAAATGAGTTTGACTTTCGTGGTACAACCGATAGAGAATTAGAGCGAGGAAAATATATTTTAGAGGATATCGTTTATATTGAAATGAAAAGCACAAAATTTATAAAAATATAGATCAATTTATAATTAAATTTGATCGTGATTTATTTTGTTTTGAAAAAAATGATATATATTCACATCTAATTTCACCCTTTCTTAGTCATTTTATGAAATAAAATTTTAAAAGCTCTAAGTTGCAATAGTAAAAAACTTAAAAAGAAATTTGTACGTTTCGTATGAGTTTCTTGACAAAACGTACATTATTGATACACTAAATAAAGCTCATTTCAAAAACTGAGTATTCATTCTGGCTTTATTATCCAGAGGGCTTTGATAATATCCGATTCAATCTCATTCGACTTGAAAATATCAGTCAAATGGTTAGCAAATTCTTCAGCTTTTGCTTTGTTATCCCTAGCCCACGAGCCATTTTTTCGCTTTATAGTAGGGATTTGCGTAATTGGGGTTTTTATACTTTTAGTTGCCTTTCATAGTTAGCAGTTCGTATCTTCATCAGTGGTCAATTTTTCCCAGAATTGAAAACAATAATTCTATATTAATTAATTTTATTTTAATTAAAAACAAACAATTTGTTTAATTTATTTAAATAAAAAATATAGTGCGTAACATCATCGTCGTGCATCAAATAACATGTTTTTTGTGGTACATGCTTTTTCTAAGCTAAAACTTTGCCCATTTTATTTAAATTGAAAACAATATATCACAACAAAAAAAATATTTATAAATACCATATACAGACAATGTGTGTATATTACGTAGCATAAGTCGGTGTGTAGAAACAAAATATCATGTTTTTCCTTGCATGCTCTGTCTAAGATAGAGACATTGTAGTGCACACGTTATTTAAAAACCATTAAATTTTAATGTTAAAAATTATTAAATTTTGAGAATGGTAAATTATTGTTAATTCACCAAAGTAAACAACTGTAGAATTGAAATTTATTTTTTATGTCAATTCATTTTCGTTCATATCCAGGAAGATTATTATTTTTTCTTATAGTGAATTAAAAATTATTATGAAGTGCTACTGAAAAAAAAAGAATGGTGTTCGGTAAGTTCAAGTTACGTTAGTAAGTTTTTTCTTTTCCTATCCTATCACTAAATCTTGTTTCCCTTGCGGTCTAATAAGGCTTACTATACGTCTTTGGGATTTCCCACTCCCGATTCCCTGAGTTTTAGTCGGCTCAATTTGACCGCTTCCAAAGCGTTAGTGAGTATCTGATAACGGTTGTGTTTAAATTAACATGGTCCTGCATGTCCATTTATTACCGAACCGTTACAAAGGTAAAATGATATTTTGGTGTTCATTGTTTATGTGTATGTAGGTTACGAAGGTGTCTCATTGAAGAGCATTGATATTTTATCCATTATATATTTGTGCCAGTATATGATTTTTTGATTCGTTATATTTGAAACTGTTAGAACACACTAGCTTTTGCAGAATTTCATGTATATGTTACCGAATGTATTTGATAGATGATTTCCCATCGGAAGTTAATCTGTTTGTGAATAAAATCTTTTACTTTGCTGAAAATAGTTTTTCGGTATTGGGTTTAATGACCTCGCTAAATTCGTCAACTTAATTTTTGTTTACATCGTTTTTCGTTAGTAGTTCTTTAGTTATAGGTATAGTTTCGTTTGTTGGTATGTTTGTATATATAGTGGTTACACGATGGTATGTGAATTGATTCTATTGTATTAATTAATTCAATATTGTTTCTTATAGAATGGTGTTTGCGGATCTGAAGTTTTAAAAAGAATACAAAGAAAAGTGTTGTTATTTAACTATGTACTTTGTATTATTACTGATCTTTGGAGAAGTGAATTTGAAAGTTTTAAGTCGTCTCTTTTGTAAAGAATTTAACAGTGCTGTACAGTCATGAATACTTTTGTTTATTATTTTATTATATTTGTGGTTCGGTCTTCTGCGATTTGAAAATTATGGTTTTCGATGTATTCGTCTAGTTTGGTGTTATAGTCTCGAGTGTATTTCCTTCATCCTCCTTGGTGATGTGTACGTAATTCTATAACAACTTGTTGTTGATATTGTTTAGTGTAAGTCTTTCAGTTTTATGCTTCTTATAGTTTGTAGTTGTTTATTTTTCTTGTCAGTTGATCACTACAAGTGTTCTGATTACATATCGATATTCTTTATTCGTTTGTCGTTCACCACTTACATTATGAAGTGGTGGTTTGTATTGAACAATTTGAAAATACAATGTTATATTTGATATTCTATTGATATTTGTCGGTAATGTAGGTTTTTCTTTGAGAAATCAGTTTGCATAGTTATTCTTTATAATTCGTTGTTTTCCTATTATACAGGGTGTCCCCGATTGGGATGCTGATCCGTTATGGGCTGATTCCTTGGTTCATTTCATGAAAAAAATCGTATGGCAGGGGGGGGTCAATTTTTGATATTCTTTGAGATACAACGCGTTTAAAAAATTTGGTTCGGAAAAAAAGTACAAGCGGATATTAAGCTGTAACTTACAAAATTTTTATCGGACAGCAACCAACAAAGTCTCATTTGACGGAAAACTAAATAGGCTATATTTAAGATCTCATTAAGGCTATCTCGCATCTGTATCCATTTAAGAGCTATGGCGTTTTAAAGTTAAAAAAATAAAAAAAAAATGATATTTTTTTTCATAAATTTGAGTTTTTCTCAAAAAAATGCCCTAATAAATTTTTTTTTTACTTAATTTTAATCCGCTATGATCTCCTCTACAATCCCTCAATACATTATTTGTACCCACGTGTTATAGTTTTTTACTTATGAGACGAAGAATGAAAACACGACACACAAATATTAAAATGTACTTCCCTAAATATTTATTTAAAACTATATTTTTTTTTATAAAAACCGTATTTTCTAAACAAAAAAAACAATTAGAATGTTTTTAAAATTAATTTTAATTCAGTGTCATAATAAAACAACTATAAAAATTTATAAAAGATGCTCAAAATGTCCTCCTTGTTGCTGAATGCAGGCTACTGTTCGATTAAGTATACCTTTCGTAATTTCAATTCTTGGTAATTCTTCCTTAATCTGTTGAGCCGCTGTGTGTATTCTTTGAATAAGTTCTTCTTTTGTTTCTATCTCTTTGGTATATACAAGTGCCTTCATTATTCCCCATACATAAAAATCTAACACAGTTAGATCGGGCGATCTTGCAGGCCATTGAATTGGACCATTCCTTCCAATCCAATTATTTGGATAATTTTCGTTTAAAAAATTTCTAACAATTATACCGCAGTGACTAGGTGCACCATCATGTTGATATGTATGCAAGAATCGACTTGCAAGTGGAACATCATCAAGGAGCAGTGGTAAATCGTTTTCTAAAAATTGTAAATAGCGTTCGCTATTTAATGTAGATGGTAATATGAATGGTCCAATTAAATTATCGCCAATTACACCAGCCCATACGTTTACACTGAAGCGATGCTGAAAGGATGTTTGCTTTTTCGAATGTGGATTTTCAGAAGCCCACGTGTGTAGATTGTGAAATTTTGTTATACCGTATCTTGTAAATTGAGATTCATCCGTCCAAAGAATACGTTTCACAAACCTATCATCGTCAAAATTCTTTTCAATTAACCAATTACAAAATTCCAATCTTTTACTAAAGTCTATCGGTAAAAGTTCTTGAACGGGTGTTGAATGATACGGATGAAGTTTCTCCTTCTGCAATACTTCATGAATTCTGTGGCGAGAGACGTTCAATTGTAAGGAGAGCCTCCGTATACTGACAGTTGGATTTGCTGTTGCATTTCTTATGATTTCTTCATCGACATCCAAATGATTGGATGAGACTGCATGGGGCTCGGCCCGCATATTTGATGTTGATATTATGTTTGGCAGTCTTCTATGAGTATTTATAAATACTCTCGCGTCCGGAACGCGACGCGTTGGGAATCTTCGCTGATATTCATTGCGAGCTCTTGCTGCATTACCATCGCAGAATCCATAAATAAAATGGATATCCGTGTACTCCTCGCCCGAGAACTGTGCCATTGTGATATTTAATTTATTATGATTTATTTGTTTTTTATTAAATCAATTTTATTTTCTCATTTGAATCAACGACACAACACTAGATTGTTTCTCACAACTAATAAAATATTTAATTTTTGTTTTTCAACATTTAAACAAATGAGTTGCTAATCGTCGCCTCTTATTTTACTAACGAAAAAAATTGTTACAATTTTTACACTACCATTATCTTTTAACAGAAAATATTTGTGGGTAGTATTTTCATTCTTCGTCTCAAAAGTAAAAAACTACAACACATGGGTACAAATAATGTATTGGGGGATTGTAGAGGAGATCATAGCGGATTAAAATTAAGTAAAAAAAAATTTATTAGGGCATTTTTTTGAGAAAAACTCAATTTTATGAAAAAAAATATCATTTTTTTTTTATTTTTTTAACTTTCAAACGCCATAGCTCTTAAATGGATACAGATGCGAGATAACCAATGAGATCTTAAATATAGCCTATTTAGTTGTCCCTCAAATGAGACTTTGTTGGTTGCTGTCCGATAAAAATTTTGTAAGTTACAGCTTAATATCCGCTTGTACTTTTTTTCCGAACCAAATTTTTTAAACGCGCTGTATCTCAAAGAATATCAAAAATTGACCCCCCCCCCTGCCATACGATTTTTTTCATGAAATGAACCAAGGAATCAGCCCGTAACGGACCAGCATCCCAATCGGGGACACCCTGTATAGCGGGCTACGCCCGCTACGCAGCGCGATGCCTCCAGGGACATTCAATAAAAACTTCGTTTTGCCATATGCATTATTTCTAGGGATTGTTTAGGTAGAAATAATGTAATTATCTACTCGTAATTTGGATTGATTATACCGTATGTATGACAAACGTTCCGTTTCAATTTTGGCGTACATGTCGACGATATACTGGTGAAATAATTCGCGACAGTTCAGAATGTGATTGTCAACGTTTTGACGGATCATTAACCGATATGCGTAAAAATTCATCGAACTCACATTTTACTCCTTTGTTCATCTAAAGTATGTAAGAAATAAAATGTTGGGAAATCATAAGTAACTTAATGGCTTAAATTAAATGCAAAATAGTGTTATGAAAATAATATTTTTAACATAGGTGTTGTTTGATTGATTTGGCGGATTTGAAAATGACACCCATCTTCACCGTATGGGAAAATAATAGGATACTGAAAAGCGTCATATGAGCGATGTGTTTCAGATATTCTGGTAGCTGTCTCATCACGACGACGGACAATAATATCACGTGGTGCAACAGGACCACCAATCATCAATATTGTTACATCAGCAACCGTAGGGGCATTGTAACGTCCTTGGTGTTGCCCAACAGGCGTTTTATCAGCATGAATTGCAATGAACTGATCATCTGAAGATAATTGGGGATCATGTTTTGCTTGTTTGAATGTTGTTATACCAACTGGTTGTTGGCATGAAGCATTATTTGCAAATCGGCTACGATTTGCTGTTTTGTACCTGGATTGACGCTGTTGCGCACTTGGTTGTTTTCATTCGCTTGTCCGATGAAATAAATTTGTAAGAACTAAGGATCTTATCATGGAATTGGGAGTATTGAGCCTATTCTGTGATGAACTCGAAACGTTTGGCCTTGAACTCGAAACGTTGGTATAAAGTTGGCTCGAACTACTTTAGTAGCACCAAACGACGTCATTTGGAAACATGAGTTATATTTTCGTATGGTTAAAAAATGTCGCGAATCTGGTTTTGTTCCTGTCAAGCCAAATATGGTTTTGAATAATCAAGAAGTGGAGTATATTTGATTTGTTTTACCTGAAAGTAATGGTGGTGCAAGAAGTTTGGGCAAAGCAATTTTTTCATTTGCGCAACACATTCTTGGTGCTTCGTTTTGATATTTATAAGCATTGCAGTATTGATAAACTTTATTCATACTTCCAATTGCAACTAATTCATCTTGAGTGTAATTGATTGCGGGTGCGTATTGGAATGCAATTCGCTCATATGATGCAGGGTTTTGGCCAAATTGCGCCATTCGAGAACGATTTTGTATACGCAACATTGCTCGGATGGGTTTTCGGAAGCTCTTTATGATGAGGATCGAGATCGTTCGGTTGTTTGGTGTGTTTCGCGTTGAAGAATTGTTTCAGCTATTCTTGATGTTGATGATCCCAATCGGGCGCTTCGTATGTAAGTGTATTTCACGTTGAAGAGACGTCTCGGAAGCCATTGATAATGAGTTTTATAAACGGTGAATTTCTAAGCGTGAATCGTGTGCTAAAGTCGCAGCTCTTAAGGTTAGGGTTATAGAGCGCTGAGTTGCTAAACGTACATCGTGTTGCTGCTCTTGAGGTTGAGGCTCGAGATCGTTCAATTCTAAGGTGTATTTTGTGTTCTTCAGATGTTTCATTTTCTCTTTGGGATTTTATTTGATTAGATTTTTTATTAAGTTGCGTAAGTGATGTGTTTTTTGGAGACATTTTATTATTTTATTTATAACAATAGTTTCTGGATTGCAAATTGTATCACTTCAAAACTTTTGCTATCACTTTTAAAACTTTTAATATCAGAAATTTATGGTAATTAAAAAAACCTTGATGGTAGTTAAAACACAAACTTTTTAATAAGTTTTTTACGAAGGTTTGGTTTTGACCACTGTATATTCAATTGTTAAAGCAAAACAACAACGTATAACACTTTTTGTTTAAATAAATGTAAGGCATGCAAACAAAGCTCCCGCTTGCTCAAATATATAATTATTTTTCTTTTACCTGCCAATCAGAATCGTTATTGTAATTAGTCAAATAGACGCGATCGAAGTTAAATCTTGAATGGCTGCAAACATAGCTCCCGTTTGGTGAAATAGTATTTATTCTTACGGCAGCCAATCAGAAGCGTTCTTAATTAGTGAAATGAGCAGTGGTATAAGTAAGTATCTGAATTAACAACAAGGGGGCGGTGAAGTTATATGTTATCATAGTTATATGGCGACGTTAACAATAGTAAGAGCAATATACTACCAAATAAAAAAAAACCGGTGAAAGGAACAAATTTGTACAGAGAACAAAAAGTTTAAATATTTCAAACAAAAATTGGTGGAAAAGTGGGCGTGAAAGAGGGCGTGGCGTAAGATATGTTTATTTCTACCTCGCCTGGAGTATATAATGTGTATACAAATTGAAGTAAATCTGTTAAAAACTATATGCGAGCAATTACATAATTTTAAAAAAGTGGGCGTGGTCGAAAAAAAAGTACCCTATTAATCATGCCAGACTCCCAGTTAAATGCTGAAAAATTTCAGGAAGATCGGTCCAGAGATTTGGTCTCATATAAGGTACAAACAAACAAATAAACAAACACACATTCCTTTTTATATATATAGAAGATAGATTCTCAGTTTTTTGTAATACAATATTTGAAAACCAGAACATTTTTGAAAACCAATATGTTCAAACAAAACTTAAACTAAATTCAATTGTTACACTTAATTTGATGCCAAAAAGCTTCAACTAGTTAACAGCACGTGAAGAACAATCCACCGCCGAGTTTTTCTGAGCAACCTTTATTAAATAAAACATACGATAAACTAAAAAAAATGTATAGCATTTTCAAAATTTTTCTGACAAACATCACTCTTACACTAATGAATATGTCAATTACTGAATCAAGACCTGCTTACAAGAGGACACTAGTAATTAACCATATGTTAAAATTATTAAATTTTAGGTAAACATGTTGTCACCCATTGCTTTATTTTTTATTACATAAAGTGGTCTATTACATTACATGTTTAGACACATGTTCATTTTCACTATTCAGAGTCATTAGTGAACAGAGCAGAGTAACAAATTTTTAATCAAGAACATTCAAACAACTGAAATATCATCGAACTGTTAAACTAAAATCACATATTCGCTGTCTATTAAGCACTTAATAATTGCAATTTAAATAAGTTGTTTCAAATAATTAATCTCTACTCTACTATACGCAATATTTATCTCTAATTTCGACTGCCACACGAATATTCAAACGAAACTCATAAAAATATAGTAATTCATGTACACAATACAATTTAAAACAATATGTTTTCAATTAAGTGATTATATGTATAACTGATATATGGACCAGGTTACAGCATTAGAGTTTACGATAGTATTATGGCTTGGATAACCTAAAATCATTTAGATATAAAAACATAAAACATAATATTTCCCTAGTTAAAGGTGTTTGGAAATACTCAAACACACATAGAGTTCCATAAGAGATTTTAAATTTTAATCCAAAAAGATTTTATATGTTTTTGTTGGAGTAAATAATTCCCTATGTTATTTTTAGTATAGGTAGTCTCTTACTTATTCCATCAATTTATGTTGTAAATAGCCTTTAAGAGGATATTTTCTTATTTTTGTTTTGGTAAGCTTTAAATTATATTAAATAGGATTTCGACATATAAAAAAATAAAAAAATTGTAGGCTTGCGTATAGAATTTTTTTTTAAATTGGACTCGTTAAATATTTTATGCTCAAATAACATCATTTTCAACGATATCTTATAATATGCCACAGAAAGGTATCTTAATGTACGTGAATATACGAAGTGGTGATAAGCAAGGTAAAAAAAACTTTTATTTAAAATAATTTCTTTTAATATACATAATTAAATCTTAATTCGAAACACTTACTCGAACGTGTTTATTAATACCAACCATGATATATGATTTCCTCGCATTACTAAAATATAAATTTATCTTACTAATTACTCGTTTATACGAGTATATAGTTTGAATTCGTCTGCCAGCGAGGCATTTTCTAAAATCTGGAAACAAGATACAGCAAGTAGTATGTGTCTTGTTAATAAACTAGTTGAGCAATTTTTTTATTGACGGTGAGAAGATGCATGTTAAAAGTACAGAAGTCAGTTTGAGCTCGCCATATAGAAGAAATTGTCTATGAAATCTTTTTTTGAAAGATGACGAGGTTAGGTTAGGTTGTTGTGGCTGCTATCGCACACTAAGACTGGCGATTGGTTCGTTGTGATACCACTTTTATGTACGGCTATAGGTCCGATTTTCGTAGATCCATCTGCGCATGGCATAGCAGCCTATAGTACTGACATGGAAGATGGACCGGCCCATGGATTCTTAACACGACAGGGGATCCAGATATGTTCATTCTACACCACCGATCGCACCGCCCAAACGATCGAAGGTGAAAACCTCATTTTGCATCTTGCCCCGAATCAGGATTTGAACCCGGTACCTTCCGCTCCAACTGCGGAAGCTTTAACCACTGCGCCACCTGGGCGGAAAAAAATAAGTTAACAAAGCCAAGTTAAAAATTGTTCTTTTAACATAGTTTTTGTAATGACAAACTATATTTTGCGTTGTTCACAACCAATGCTCGGTTGATATAGAAGCCTTTCTTCTGTATTAATTGATTCGACAGCGACCACTTATCCTTTCTTTTTATCGTTATAGTGGAACTATTGAAATCGACTATGTGAACGAAGTCGATATTCACCGACTACAGACGAAAATATATTTTTTACTATTCTTCATTTTCGACTGTCATCTAGTCTTAACAAACAAATTGAATTAAAATATTGTGTTTTTTTACATACATTACATACATAATACTCCTTCTTCTTGAATGAAAAATATGAGTTAATAAATTATTTTATTTGTATGTTACATATTTTCAGAACTAAACAAAAACATATGAATTTAAAACAATATCTCCAAAAAGAAGCCATCATCAACAGTGACTATTACTATGCACTTTTGGTTCTATTGAAGGCTGAAATAGCAAAGAAACTGCCACATTTGCAAAAGAAAAATGTGTTGTTTCACCAAGACAGTGCACTGTTTCACAGATTGATGAAAATGATAGTGAAATTGAATGAATTGGGCTTCAAACTGCTTACCCACCCACCATATACTCCAGATTTAGTCCCAGCGACTTTTTCTTGTTTTCAGATCACAAGAGAACACTTGCTGGAAAGCAAATTAGGTTCAATGATAAAGTAATCGCTGAAACTAAAGCCTATTTTGACGAGAGAGAGAAATTGTACTATAAAAATGGTATCATAAAGTTGGAACATCGCTATACTTGTTGTATCGCCATCGAAGGCGATCAAGTCGAATAATAAAATCGAGTTTTGTTCAAATTTTGTTTTTTCCTTCTTATCCTATGGACTTATGGAATGACATGTTAAATTATTTTATTTTTCGCCTTTACAACAAATACTTGCTGATAGTTAAACTGGTCGATCTATTCAGAATTTTTCGAAAAAAATAATACTTTATCGTAAGCCAACAGAATGATACTTACTTATCTATTTGTCGATCACTAAATTCCGTCAGATCCGGTGGCCTTATTTATGTCCATTGCCTTCTGGTTCCTGAAGACAATTTCCACCGAGATGTTGACAGGATCCATTTAAGAATCACAATACGGAATTGACGGAGGCGCAACTCCATCCGGGACAACTAAGGTCGATTTCGAAGTTAAGACGTTTGACAGTAAGTCGGCCTGTAAGTATGAATCCACCCCAAAGCACCTTCTGCACATTTCAATGCTGAAAAAGATGTTTTAGAAATATTGGCAATAGATGCGACCATCTGGTAAAAGTTGCGATCGGAGATTTTCAACTCGGAAGCCTTGCGGCTTTTTTTACAAATGTTACGTGTGGTCTTATATTCTTCAAAAAAAATTTCGATGCGCTTATATTTCTTGTGAACGAATTTATATTGGAAAATATTTTTTTAAGCATATTTTTTTAAGTTTATGATTTTGTAAAAATGTGAAGATGGTCTAATCTCGTGATATGATACTTTAGCTTTTTACCATATATATATATATGGTATATAAATATATATACCATATATATATATATATAAATATATATATATATATATATATATATATATATATATATATATATATATATATATATATATATATATATATATATATATATATATATATATATATTTATATATGTAAACACATATATAAATATATATATATATATATATATATATATATATATATATATATATATATATATATATATATATATATATATATATATATATATATATATAAATCATAACCTTAAACAATTTCTTCGGTGAAATGAAGGAGAATCAAGCACGATACTGTCGCAAACTGGAAATCTTAATTGCACAACTCACCATTACAGAGGGCTATGCATCGAAAAATATTGCTAACTGTAGCATAATTTTCCGTGCCTAACCTAATAACATTCTGAATAAATGTAGTACA
This sequence comes from Tipula lateralis, assembly GCA_963932295.1. Lineage (NCBI taxonomy): Eukaryota > Metazoa > Arthropoda > Insecta > Diptera > Tipulidae > Tipula > Tipula lateralis. The sequence continues at coordinate 109,610,897 of OZ010737.1, forward strand.
CAGAAATCATCAAAAGAACAATACTGTGCTACTTACTGTTTTCGGAAATGGAAAAATGTATCAACCTTTCGTAATATGGAACGACAGAAACAAAATATTTTGCTATTTTTAAACAACGCCACATCCCACACTGAGATAATGTTTTCATATATGCGGTTTTGTTTTATTTTCCAGCATATACAATATCGATTTCACAGCCATTAGACAATGATCGTAAAAAATCTAAAGTGAATTACAGGAAACCGATACATATACCAATTACTTTAATTTGAAATGAGTAATTGCAAAGTCGTTAATTAAATTTCATGAATAATTTAAGTATTCTTCATGAAATTATCACTTTAAAATTCCGAAGTGAAGAACATAACAAATAATAAAATATGAACAAGTGTGTTTTTATACAACATAAAACAACATTTAGGCAACATAGTTATGCAACAAAAGTTGCTTAAAAATTAAACAAACTACTGAAGGCCTCATTAAATTTCAACAAAAAAACAGCAAAATGGCCAAAGCCTAACATTCAACACCAGATTATAAAATAGTACATCCTCGCCATCGGTTATATGATTAACAAGAAATTTGTACATATATCGATTGTTGCATCAACTTTCAATTTTCAATCGAAAATTTTGTTCTACCAAAATCAAATAGGCCTGAAAACCAATATGATTTTGTGGAATGTCGAAAGCCTAAACTTAAACCAGATAATCAAATAATACATCCCTGTCACCGGTTATATGATAAACAAGCAATGTGTACATATAGCGATTGTTTCATCAACTTTCAATCGAAAATTTTGTTGTACCAAAATCAAATAGGCCTGAAAACATATACGATTTTCTGGAATCTCAAAGCCTAAACTTCAACACCAGATTATCAAATAATACATTCCTGCCATCGGTTATATGATTAACAAGCAATTTGTACATATATCGATTGTTGCATCAACTTTCAACTAACAATCGAAAATTTTGTTGTACCAAAATCAAAAAGGCCTGAAGACAAATATGATTTTCTGGAATTTAGGCTTCCGACGTTCCACAAAATTATAATTGTCTTCAGACTTTTTGATTTTGGTAGAACAAAATTTTCGATTGAAAATTGAAAGTTGGTGCAACAATCGCTATATGTACAAATTGTTTGTTAATCATATAACCGATGGCAGGGATGTACTATTTGATAATCTTGTGTTAAAGTTTAGGCTTTCGACATTCCAGAAAATCGTAGTTGTCTTCAGGCCTTTTGATTTTGGTAGAACAAAATTTTCGATTTAATAGTTTCTCATATGAAATTCTATTGCAATCTGTTCGAAATTGATCGTTGTACGAGATTTAAAATACATTTTATTAAATTTAAATGGTCTCATATGTATAATATATAATATATGTATTATTTTATTTTCCGCTAAAATATGTATTATTTTATTTTCCGCTTAAATATACTGTATGTGTGGTGCTCGAAAAAACTGTTTCCCTAAATTTATGCTATTTTGTAATTGGAATATTTCTTGTAACATTCAGGCGATTAAATTACCACTACATATATGTCGCATATATGTACACAACAAAATTGTTTGACAAAACCTTTACTTCATATTTGCAGTACGTTCGGCTTTCATCAAATTAAATAATATCAGGTATTTACATCAACAAGAAAATGAGGCTTCTTTAGAAGAAATTCATCCACGGTATGTGATAGAAAGACCGTTTATCGATAAACTACCATAAAAAAATTAATTGGTTGACGAAAAATCATTTTTTTATAAATTATTTGTAAAATATATGTTTATTTTTTTAAAAAAAAACAATGTTTATTTCATATAATCTTCCTCATAGTGGCGATTTTTGTTTATTTATTTTGTGAAGATCGATTTCGATATTGTATCTTCGTCAGTTCACTTTATACTCTAAGTATAAAGTGAACTGACGAAGATACAATATTAAAATCGATCTTCACAAAATAAAATAAAACAAAAATCGCCACTTATCAGCAAGATTATACGAAAATAAACGTTTGCTTTTATTAAAGCCAGTGACGAAAGTACACAAAAAGTGATATTAGTTTATTTTTTATTTAATTCGATTTTAATTTAATTTTCAAATAAAACTATAATTAAATTTATAAAATATCATAATTTTATTGTATCTTCACAAGCACCTGACTTGTGGCCTGTTTTTTTATTACATCGGAGAAATCAGAAAGATAAAAAGAAAACCTTTTCCGTTTTTTTATTTTATCTGATCGATCCGATTATTTTTTTGCCGTTTTTTATTTTCTCTGAGCATTCTCGGATCGTCAATTTTCTATCTGAATTATTTTTCAGATAGTTCAGAGAAAAAATATATTTCAATATTTTCACAGCTAAGATGGCGGACGCTATGGCAAATGGTTTCAATATCAATAAATTAATTTATTATTATTTTAATTATGTTTTTATACAGGACAAATTGCTTATTCGCTAATGATTTTTCATGATAGATAGAAAAATTAAATGGACTTCACATAATACTTTGTTTTTATTGAATGAAAGGTCAATCAGTTGTCAAATGCATATGTCAATTAGTTGTCTAATGTTTAGTGATCTTTACACATTTTCAGTACAGTGTATAAAAATCAAAAAGGGATTTTCAGATAAAAAATCGGATTTTTCGGATAAATTATCTCTCTGATTTCCCTGAGCTCTCCAATACAATCAAAAACAGGCCATTGTTTGTAAATCTAATTTCATTTTTCAATGCTCCATTTTCTCTCTCTTTCTCTCTCACTTTGTTTGTTTTTTTTTGTCCATTTTCATCGTTTTATGTTTTAACTAAATTTTCATTTCTTTAATTGTAACTCCCTTTTTTTTAATGACAACATTTTCACATCTACATATATTGTACGATTTTTCCTTCAGCCTATACATCTGCTTCATGGAATCATTAGTTTTTACTAATGTACTGCTGACATAATTAAGTTTACTTGTAATTTTTTCATAGAATTGTTGTTTCATTTTAATTTGGTTTGGAATTAAGCTTTTATTTCCTTTGATTCCAGATTTTTGATTATACGATGAATATAGACTATTTTGGAACGGTTCTAATTATTATTGAATTCATTCATAAAATTAAAATCATTTGTTGATGTTGGCAATGGAAGAATGATCCGAATGTGCGGTACATTTAAAATCAAATTTCCAAAATATAAAGTGCAAACGTCACCTTCGACTGATTTTCTCAAATTAGGTAGACGAATTACTCTTCTAGGGAAGTTAATAAATGAAGTTAAAAGGACCGCCTTAATAGCTGTAATATTTAGTATCTTCTGTCTTAATTGATATTATGATAATATAACATCAAACTTTTATAAAAATAAATAATTCCACTGTAAGGAATATTTTTGAATTAAAAATATCAAATATTTTATTTGATTGAATATCTTATTCAATTAATTGAGTTTATCCTAGGAATAAATGTTTAATTTTTTGATCTGGGTTTGCTTCGTAAGTAGTCTGGATACACCGACCATTTTAACACTTCACTGGTTTTTAATAATATTTGTCCAATACGACAATTTACATTATATACATATGAATTGCATAATAATAAATCGAATTATAACTAAAAATTGTCAGTTTTATTGTCACCAATTGTAGTTATTGATAGGAATGACTTCAAAAATCGCTTTATGTATACCTAAACAAATTACTAAGCATGTGAAGTTTTCGCAGTATTCAACTCCAGAAATAATAAAAAGGTACATCTGGAAACACTCCTATTTCATCCAAGTTTTTATATTCGAAATTCGCAACTTACGTAGTAATGAAACTTTATAAAGTGATTCCAGTTTTTTCAGTTGTCAGATTGCCTTTTTATAGGAGGTAATGGTCTTATATTCCGGTTGTAGCCTAATGGTTAAGAGAGTTTCTCTCAACGCCGCGGTGTCGAGTTCGATTCTCGCCGTCGACTAAAAATTAACATGCAACCGGATGACACAAAATGCGGTTATGTGTAAAAACATTCGTTGGGCTGATCACCTACAATGAGCACCAATCGTTAAAATTGATTCGTAAGGTCTCAGTTGAGACGCGGTAAGGGCCGTTTACGGCCTCTAAGCCATAGATTTTTTTTAATGGTCTTATATGATAGTTAAGCATCAATCATAATCCCTAGGTACCAAATGACCTGACTATGTTTTGGGCACCAACCTCTAATGCAATGTCGAAGTTTGTGATCCTGCTAGTGATTAAATTTTTGTCTTTTGTTTTGCAAACACCAAGCCAGCAGAAATTCAACAAAGCGGTATGTGTAATTTTCACGATATCCTGCTTGTGGCTTGCGGGTAACACTATGGCGATGTCATCGGCAAAGACAACCGTATAAGTTGCAGACCATCATACATCACGTTCCAAAACGTGGAATCCTCGTGAAACTTCACCAGTTATCACACACGATTTCAACCTTGCAATAAGTATTTCGGTTTCCATCAGGGTGAGTGAACTAAATATACAATTCCCAAAAACCGTAAGGCATTATAGTGTTATAATGCTACGCCACTATCTTGAAATTGAAACGTATTCACTGTCGAACGCACCTCATTGAGACCATATTGATATTCTACATCGTCACCTGACCTTGCGATAGCCTTTCGTAGACGACCGCATACGACGATTCGCTCTAGGATTGTTCTGTTAATTTACTAGAGTTAGTGCCTATCATGGCCAACTCAAAACAACCAAAATATATAACCAGCCCACAAGGTTATCAAAATCTCTTGATCGATATCGAAAGCCATCGAAATATTTAAAATGTCTATAGTTTTATTAGCAAGTGGTGCAAAATTATATCAGTATTATATTATAACTGAAAATTCTGGGATGACATGATAAAGTGTTTCATTATTGGGTCGCGAATTTAAGCTGAAAAGAAATAAAACTGGGATGAGATAGAAAAGTGTTTAATGTAAAGTGTTTTTTAATGGAATGAAATACGGGGATAACTATACATGCTCAAATTGCCCAGATTTAGTGGCTACAAAACAAAGTACATTTTTTTAGCTGGTTTTCGTTTTAAGAAAGACATCATGTGTTAGATTACCTGTCAGTATTAGTACATACGACAAATCATATGATCACCAATTTTTACGATGGAATATATTACCGCTGTTATCCGGAAAAGCAATTCATTGAAAATTCATTGAATGATTTTTGATGTTTGGTATTTTTGAATTATTTTTTGTGACATTTT